>CM053511.1:45876985-45894458 GCA_028627145.1 Eidolon dupreanum
TCATCTCAATAGATGCAGAAAAAGCATTTGACAAAATTCAACATCCATTTATGATAAAGCAAACAAACAAACAAACAAAAAAACTCTCAACAAATTGGATATAGAAGTAACATTCTTCAATGTAATAAAGTCCATATGTGAGAAGCCCACAACTAATATCACACTCATGGGTGGAAAGTTGAAAGCTTTTTCTCTGAGATCAGGAATAAATAAGGATGTCTACTGTTGCTACTATTATTCAATATAGTACTGGAAGTTCTAGCCAGAGCATTCAAGCAAGAAAAAGAAGTAAAATATCCAGATTGGAATGGAAGAATTAAAATTTTCACTATTTGCCAATGACCTATATAGATAACCCTAGTAGCATAAAAACAGACACATAGATCAATGAAACAGAATAGAGCCCAGAAGTAAACCCATGCATATATATGGTCAAATAATTTATGGCAAAGGAGCCAAGAATATACAGTGGGGAAAGTAGAGTCTCTTCAATAAATGTTGGTAAAACTGGACAGCCACATGCAAAGGAATGAAACTCAGCTATTGAATTACACCATAAACAAAAACTAACCTAAAATGTGTTAAAGACTTGAATGTAAGACTTGAAACCATAAAACTCCTAGAAGAAAACATAGGCAATAAACTCATTGACATCAGTCTTGGTGATGATTTTTAGGCATCTGACATCAAAAGCAAAGACAAAAATGCAAAAATAAATAAGTGGGACTATATCAAACTAAAAAGCTTTTGTACAGCAAAGGAAGCCATCAATGAAAAGGCTATCTACTGACTAAATAGGAAAAATATTTGCAAATTATATATGCGATAAGGGGTTCCTATCCAAAAAATATAAAGAACTCATATAATTCAATAGCAAAAAGCAAAGAGTCTGATAAAAATTGCAGAGGATCTGAATAGACATTTTTCTACAAAATACATACAGATGGCAAGAAGGTACATGAAAAGATGTTTAACGTCACTAATCATAAGAGAAATGTAAGTCAAAACCACAGAGATATCAGCTCATACCTGTCAGCATGGCTATTATCAAAAAAGACTCTAATTCTTCTTATTATTTTTTCCGCTTATTTTGAATTTAATTTGCTCTTGTTTTTCTAGTTTCCTAAGGTGGAAGCTTAGACAATTGATTTTAGATCTTTCTTCTTTTCTAATTTACACATTCAATAGTATAAATTTCCCTCTAAATATTGCTTTCACCATATCCCACAATTTTGATAATTGTGTTTTCATTTTAATTTACTTCAAAATATTTTTTCTCTTGAGATTTCTTTTTTGACCCATGTGTTATTTAGAAATGTGTTGTTTAGTATCCAGGTATTAGGGGATTTTCCAGTGATTTTTCCGTTATTGATTTTTAATTTAATTCCATCTAGAGCTGAGAGCTGCCATTGTAGTATGATTCCTATTTTTAAAAACTCATTAGGTGTTTTCAACAAATGTGGCCTATCTTGGAGTATGTTCCATGTGTACTTATAAAGAAAGTATGTTTTGCTATTGTTGGATGAAGTAGTCTATGGATATTTGTTATATCCTGTTGATTAATAGTGTTTTTGACTTTGACTATGTCCTTACTGCCTAGTGTATCTGTCTATTTCTAATAGAAGGATGTTAAAGTCTTCAACTCTAATAGTGGATTTGCTTGTTTCTACTTGCAATTCCATCAGCTTTTCCTCCATGTGTTTTAATGTTCTGTTGTTAAGTGCATACATGTTAAGGATTGTTATGTTTTCTTGGAAAATTGACCCCTTGATCACTATGTAATGCCCCTCTTTATCCCTGAAAACTTTCTGTGCTCTTAAGTCCACTCTGTCAGACATTATTATAGCTACTCCCACTTTCTTTTGATTAGAGTTAGCATAGTACATCTTTCTCCGTTCATTTACTTTTACTTCATTTTTTTTTTTTAATATTTAAAGTGGGTTTCTTTCTAAAGTTCTGTCTAAAGTAGACAACATACAGTTGAGTCTTGTTTTCTGATCCACCCTGATGATCTGTCTTTAATTTGGTGCATTTAAACCATTATTACAATAGTCTGAAAGGATTATCTAGATGGATTAGTATCTACCATATTTGTTGCTATTTTCTATTGCCCTTATTCTTTATTCCTATTTTGTTCTCCACTCTTTTTGTGCCTTTTGAGCATTATATATTTTCTCTCCTCTCTTAGCATATCAGTTTCTACTTTTTTTTTTTGCTGTATTTACTAGTTGTTCTAGAATTCACAATATATGTTTGCAACTAATTCAAGTCCACTTTTAAATAACACTGTACTGCTTCACAGATAGTGTGAGTACTTTGTAATAACAAAATAATCCTAATTTTCCCTCCCATCCTTTGGAGTGGATGGTACGTCCTCGTGGGTCATAGTTTGTAGCTGAACCTCTGGAGCTATTTGGAATTTGCATTGGTTTATAGAACTAGAAGTAATGAGAAGTGATGGGAGCAGGTCCTAGGACAAAAGAGCAGCACCCTGAAAGTGAGAGACATTTCACAATCACTTTAGACATGAGGAGACTAACCTCGGAGAGTGGTAGAAATTATGCTTTGATTGTCAAAAGAAACTGCAGAGTTGAGTGTTCAAAGCCCTCAGCTTTATTGGCATTTGCATATATGCCCTCCTTCCAAATTTCAGGGTCTCATTCTTTTCCAATTAATTTCCTAAGAGACCCTGGGAAGTTATGAATTAAATTTGCATTGCAATTCGGCCAGCCACAGGATTAAATCTTGAATTTTGTTTTTAGAAGTTTCAATTCAGTGGCTACAGAAGATAAACGCCACCTTCTGGGCCATTATAGAAGCTTTTTGGTTTCTTACCAAAACTTTGAGTTGGGAATTTAAAACCCTAACCCTAATCTCATGGTTTTCCCTTCATGTTCTCCAGCACACATAGAAATAACCAAATGGTCATTTCACCCCATTGTCATTAAATTATTCTGTGGCAGCAACCACTTAGACATGGAAGGTCTTTTCAAGGCGGCTATAGGTGATACTTTAGTAGTGTTTTCCACTGCATACCCTGGACTTGCTGCTAGTAACAGGATCATAACAATCTTTAAATCTAGTTAGATCAGAGAACCAATGTCAGATTCCTAATCCTAAAATCCTGTTACTCTGTAATTACTTTAGGTAATGATAATTGTGTCCTGTCAAGAAGAGCCATTGCACATATTACAAGAATAAGAGATTCATTAAAGGGGTTAAACTTTGCATAACTGTGGGAGGAGTTAGGCGAATGAAGGGGCAGAAGGGAAATTTGGAGGACCAGAGAAAGAAGCACTAATCAGGCTCCCCGAAGCACTGTCGCAAGTGGACCTGTTGGAGCTTGCAGAGAAATCATGAAGCCAAGCGCATCTGCTGAAGGGGATTAAAAGGGAGGAGGTCATGGACAGGTACATGGGAAGCCGTGGCTTCTGTGTAGCTATTGCCTTTGTGAGTCTGCAGCCAAGCACCTTGTGGTGATCTTAGGGCCTCTGTGAGTCATCAGAGCAAGAGTTGCAAAGATGAGTAGAAGAGGAAGTGAAATGGAGTGAGGGAAATCTGGGAAAGTAAAGGAAAGTACCGTGAGAAATTTAGAGGATCAGGGTCAGACTCTCCCATTTTTTGTCACTTACTATTGTGAAGTTGAAAACATTAATTTTGTGAAGTTGGAACATTAATTATTTTTTTGTGAATTTCTATTTTTCTAGCTGTAAAACACAGATAAATTTTTTACCTTTAGGAGTTGCTTGCATGCCCCTAACATGTTTTTTGAAAATTATTTTACCTTTTATCCATTTTTAAATTGACAATGAAAGTTTTTCATCATAAGCTAAAATAGTTTCAAAAAATGTCTTTTGGCATATTTTAATTATTGACATTAGATTTAAAAACCATAATATTCTTTTAAATGTATCTGTTTAATATAACTTGAATACCATAGTGACTTAATGCCCAGAATCATCAATTTTAAAAAATCCATGAATAAGCTCTTCTTTAACAACCAGAAATTATACATTGTTCCATTTTCTCTTTGAACTCATATTTCCATTCCATTTCTCCCACAGAGTTTTATCCTAACATAATGTATTTTTATGCTTGAAGGTATTTTATTGATAACATTTTATATCTTTCTGCTATAAAATATGTATATAAATTGAAAATAATTTTTTATATATTCTCTGTGACCAGAAGGCCTACATGTTATTTTTCCCTTCATCTGGATTAAATTATCATTACAGTCATTATTGGCACATTTTTTGACCAAAGAAATAAATATATTATAGAAATTGATAGATAAACCTAAAACATAAAGTTTAATTAGAAATGCACATTTTAATACATATAATGCATATAAATGTATATGCATGTATAACTGACTCTCTTCTCTAACAATGAGAAACTTAGATCCCGTCATCCCAATATATGTACTTATTTGGTCAATCTCACCTGTATGTAGACAACTTCCCATCACCACCACCACCTCTGCCCAATTCCCACAACCTCGTCATACTTCTTAGCTCTGACACCCGAAACGGGGTCACTGTGCAGATGCCTTCTTCATCCTGTTTAGACACTCAGTGCTGTGCTTGCATTTCTACATCCCTTCTTTGTGTTAGTTTGCTCTGCCTCACCTACTGACTTTTGGACTAAATTATTCTACAAGGAAACAAGATAGGGAGGGGAAAAAGAACGTGCTATTTTATAATTCTTAACTCTTTTAATTCTGAGATATATGATAGATGATAGATAGATAGATAGATAGATAGATAGATAGATAGATAGATGATAAGCCACAGCCTTTCTGAGTTTCTCACCTAGATGAAGTAACCTACAATGCCCTCCAGTGTTTACTACAGACACACTTTTTGTTGCTTTCTTCAGGGTGTTCCTCAGCATCAACAATTTCTTTGACAAGAATTAGGGAGATGGAAGAAAATGGGGCTTTAAAAGAAAATTGTCATTACTCCTTTAATCCAACTCTACAGATATATCTGATTTCAGAATATTCCAACACAGGCAAAATATCCCATATCTAATGGCCAACTTTGTCCACAAGAGAAAAATTTATGAGAAAGGAAAAGGCAAAAAAAATCTTATCAAAAGTCTGTGGTGATTTGGTTAAAGAAGCTTTTAGGCACTTTGGTAAAAGTTGTGGTGGGTGCAACGCAACCCTTTCTTTTATAATGTGAAGTAAGTTTTATTGGGAGGGGATGTGGGGAAGATAAACCAAGTTAATGCCTTGACCACAGGCCTATTCTCAGGCATATCAATTTTAGCAAAATTCAAAGTCAAGAATATGAAAATGAATTTTCTTAAATCTTTCACTGTCTATAATGTTCTTGGAAAACCTTCATGGATCCTCAGAGGCACAGATACCCAGTTTGGTAATTATAACAAAAGTGGCTTATTAAAAACAGAAGTTTATTGCTCGCAATCGTAGAGACTGAAAGTGTGAAATCAGGATCCCAGCATGGTGAGATTCTGGTGAGCGCCCTCAGCCTTCTCCTGAGTTGCGACTGCCGAATTCTCGTTGTACCCTCACGTGGTGGAGAGAGGCTCTCTGGCCTCTTCTTATAGGGACAGTGATCTCCTTCCTGAGGGCTGTACCCTCATGACCTAATGACCTCCACAGGCCCTGCCTTCTCGTACCATCATGCCGGGGTTAGCTTGCAACATATGAATTTTGGTGGGGGCGGGGGCTGCAAAAATTCAGTCCATAACAGTGCTCAAAAAAACTAAAAGTAGCAATACATTTTAGTGAATTGATGTCTGTGAAAAAACAAAATAATTCACACAGATAACCCAATAATGTACACAGGTAAGAATGAAGTGATATATGTTAAAATGTTATTCATCAATGAGAATGAGTAGGAATTGGGCATAAATTACACTTCTATAAGACAGCACATATAATGGAAACCACAAAAGTCATTTTTTTAATTTCTCTCTAAATCTTTTGCCTTTTAAAATACAGCTTTTCATATTTGTAGTCAACTCATGTCCGTCATACTATTTTAGTTGTTTAATGAAAATTACCTCAACTATTTAGATTTAAGATGCAAATTGCTCTATATCTTAAAGGCAGGAAGTGTATTTAGGAGTTGAGGTGTACTTATCACCCATGTTATTGTATCATCAGCAATAACTGAATGCCTACCAAAAGCTCAGTGCAGAGCCAAGCATGGGGATGTAATAATGAGTGAAATAAGACATGTTCCCTATATCCATGGAGATACAGCCTAGAACCCTTTTGCTGAAACCAAAAGGAACCGTAAGTTAAGCAGGAAAATGAGACCCAGTTTCAGAATATGGATTAGCTTACCAAAACGAGAGACAGGATCCAGTGTGTCTGTGGCTTTCAGCTTCAGGAACCTGAGAACCTACTCTTTGAAATGACATCATTGAATCATCCAGCCACAAATGCTTTCTGCAACAATGCAATGCTTGAGTTGTATTTCCATCAGTGGGGATAGTTGTGTGACAGTAATTGGTAGTTTCACCATAATCACAAAGAAGGAAGTTCCTTAAAGGTTAAAAAAAAGGATTTCTACTGGAAGAAAGAGTGAAATACATTTGAGGTGGGAATGTCCACTGCAATTTTCAACCATGAACCAAAATCTGTATGAGATTTGTCTTCTTGTATGAAAGTCAGCTTATTCGTTTTTATTAGTTAAAAATTTTAAATTCTGATTCAGTACCAATAATACAGTTTCTCTCCTCCTCTCCCCTCTTTTCCTCTGTTCCTTTCTTTTCCTGTTTTCCCCTGTTTTCTCCCTCTCTCTTTTTCTCTTTCTTTTATGTCTAGCCATATTGTCCAGGCTTTCTTGAGAGGACCCTTAATCATCTTGATGTAATTTTTTTAAAAGTCAATGATGAAATATTTTTCTATAATTATAATTAAAATAGAGCTGTAGCAGTTTTCAGCTTTGTAAAAATCTAAAGATTTTTACATTCATATGTGCCATACAATGCATATATGAATGCCATTCTCCTTGTGTAGCACGTTGATAGACAAGCAACTCAGCCATCAACCAGCGCCTGGAGTTTGTGGCATCTACACTTTATGGCCTATTAAGGTCCAGGGTGAAAGAAATACTCTATGCGAAGGTTTGACGAAGGAAGGGTGGCACCAGGAAAGCAGTGGGATCCAGCATAGAAAATACTGCTTTCCTTTTAATGCACCTCGTGGTCATGTAATGTTTTTGATGTAAATGACCTTGATGTCATTTAAAAATTTTTATTGTGTCTATTTTGTCCTACTGATTACCATTTTAGTAGTTCTGGAGGCTCGTTAATTGATCTCCACATGGAACCTTTGCACTGATCTCTTATTTTCAATAGGTACCAATAATGACAGATTTCAGACACTGAACTGATACTACAGTCCTTGGTTCAAGGCTTATATTTAAAACCCTTGCTTGTTTTCTCTGTCCATGAGATCTTAATATGCATGGCATGTCTCTCCTGAGTGGAGGCCAAATTTCCCTCAGGCTGGACTTTTAACTACTTGCGGCGAGCCTGTCCGGGTTTGCAGTCACATGGGCTACTGGTCACACCTCAGTTTCAGCTGCTCCGGAAGATGCCTGTCCCTTGGTGGTCAGCCATTCCCCACATCGTGCGTCAGTCATCGCCTCAGGTGTCCCTGACAGAACGTGCCTCCCCTGGGTGTCTTCAAAGGTTCTCCTTTCCAGACGGCTTTTGGACTCACTTGGGATTCTCACTTCTGTTTTTAGGCTTTTGATGACATGGAGCTAAGATTTGCTAATTTTTGAGCTTGTCTTTGTCTGATATCATTTCTCATGACTATGGCCAAAAGTATATTAAAATTGATCATATTAGAAAATTAATGAACATTTGGACCACCTCTTTATTTAAAACATAAAGCATGTTTTTCCAAATACATACAATATAATTAATTGAAATCTTTAAAATTATGCTCCCTCAATGCCCATGTGTAATTGTTGTGATTGTGCATAGTGTATAATCTGTATTTTAAATCAGATCATTCTAAACAAATTCTCAAAATATGGTGAAAAATCCATCTTTCTTTCTTCCATAGGATATGGTTTAAAAGAGTCAGACAGCACCCTTATGTTTAGAAACTAACACCTCACTGATGACATGTAAGACAAAACTTCCAGATTCTCAATGAACTCCGTGTGTTCTCTGTACAACAGAGCCGATAGGCTACTGCTGGGTACCTCACCTTGGTGAGGGTGACATCCCTCCCCAGCTCTTTATTACCCAGCATTCCCAGAGGAGCCCGGGTTTAGAGCATAATTGTTAATATGGTTATAGTGACAGAATAAGTTCTTCTGCTTCAAGGGCGGAGCACAACCAAGAGAATGCTTGAAACGTAAGATGTGCCAAGGAAATTGCAGGGGTTTTCTGGATTTTGCCCAAACTTTTTTGTTTAAACTTTGTGAAAGCAATCATTCTTATGAAATCATTTTTATGAAAACTTGCACTTCTGGTAATTAAAAAAAGGAAGATGAACATTGCATGTAACTGTTGTCTCCGAGCCCTTGGTTCTCACAGTGCCATATTCATATACTCTGATTGATTTAAGAGTTGTTATTTTAAAGAATTAAAGGTAGGATGACAATGTCTATACTTCAGCTTTCGTGATCAATTAGCAAAGTACAGTCATAGTCAATGTATTGATGGCTTTCTGGTTGTCATGGAGGTATTTCATTTGCCCTCTGTCTGCTTTCATCTCGCCTATTTTTAAATTGGATTACTTGTGTTTTTTTTTTAATCTCTTGAATTTTGAGAGTACTTTCTATATTCTAGATACTAGTCTTTCGTTGGATATGTACTTTGCAAATCATTTTTTCCCAGTCTGCAGTGTGTCTTTTTATCCCTTTAACAGTGTCTTTCGCATAGCAAAATTTACAAAATTGTGATGAAGTTCAATTTTTCTTTTAATGGATTGTGTTTATGGTGTCAAATCTAAGACGTCTTTCCTTAATTCTAGATTCTAAAGATTTACTTTTGAGATTTGTGATATATGAACTTTTATAGTTTAATATTATAAATTAAAATTCTTCACATTTTGTGTTAATTTTTATATAAGGTTTGAGACTTAGCTTGAGGTATTTTCCCTCCTTTTACAAAAATTTATGTATTTATTTATTTTTTTGCTTATAGATGTCTATGTACTCCAGTGCTATTTGTTGAAAGGCTATCTTCATCAAATTGAGTTTTCATCTTTGTCAAAAATCAGTTGGATGTCTTTGTGTGGGTCTATTTATGGGTCTATTTGTGTGGCTCTAATTCTGTACAGTTGGCAGAGTATCTGTCCCTCCACCAATGCCACAACAGCTTGATTACTGTCACTATAAAAATAGTCTTGAAATCAAGCAGACTGTGTCCCCACACCTTGTTCTTCTTTTTCAAAATTGTTTTAGCATTCTAGTTCTTTTCTTTTCAGTACAAATTTTAAAACAACCCTGTCTATATCTAGAAAAATTCCTGGGATTTTTATAGGAATTGTGTTAAAACTGTATATCAATTTGGGGAAAATTGATACCTTTATTATGTTTGGTCTTCCAATGTATGAATACCTGTCTTTCCATTACTTTAGATTTTCATTGAGTACTCTCATAGCATTCTGTGGATTTTAGCATACAAATTCTATATATGTTTTGTTAGATTTATACTCATGTATTTTATTTTATGAGTGATTGTAAATGGTATAAAAGTTTTAACTTCGGTGTCCACATGTTTATTGCTAGTATGTAGATTTTTAAATATTTTTCTTGCATTCTCTGTCCTTGCTAAATTTTTATTAGTTCTAAAAGTTTTGGGTGTTTGTTTTTTGCATGGGATTTTTTTTTTTGGAATATATACCTAGACAGTTATATTTTCTGCAAATAGAGACAATTTTAATTATTCCTTTCCAATCAATATATCTTTTATTTCCTTTTTAGCCTTATGCACTGGCTAGAACTTGCAGCTCTATGTTTAGTGAGGGTGGTGAAATGGCTATGCTTGCCTTGTTCCTGATCTTAGGTGAAAAACATTTAATTCTTCATCATAAACTATCACATAGGTTTTTGCACATGCCCTTTATCAGCTGAGGAAGCTCTTCTCTATTGCTATTCTTCTGAGGGTTTTATCATGAAAATGTATTGGTTTTGATAAATGCTTTGTCTGCATAGATTGATATGATCATGTACTTTCCTTCTTTAGACTGTTATTATGTGAATTACATTGATCAATTATCAACTCTTAAACCAACCATGCATTCCTGAAATAAAACTCATTTGGTCATGGTACATAATTCTTTTTGTATATTGCTGTATTCTATTTGCTACTATTTTGTTAATAATTTTTATGTCTATATTCATGAGAATTTTTGCATCTATATTCATCAGGGACATTGGCCTGTAATTTTCTTTTCTTGTAATACCCTTGTCTGGCTTTGGTATCAGGGTAATTCTGGCCTCATAAATGAGTTTAGAAGTTTTCCCTCTTCATTATTTTTGGAGAAGTTTGAAAAGGTTTGGTATTAATTATTCTTTAAATATTTGGTAGAATTCACAAATAAAGCCACCAGACCCTGGGCTTATATTTGTTGGGAGATGTTTGATTACTCATTTAATCTCCTTACTCATTACTGATCTGTTAAAATTTTCTGTTTCTTCATGATTCAGTCTTGGTAGGTTGTATGTTTCAAGGAATTTATTCATTTCTTCTAGGTTATCCAATTCGTTATTATATAATTGTTCATAGTAAGACCTTAAAATATTTTGTATTTCTGTGCTATCAGTTGTAATGCTTCCTCTTTCATCTCTAATTTTATTTAGTCTCTTTTTTTCTTAAACTAGTTAATAATCTGACAATTTTGCTTATCTTCTCAAAAAACTAGTTCTTAGTTTTGTTGATCTTTTCTACTGACTTTTTGGTCTCTATTACATTTATTTCTGGTCTGATTTTTGTTATACTCTCCCTGCTGCCATCTTTGGGCTTAATTTATTCTACTTTTGCTAGTTCCTTGAAGTGTAAAGTTAGGTTGTTTATTTGAGATCTTTTTAATTTCTTAATGTGTGCACTTGTCACTATAAACTTTGAATTTTCCAGTTTTCTTCCTAGTATTGGTTTCTAGTTTCATACCACTGTGGTCAGAAAAGCATGATTTCAGTCTTCTTAAATTTGCTAAGACTTGTTTAGTTACCTAACATATATGATCTATCCTGGACAATGTTCTGTATATGTTTGAGAAGAATGTGTTATTTGCTGCAGTTAGATGGAATGCTATATATATAGTCTCTCTCTCTCTCTCTCTCTATATATATATATATATATAGACTATATATATTAGGTTTATTTAGTCTAAGGTATAGTTCAAGTCTAATGTTTCCTAATTGATTTTCCACATGAATGATCTTTCCATTGTTGAAAACAGGGTACTGATGTCCCCTACTATTATTGTATTGTTATTTATTTCTCCTTTAGATTTGTTAATATATGCTTGATATATCTAAGTGCTTCAATGTAAGGTGCATATGTATTTATGATTTTTATATCCTCTTAATGAATTCACCCTTTTATCATAATATGATGACCTTCTTTGTTTCTTGTTACAGTTTTATCTGATACAAATATAGCTACTTCTGATTTATTTTGGTTTTCATGTTAATGGAAAGTCTTTTTCTATCACTTCGACTTTAATCTATATGTATCCTTAAAGCTGAAGTGAATCTCTCAGGGGTAGAATATAGTTGAGTCTTGATTTTTTTTTTAATCCTTTAGTCATTTTGTAGCCTTTGATTGGGGGATTTAAACCATTTACATGTAAAGTAATAATTAATAGGTAAGGACTTACTAATGCGATTTTATTCATTATTTTCTGGCAGTTTTGAGTTCTTTGTTCTTCCACTCTTGCTGAAGTACTTTGTGAATTGATGATTTTCCATAATGGTATGCTTTGATTTATATTCTCTTTATCTTTTGTGTATTCACTGTAGTTTGTGGTTACCATGAGGCTTACATAAAACATTTTAAGTCGATAACACTTTAACTTCAATTGAATAAAAGCTTTCACCTTCCCCTGACATACATTTTATGTTTTTGATGTCCCAATTTACCTCTTTTTATATTGTTTATTAACAAAGTATTAGACTATAGTTATTTTTAATACTTTTGGTCTTTAACCTCTACACTAGAGCTAAGTGATTAATACACCATCATATTACAGTATTAGAATATTATGAATTTGACTATGTACTACCTTACCAGTATGTTTCATATTTTCCTGTTTCATATTACTAAAAAATTTTTTCTTTAGCTTTTCAGAATTATCACTACAATGTTCTTGGTGTGAATTTCTTAGGTTTGCTGTTGGAGCTTCATTCAGGTTCTCAAATTTGTATGTTTAATGTCTCTTGCCAAATTTGGAGAATTTTCAGCCATTATTTTTTTAAGTAGTTTTTCAGTTCCACATTCTTTCCTCTTTCCTCCTGGGACTTTGGTGACATGACTGCTACATCTTTTGTTATATGCTCACAGGTCTAGTAAGTTATGTTTATTTTTTTCCTACTTCTTTTTCTCCGTTGTTATTGGATAATTTGTATTGTTTTATCCTCCAGTCCTCTGACTTCTTCTCTTGTTCCTTCTAATTTGCTGTTGAGACTATGCATTGAATTTTAAAAGTTTTTGCCTATTGTATTTTTTAGTTCTAAAATTTCCATTTGGTTTCTCTCTATATATCCAATTCCTTCGATGAGATTTTATTTTTTCATTTATTTCAAGTGTGTTTTTAATTGTTCATTGATATATTTGTATCATGACTGATAGTTCTAACATCCTTCGATGGCATTTATTGTTTGTGTTTTTCATTCAGTTTGAGATCATCTTAGTTCTTGTTATGATGAATGATTTCCAATTGATATCTGGTCATTTGGGGTATTATATTACATGATTCTATATTTCATTTAAACTTTCTGTTTTATCTTGCTTCCTATATCACTGCTCTAGTGGAGAAAGATGTAGGAGCTGCTTTATTACAGCTTCTTGAAAGTAGAAGCTCGATTTCTCTTGGCCTGCACTGATACTCAAGGAGCAATGGCTTGTTACTGCTGGTCAGCGGTGGGAGTTCTGGTTCTCCTCTGAGCCTCCACTGAAACCTTCCCGGCCAGCAGGGGCAGGAGAGCCTCATTACTGTTTGCCTTGATCATCTCTACCAACACCATCCTAATGGAGACAGGAAACAGAAGTCTAGGATACTCAATGGTTTCTCCTAACTCTGCCAGGAGAAAGGGTCCTTGTTACTATCTAAAGAAATGAAAATCCTGGCTCCCTACTCAATTCCTTTTAAACCAACCCAGTGACAACACTGAGGCCCCTCACTAGGGCCTGGAAAGGTTAAGTCCAGGATTCTCGCAGCCTTTGGTAACATGGATGGTGTAGAGCCTTCATTCTTTTTCTGTGTTGTCTGCCAGGAATTGAGTAGTTATTGTATAAAATAAGCTGCCCCTTTCTTGGTCCTTTGGCAAAAGAGAGAAGACTTTTTTCTTGGTGAATTTTTTGTTTATTTATTTGTTTGTTTTCTGCCTGTTGTCATTTATAGATTGACTCAAAAACAAAACAAAACAAAACAAAAAAACTCAGGAAATTCACTACCATGTCATTGTTTGGGTTCTAAAGCCCTTAGCCAGTCTACTTTCTTTTACCGTCCTTGTATGTAGCAGTAGGAAGAGGGAAAAGTGTGTCTACTCCATCTTCCTACAAGTGAAGTCTCTGAATAGGATTTTGGGGTTTTTGTATCTTTGTTTGTTTTACTTTTTAAGACACATTTACTTTTCCTCATATTTATCATGGTAAAGATAAGTCCTTTAAAAGCATACCAACGCTGTAGACTTCTAAAAAATAATGCATTGAACTTGCTTCAACACATACATAATGATAGATTATTGAATATGTGCAAGTGTCCTTAAATAAACAAGTCATTTGTTTATTTAAACACATACACAATGCTATAGAGTAATTATTAAAATAGAAGTTTCCTTTACAGGTAGATTCTAGTACTTCACAGGAATATATTTACCCTGTCTTAATTAGCCTTGTTACACTACTGCTACATAAAAACTCCATCCCAAAACTCAATGACTTAAAACTTATTCCCATGTTCGTAGGTCTTTAGGTTGGCTGTCCGGGCAAAGCCGGACTCCAGAATCCAGGTCCCAGGCTGCTCTTTGGGAGACATGTGTCTCTCACCGTCATTGAACCAGCAGCTCCTAGGTCATGTGAACTGCTTCATGAGGGCAGAAATTATCTTAGGCACATTCCTTTCATGGAGGATCATTGCGTCACCAAACCCCACAAGACATTCAAGGCCTCAGCTTGCCGCTTCTTTGCTAACATTGCATTGGCCAAAGGACATCACATGGCCAAGTCCAACACCAGTGATGCAGGAGGAGGAAGTGTGCCCCGTGCATAGTGAGAGGTGGGAAGAGTCACTGTTTTGCTGAATACAAACTGTCATACTCTCCTTTAATAATCATGTTCCAGTAATGAAGAAGAGGAAAGTCTAACTCTCATATGCAATCTGGCACTTTACAAACGTACTCAAGGACTTTTCCCTTTTCAGCCATTTATTTAGAATGCTGGAGCCAATCTCCTCATACTAGCTCCTAAATTAACCACTTAGCAGCCACTCCCTGGCTTTTCTCCTCATATGAAATATTAAAATGACTTCAAGATTGGCCGCCATGCTGTAGTTCCATCATTGAAAGAGCTATTTTCTCTTTCCTTGCATTCGAATACAAAAAATAAGATTGACAACCTGTTATTTTTTAGTGCATATCAATGTGTGTGCGTGTGTGTAAGTATTATGTCTATGCCGGTACCTTCTCTCCAAACCTTCTCTTTCTGCTTTAACTATTATGAAAATATAGTGATTAGGATTCCGAAACTCTTCTTTGAAAAACCTTCCATAATCACACATCAAATTAAACAGGTATAAATCCATCTTAATATTCTATATCACATCACATTTATCCACATGTTTGGACTGGAGGATTTGGAACATGAGAAAATATACATTGTTTTTGGTGTGTGTGTACATGCGTGTGTGTGTTTTGTTGGGATATTTGATATGGTGACAAAGAGTTCTCGTAGAATCATTACCCACAAATTGAATTATTTCTTTCTCTAGCATTCTCTTACACATTTCTATATTTTTACTTCTAAATCTCTAAAAATGTTTCCCTAATTTGAGATCCTGTAAAAACCTACAGGACCAACCGATTGTGGGGGAGCAGAAAAAAAACCCTGGTATTTAATTCCACCTCTGATGCTTCCCAGATGTTTCATCTTGAGCAAGTCAGGAGACTTTCAGAGGCTGTTTTCCCACATGTACAGTGGAACTAACAGTATTTACCTTACTGGGTTACTGTGAAGGTTGTATGAGATGATGCATTTTAAATTCCTCTGTGAACATGTAGTGCTGTTTAATTAGAAATTAAATATACAAATTGAATTAAAGGGGAACTGCTCATGTTCTCTATTTATGCTAAGTTTCAAGTCAAAACATTTGGAAACAAATGAGAACCTCCTTTATTTAGACAGCTGGAGTGACTTCCTTTTTCACAATACCATGCCTTGGAGGAAGTTGATGGACTTGGAGTTTCTTCAGATGTATCACATCAAAGGTCTCATTAAGGAGAGTCTCCCAGATGCTAAAATTCCCATGCTGCATTTGCCTGGCCGTGAGCCTTGGTTCTGTCTCATTTGTGTGCTGCAAGACCATGCCAGACCCCAGGCACTCTTTCTTTTGGGGTACCCCTTATAATTTTAAATAAATATTAAAATATACTCACAGCCCACTATAAAACCATTTGGGGCTATAAATATGGAAAGGGTTTTATAATTTTGTTTCAAGGAAGTTATTTCCTTTAAGGAATTTACTTAAAATTTTATTGGATATTATTTATTAGCCATCATCCTGCCCTTTTGGGAATTCTTGAGAAGTGACAAAATCAAACCTAAATTATTAAAATGTTACTATGCTATTATGAATTCTAAATTCAACAAATAATGAGGTTGATGCCATTTTATGTTTTGTTGATATTTACTCAAAACATCTTGATTTTATTTTAGAGTTTCTTTTTGTATATCGGAGCCCATATTTTTTTGCGGGGGAGTGGGGGCCTCTCAAACATTTTCCTCAGCTTTTTAGAACATGGTAATCCTGAGGCATACAGTCTGGGTAAAAGGAACACGGGCCCAGCTCTTTCATTATGCATGTGTCCTTGGAAAACCGACCTAACATTTCTGGACTTGCCAGTCCTCACTGAGGTATTGATTAAAGCAGATTAACGCTTTAAACTTTTTCAATAGCAAAATTCGTGGATTTCCAGACTACCTTCCAACTCCTTGTATGTGGTAGGCAGAAAAAATGATCTCCCCCAAAATGTTCCTGTCCTAATTCCTGCAATGTGCGAATATGTTACTTGACATGGCAAAAGAGACTTTGCAGGTGTAATCAAATTAAGGATCTTGAGATGGGGAGATTACCATAGATTATCAGATGGGCCCAGTGTGACCACGAGCGTCTTTATAAGGGAAAGCGTGACAGGAGATTCGGAGAAGGAGCTGTGATGACAGAAGCACAGGTCAGGGTGATGTCATCACTGTCTTTGCAGATGGAAGAGGGCCACGAGCCCAGGAACGCATGCAGCCTCTAGAAGCTGGAAAAGGCACAGAGTGGATCTTCTCCAAGAGTCTGCAGAAGGAACTCGGTTCTGCCAACATTCCGATTTTAGCTCGGGGAGATAATGGTAAGGTAACACATTTGCATTCTTTGAAGCCATACACTTGTGTCAGTTCATTAAAGCAGCAATAGGAAACCGGTCGAGTTTTGCGTCACTTGCTCCTTTCTTCTTCCACCTGATCCCAGGTTCTGTTTATCTTAGATTTAATTACTTTAGACCCAGATTCCCCTGTGAATGCTTCCCACACTGCCCCATGGGATCCTCCGGGTTCTGTGCACACGTCCCTTCTCCTCTTCTCCCTTCTACACATAATCTGTCCTCATCTTCCCCCTAACATGGTGCTTTATAACCCTTCCTCCCGGAGCACGTCTATCTAACACAGAGAAGACAGTTTACTCTGCATGTGGTCTGCTGCTGGCCTTGAACCTGTGGGCTAAAACAATGATAGTTACTTTCATGCTTTAACTTCAAAACTGAGAAAAAAATTTAATATCGTTAATATAAAATAATGTTTCAAATATCTTAGCTCAAATGATTTTCTGCCTCCACTTGTCCTTATGAGGAAAACTGATGTTCCATGAAGGTGTGTCTTGTTCATCGGACCTTCCTTTCTTCTGGCACCTGCATTTCTTTGGGAATATGCATACTTAAAGAGCCAAGCTTTAACACTACCTGGATTTCCTTAGAGATGTTACTTTTGTCAATCAGGACAACTGCATTTTCTGTCATCATCTCCATGTGTGAAGCTGGACAGG
>CM053511.1:45894958-45944570 GCA_028627145.1 Eidolon dupreanum
GTGTGTGTGTGTGTGTGTGTGTGTGTGTGTAATAAAAACCACACTGAATGCTGACACTAGCATTGTGGATATAAAATAGTGTTTTAGTCAATTCTTATTTTCTTGAGCATCACATATTGGGTTTGCAAATAAGAAAAAATATAAAGTGAGGTAGTCTATGGAGAAATAATATAATAAAATAAATAGGGTCATTTAGCATCTACCACTAGCCAAGTGTCTTTCAGCAAGTTCTTTAGCTATTTTCTTGCTATTTTGCTACTTAGTGTTTTACTGTAAAAGATTAAGAATAATAGAACCCATACATTTGTGAGATAATGCATATGAAGTATTTCATACAATGTCTAGCCCATAGTATGAACTTAGTAAATGTAAATTTTCATAAGTCAAATTCTGTTACTAAATATGTGGAATATAAGGAAATTGTGACTACATCCTATATTCAATAGATACCTTGGAGCAGTAAGATTTTCCTGTAGTCTAAATGGACAGTTTTCCATAGAATTGTCCCGTACTTTCTAAGAAAAAATAATACTTATATATTAAAGCTCTTAGAATCTTAGGTTAAAGTAAGATAAATATGACATAGAACATCAGTTGGCTGCTGATTTGGCACCTCAAAAGGTGGCAGTTTGTTAGTGAGGTCACTGGGTTCTGGTTTTATAAGTGGAGAAATGTGATTTTATGCAGATCAGAATAAATCACGTTGTCTAGAATAGATTCACGCTGAATGCAATGACAAGAGATGGATATGTGAATCAAAATGCAAGTGTGTTAATTTTTCTCCTCAAGCAAAAAATACCTTAACTCCCTGTTAAAGGTATCGATAGTGAATCGTATGTGTGATCTGGTGAGGGGAGGAAAAAGGGCATTAGGAAAAGGATGGTTTTGAGGAGGGATATTCCTTAGACCAGGAAAAAAAATCTCACAAACATTTCCTGTAACAAAATTAGTCCAACTTTCTAATTAACAAGACACTCTTTCCTGCTAAAATCAAGGTCTTTTCCCCTACTCAGGCTATGGAGAGATTGCTCCTTCACCTCATAGTTCAGTCTTCTTTGAAGGTCACTGTGGCAGACTACATTTTTCAAAAATACTACAATAATCTCTCCATCTTACATGCTATGTTTACCAGTCCTTCACGGAGAGGCGAAGTCTATGTCTCTATCTCCTTCAATATGGTGAGTCTTGTGACTGATCTAGTCAATGGAATAGAGCAGAAATAATACTGAGTTAATTCTGGATGCACCTTCATAGGCCTGGCAGTTTCTTCCTCTGACTCTTGGATCACTGGCTCTTAGGAGGCTCCTCTCAAACCCAACTACTGTGGATAGACACTCTAGCTGCAGTTTCAGCTGAGTTCCCAGCCAAGAGCCAGCATCCTCTGCCTGTTCTGTGAATGAGGTGCCTTGAATGTCCAGCCCATGTTAGATAACTGTAGCCCTGTGTTTCATCTGACCACAAGTGCATGAGAGACCCTAATCAAGAGCTGTCTAGTTTGAGGATGGTCAAACCACAGAAGTATGAGAAATAATAGTAAATTGATGTTTTAAGCCACTAAACTCTGGGATGTAGCAATAGATTCTAGAAATAATCGTCTGCCATTCCTTAGTCCATCTTTTTCTTCAACTAGGGTAGGCTATTAAATAAACTTTGTATTCAATTATTTTGTAGTCAATTATTCATTGATTACTTTCACAAGCCATCTTCATTCATTAGTACAATATATATGATTTACTACTATATATCAGGTCCTGTTCTAGATGCTGCAGATACATAAGTGAAAAATCTCCTTCCTTCACAGATCCTATATCTTAGTCAGGAAGATAGCGAACAAAATAAATTAGTTATAAGGACAAAGAAGTAAAACATAAAACAAGGAAGGAGAATATGAAATGTTGAGGTATAAGTAGAATTGTGGAAATTTTATATATGATGGGTAGGAAAGGCTTTCCTGAGAAAGTGAGTAAATACCTTTAGGAAATGAGAGCACTAACCTACTGAAAAACCGAGAGACAGTGGAGTGTGCCTCCTGGAACACTCAGCAGGACAGTTCAGATAGAACAAGGGTGAAAGTAATAAAAGGGATAATGTTGGGCCTTTTGGCTCATAGTAAAAACTTTGAATTTCATTCTGAGTGAGAATCCACCGAAGAATTTTACACAGAGGAGTGACATAATCAGACTTATATTTAAAGAATCGTTCTGAGTTTTGTGTTGAGAACAGACAGCAAAGGGGCACAAACAGGGAGACCATTGAGGAAACTATTAAATCACCCAGGTAAGAGATGATGGTCACAGTGGTATGTGACAAGTGTCAGGGATCTGAGATTTAATTTTACCCTGTTCATAAGGTAAGATATTAAATTGTAACTGTTTCATAGATTCTGGCAAAAGACATGAGACTCTTGGGGCAGAGACAAAGGACTTTATTACTCATGGCATAACAAGCAGCATGAGCTTCATGTTTGTGTTGGTTCCCCTTGTTCTGCCAAGTCTCTTGGAGGCAATATGGATGGGCCCAGATGAATGGTACATAATTGGTGGGCATGTGTTGCAGCTGAGGAAAACTGAGCTCAGGAAATCTATCTCTTTTATAGTAGTAGACAGTAAGCAAAACTGCTCTTTGTCCTGAGAGTGGCATTGCCCCCTCGCTCAGGTTGCTCGCTACAGGCACCACCCTAAGAGGAATCCTGAGTAAGGAGCAGTCATAGCCTTATATTCCTGGCATACCTGGTAAGAATGTATAGGGACTCTCAGGTGTGTTGCCCGGTAGACTTAAGTGAGAAGTAGTCAAATTCTGGACATATTTTTAATAGAAAGTTAAGATTTTTTAGAGGCTTTGATTTGTGAGATATTTCTCTAAGTGATCAAGCTTTTATTAGTTTATCTCATTTGAGAATTGTTTTATCTGCAAGTATTAAGAGAACTTATATTCGCTTCTGGTATGCCAGATACACCTCACCCTACCCAACTCCAAACTTCAAAATGACATATTCAGGTCACAACATGCTTGAAGATCCTCGGATGAAAAAAAACAAATTAAACATCTGAATGTTTAACTTATCTCAAAGTTGTCAACTAGTAAAAATATGCACTAGATAATATAGTGTATCAAAAGTGGAGAAATAATTTAATTCTTTCTAACTAAAGAAAACATTTTCTCATTGCAAATTCTACTACTTGTATTGTCTGCTTCTAGAAGATATCCACTTTCAAACTGTGTTTTGCATTTATGCAAATTTTCAATTATACCTTTCTTTAACTTTACCAGGAACTGAAACATCCAAATATATAAGATAATACATGCATTATCAGAAAAATCTTTACTTTATTAAAGAACCAAATGTATAAACTTGTTTTTAACAATAAAGGAAAATTAAAATAACATTTAATGCAAGCAACATTTCAGGAAACTAAGAAACTAAGATGTTTTTGAACTTCTTAAACTAGTTTCTCAACCTGGGCAAGTTTTCCAGTCCTCCAGATTACAATAATTAATAAAGAATAATTAAAGCTAGAGCATGATCAACAGAAAGCCTAATTAATATGCTGCACTGAAACGTATGGTACTGTTCTCAGTGCTAACTAGACGTTAGAGTCATTCAATGCTTAGAACACAGCACAAAGACTTCTAATGCCCCTTCCCCAGTCCTAGGAAATCTGATTCAATGGTTTTCAATGGGTCCAGGAATTAGTATTTCTTGAAAAAGCTCCACAAGTGAATGTAATGTTCAACCAAGATTGAGAACTGCTGCTCTATTGAATTCCAAAATACCTCTCCCCCAAATTCAACAGTTGCTACCCAGTGTAGTATGTCATTACATTTATGGGAAACAAAATGGTTCTAATAGAGAGGTAAATCTCAGATATCCCAAGTCTTTTCTTCTTAGTCTTTTTATTTTCATAGAATATTAATAATTAGTTTGCCCTTCTTGCTCTTTTGCCGTGCCCTTAAACTTCCAAATCTAAAAATTCCTGTCTATGCAAACTACAGTATCCTCTAAATGTTAATAAGAAATCCAGACTCCATCTTGCCGAAGGATCCTCTGCTTCTTCTGTTTGAGTGGAAATTGCCTCCAAAATCTCAATTCCCTGATCTGGGGGAGCCTAAAGCATCTACAAGATTTATTCGAATTCTCAGGTGCATTTATTCTCCTGGTCTCTTCAACTTCTGGGTTCTCATAGCCTCTGCCTGAACTGTGTGGATCATGGCCTGAAATTCATTCCTTCTTCAGTGCTTGCATCCACTAAGCAATCACTTACACGGAGTATTCTTGAGTTGCGTTACATTTTACCAACCATTTTTGCAACAGGGGAGAGAGTAAGGAGTGCCACTCTCAGAGGAGCTGCTGATCGTCCTTCAATATGTATTCTCTGTTTTTGCCTTTTAGTAATGCACCACTCTCTTCTCCCCTAAAGAATATCTTTGTTTGGAAAGAAATTCTTATTTCCAAAAGAAATTCTGATGACAGTGGTAATAATATAAACTACACAAAAAGTAGAATATTGAGTGGCAAAAAAAAAACACATGGAATTTAACAGTCTTGTATATAAATAACTGAGAATAAATATATATATATATATATAACATATTTCAAGGTAAATCAATGCTGATACTTGTCACTTATGCATATGCAAGATTAGCTACTATGGCCTGGTGACAGTTATAGACGTTGCTGATCTCAGCATTTTATGTTTCCATTTTTGCTTAGGAACTTTTAAAATTAAAATTTGATGACTATTGAATGATGGTATAACTGAGTAGCCTGATTACTAAGAGATCCTGTTTCACCTGAAAGAGATAATTTAGCTCATAAACTACAAACAGCTGTTAAAGAATTAAAGCTTACAAAAATGGATGCCTGTAGTGATGGTTGCACTTCCATATTCTGTTAGCAAGAAGATGGAAGCTTTCTACCTCTTCTCATCAGCTAGAGCCATGACTGTGTATCCTAAACAACAGTTAGGCTGGAGGTAAGGGAAAGGGGAGAATATTGCAAAAATGGTTCGTAAAATGTTGAGAAGAGCCTGGTGGTAGTAATGATGTTAACATGTTCTTAAAAAGTGTGGCCTAGAAATCAGATCTCCTGGGTTCAAATCTCAGTTCTGCCACATAATCTCTGTATAATCTTGGGCAACTTGCTTAATCTGCTTATGTCTATTCCTTATCTGTAAAATGAGGATAATGGTAGTTCCTACCTCACAAGGATATTATGAAGATTAAGTTAATACGTGTAGTATAATTAGCTACTATCTTAAGAAATTTCATTGACCAGGGTTGTTACCAACTGAAATATCAATTTATGTCAGCAAAGTCTAATACATCATATCCCATCGCCTCTGCAACTAATAATACCAATTAACAAAAGTGACACAGTTTATTGTCTAAGAGATGAAATGCAATCTCATTTGTCATAGAAAATTCCCTCTTACTCATACCTACTATGGGGGATCCTCCTACTTTAAATGAGAGTAAAAGTCCCGAAGAAGACATCTGTTTTGTCTTACATGGCATGTATGTCTTCATAGTCACAATGATTGCATGTACTTTTTTTGTGTTTCCTAGCCACAAATAGAGCATATAACGTATCAGCCACATTTTACTCTGCCTTAAACATCTGGTATCATCAGAAAAAAACAAGGAAAAAAACATGATTGTACTGTCAGAATTAATAATTCGAGAATATTAATCCACTCTTATAATCATCTATAGTATATCATGGATAATTGGCCCATGTGAATTTTTCTCCCTTGTCACTGAATGAATTTTATAACTAGCACTTATAGAAACACATTTAGTCAGGTGTATGGTTCTCATTTATCTCTGATGCTGCTTTGTAGAAACTGGTTCAAGTGATAAAAAGCTTAGCATCACCCTCAGTGAACCAGTGTTGAGCATAAGCTTGATGGCAAATGACCCATGACCCCAAAATAATGCCCTTACAAGTGGGAAAGGTCCGGTGACACTGGGACGCTGTACATGTCAGAAGGCATGTACAGCAGTTTCAGCATTTGAGGGAAGGCGTATCATGATATCAGTGTTTAGTGGCCTTTGTCAAACATAACAGTGATAGGAGAAGGAGCAATCTCTAATCAGCTGTCATGCTGGAAGGCACCCACAGCCTCCTGAACTCCACTGCATGCGAAAATAAGATATAACAATGTTGGAAGTTGAATGTGCTTTCAGACTTACAGCTCCCCTTTTGTTTAAAGCTGTTTCTAACTTTCGGCTTCAGCCTGCTGCATTCCATATCGCACAAAGTAATTTTCTTTATTTTTCAGAATAGCATTAACTTCTACTGCACTGTCACATTTTACTATGCATTAAGCATCTGGTATCAATAGACCAAACAATGCAGAAAGCAGGATTGTGCTGTCAGACTTAATAATTCAGAAATATTAACCAGCTCTCATAATTATCAGTAGTTCTTCATCTGTAATTGGCCCTCGATGTACATTTGGTACTTCTGCGTAACTCTGCATACCAGTATAAGATAATAGTGCCTAATTTTTCATGTAACTAACAGAGTTAATTTGGTTAAATGAAATCAATTCATCAGTAATAGTTCCATGCCACAAAAAAATTTAGTTCACCACACACGCACTCAAACATACATGTACACACCATACCAAACAGCTATTTTAAAACAACACGACACACTTACTGCATACAGTAATGGATGAGGACAACTAGTAAGCCTTAAGCAGACTTGAGAAAGGAGGAAAGTAAACCATATTTTACTTGCCTGTGAAGTTAATGCCTAGGGCTTGGTTCATTGCAAGCTTCAGCTTGAGACCATTTGCCTCCCTGTTTAATTAAAACCTGTTTGTCATCTGCTCTGACTCCTACCTGTAATACTGCAGAGTTGTTCGTACTTGGTCTTAAATAGCTTTACTGCAATTTCAACGTGTCATTACCAGTGGAGGACCAAAGTGTAGAATCGTGGGCTGAAGCGGTAAGCACTAGTCGGAAGTTCTTGTTCTCATGACATCCTTATTTGAACATTTGAAGTTGAAAGACCGTCTAGCGTGTTGATTCCAGACGAACTTCTCCTTGCTTGCTCACTGTTCAGTAGCAACACTTTGCCTGCAAGGTCCTGGTCCCTTGCTTTCAACTGCCATTTCTTGTGGTGGTTAATATATCTGAGAGGAGTGGCTGCTTTTCTCTCTGGTGATTTTCTGCTGTTTATGTGAAGTGGACTTTGAAACAATGCAAAGAAACGTGCGAAAAACAAATGCTACATGGGAGTAAATGTGCTCTGAGCAAGAAAAGGCAGTTTGCACGTCAGCAGTGAACGATCTCCATTGTGACCCCTGTGTGGCTTGGCCCTGAACAGGTCGCAACCATTCTGCTTGCTTTCTGTTTCTTACCTGTTTCAGATGGGCAAAACTTGCTGATGTTTGAGCTCCGCATAGGGGAGGTGGAATATTTCTAGTAAAGAAATATTCATGTGACGAAGGAAGGATCGATGAATACATTATCCAAGAATGACTGCTTCACTGACTACTGCTAAGAGAGTTCTAGAATCAGAGCCGGTCTGCCTGTCATTTTTATGACAAATGCCATCTCCTCTCCGATTTCTTAATAGATGGTTGCATGAACTAGCCAATTTTATCTCAATACTAAGGTTCCTAGTGAAATGAAAAAGACAGAAGTTCTTAGAGTGCAGGATGTATGGCTTCAGGGGTAAGAATGAGGAAGTAGAACATATTTATGAACAAGCTCATTGTATTTTGGCAAATTTAACTCCTGAAAAGCAGAATAATACTGCATTTAAAGAGTCGTTTAATCTCTTTGAGACTCAATTTCCTCATTTGTAAAATTAGAATAATAGCACTCAGCTAATGGAGGTTTTCTGAGGATTAAGTCTGTTATGTAAAGCACTAAGCATGATATATAATAAATGCTTTATAAATTTTGTTTAGAGTCCTATTTTCCTAGAATCCATTAAACGTCAGTGCCCAAATAAGATCTAACCCTAAATTTAGTGATTGATTAAATATCACAATCTAATGTGAAATATTATGAATATTGAATTTGAAAGATTCATTTCCCTTTAAACAAGAACTTTAAAAAGTTTTGTTTATGAAAAGCAATTTGATTGCAACTTAGAACAAATATTTCCCCAAGGAATTTAATCAACAGGGAAACATTTTAAGACCAGAATTAGAGAAGAAAAAATTCAGGAATATATGTTGTAAAATAATAAAATCTTAAGACTTCAGATGTGATTCCCCGTGCATGGCTCAGGTGTGATTCCAGGTACGTAAGTGGCAACAGAGCTCCTAAAAAGAGACAGTAAGTCTGCAAAATTTATTTTTAAAACATCTTTGTTTCCATTTCTTTCTTTAGTTTAAAATAACTATAATGAGCTCTTCCTATATGCTAACACCGTGCTAGGGACAGAGAATACAAACATGAAATAAGATATAGACACAGACCTCAAGTTGGCAGACATAATAGCACCTATTTATAAAACAATATAAATGCATTGATAGAAATAGGCCCTAGTCTTACTAGACCATGGATAAAGTGAACCTGACTTGACCAATGCAGAAGAGGACAAGGGGATGGCAGTGGCTTTCTGAAGGAGGTATTGCCATGGTTGAGCCTAATAGGAGAAGTAGGCAAAGATGGGGAAGGCATTCTGGGCAGAGCAGAGACTTGAGTAGAAGCATGGTGTGTGCAGCAGTGGGATGTGTGCGGGGAACTATCAGTATAGATGGGAAGTAGAGCATGAAATTGAGAGCAAAAGCAAGACATGGTATCAAATCACCAAGAGCTCTGTGTGCCAATTCAAGAGCTTAAATTAACTCAATAGACAGCTGAATATTAAAGATTTCATCAGAGAATCTAATCAGTCAGATTTGTGTTTAAAAGAAAACACTGACATTTGTGTGGAGACCAAATTTAAGGATTTTGAGGATAGGAGAGTGGAAGGAATACTGTGTGTTGACTTTAGGTGATGAAAAAATCAAGACCTGAATTAGGACAGTGATGCGTTAGGATCCTACCAGCATCCTCTTCCACATGCATGACACACATGAAAAACATACAAATGCTTTTAATTACAGCAGCACTATTTGTAAGACTGGCAACAACCACAGTGGTTTTGTTTATGTCTAATGCTCAGACTTAAATATGTAGGATATTGGTCATTGCATTGGGGATATCTGGTTGTAGCTGGGAGAATCAGAAAATTTGATTTCTTCAGGTTCTTTCTAATCATCTCATACTGAGTTCTCTCTTGCTTAGCAAAGGTAATGTTGCTGCTTCGTACAGCAAATTCAGTAGGATGCAGTCTGAGGAAAGGGACGCCACTCCTTGGCAGATTAACCTCACATCACTACCTTAGCCTCTTATTCCCTGCTCACAGGTAACCACTAGAGTCATTTGCTATAAATTAAGAACAAGGTAAATATATTAACTATTAATACTATTGTTAAATTTTGCTTTCGAAATTCTATCCAATATAATAAGACAAGAAAAAATATATATTTGGTATAGATACTGGAAATTAGCTGGTAAATAACTTCATTATTTTTTTTGTTAAACAAATGAATCATTGTAAGAACTATTAGAATTAACATGGATGCTCAATAATGTGACAGATTAAAAGTAATTATAAAAATATTGAATTTACCGTGTATTAGCAATAATCACCTAAAAAATAATGGAGGAAAAATTCTATTCCTAACAATGATCAAAATATAAAATATTTAGGATTAAGTTAACAAAAATGTGTACAAATTATGTGAGGAAAACCGAAATTTCTTACAATGCATGATAAAAATAGGTTGAATAAATTGAATGAAATACAAAGTTTCTGAATTACAGAATTTGCAATTTTTAATATGTGAATTCTACCCCAAATTAATCATAAAGTCAGGTGAATGTAATGAGTTTACTAATGGGGGTGATTTTAGAATGTTACACAATTCTTCTAAACTTTTTGGTAAGCAAAACCGTGCTCAAATTGTCATACCAATTGTGAAAATGAGAAGCAGTAGAGGCACTTTTCCTAAAAGATAGTAGCATTTACTATGAAGCAATGATAATTCTACTTATTTCTTTTCTTACAGGTATTGCAATAGTGACATAAATCAATAGGACAGACTGGAGCAGTATTTATAGGTTTGTATCAAGGAACCCTAAGACTACAGGTTCTGTAAAGGTGTTAGAACTGCTCAAGATGTTTAATTGACTGATATAGATTTCAAATTTATTAGAAGTTATTACACACTATAGTTCTCAGGCTTATTTGACTTCAGAATTCTTTTTAAAATGCTACTTGCAAGATAAATCTTCTTATAAATTTAAGGAAAGCTGGAAGAGAAACAAACTTACATTTGTATATTACTTTAAAGTTCCACAAAGGAGATACCTCAATTCATTCAGGAAAGGATAAATTCAATAAATGGAATATAGATACGTGGGTCAAATTTGGAAAAAAATTTCAGATGTATTAACATTCAGATTCAAAAGATGAATACGGACTGTCGATAGACATCTGAATAAAGGTCCAGACTCATTACCATCCTGAGTTATCGAAGAAACTAAATCAATACATAATTTTTGATTTAGGAGATTGGCTCAGATTAAAAATATATATCTTGTATTCTATACTTATAAAAGCTGATCACAAATGAGGTCACATTTCCTTTTTTACGCTCAAATAATGTGGCAAGAACCCCCCTCCCCCCCCATCTTGCTTGATTGCAGGAAATCCAGTATTCCATAGGGCCTGGCACCCCATGTGTCTTGAGGGATCTCCAGGGACTGTGGACATGCTGCAGAGACCGGTTCTGGAGGTCACGTGCTCCCAGCCAGCGATCTCACTCTGGACCACTGCTCCACACCCCCACTGGCCTTCCCTTGTTCCCTCTAAACCACTTTATCCTAAATGAGGAAACAGATTACAGTTAATTCACCTCAGGCTAGATGAGAACAAACTATACTTAACTAGATGTACTGAAGACTGGAGGATAACAGGATATTACAATGCAGAAAGCATGCACATGCTACCTAGTAAATAGGACTGCAGGAATTTAGAGGCCTGGATTCTCTACTGGGGTAGCCTACTTGGGTGTCACCATGTCCCTAAGCTCTGAAGTCACTGTTAATAGGAGTCCCCTTGAGCATATCTCTCCTACCCAAAGCCCATTCTCGAAAGACAAGGAGAATAGAATTTTTTCTTACTTTTTATTTGCATAATCCATAGGCCAGTTAATTTATTTTTTACAACAAAAGAACAGTCTGTTCTCAAAGGCGTTTTATGCCACGCATTAATTAATTTGTCTATGTGCCTGTCTCTATTATTTATGGGAGGAAGTGGTGTGGTGGCTGGGTGTGTATGCGTTTAAAGCTTGGCTTTGCCTCTTCCTACCAAAATGGCCTTGGGTGGGTGACATAATTTCTCTGAGCTTTCATTTTCTCTTCTATAATATGGGATTAATAACATCTGCCTTTGGTTGTTGTAAGGATTAAATAAAATAATGGACATAGAGAGAATGTCATAGTGATGGTTCAATAAATGGCAAGTATAATAATAATGCTCTCTAAAATGAATATACCCTCATAACCAGTACATTTTAGTTTGAACATGAATCAGTTTCAAACATGAACTCCAATTCTAGAGGTGGGGAAAGGGTATTTCAGTAATTTATTAGTGTGTTCAACAAATTTATACCTTCTTTTGTATCATTTCTCTAAATACTAAATACATGCTAGATGGAGAATAATTAGAAAAAGTTCAAAACAAAAACACAAAGTCCTCCTTATGAGTATCAGCTATATTTTGCCCCACAGAAATAACCGAGAAAACACTTTGGTGACTTTTTCCCCTGCTTTCTGTGTCTGTGTCTTTCTCTTATTAATTAAGCAAATTGTCATCAGAAAACAGCACACTCACACTGGGACAAGCTGAGGAGAGTTTCATAAAGAGACTTTACAGAGACGTGGGTTGTTCATGAGGAAACTAGAAGGGAGAATGGTGGGGAGCCTGTTCTTACCAGGAAGCCTAAAGGGCTAACAGGAAGGAGAAGTCCTGGGACCAGGAGCTGGGGAAACGGTGAGAAGATGGTCGCCTGGCTTCTTCGTGGGGAAACAAGTCCCGATTGGCTTTGCAGGTTGGGAGCTGGGGAAGTAAACTCTTGTGCCTCCCTGGGTCCCCTACTGCCAATCAGCTCTCAGTGCTGCTCCTGACCAACACACCTAGAAGCCAGAGACCAAGAGACCAGGCTATTATGCCTATACACCTGGGCCTCCTGGATGGATGCAGTGAGGGGTGAATCACTCATAATGCCAATAAACCCAGGACAATAAGCATAAACTGGGACTTTCCCAGGCAAAGCGAGCTCTATCATCACCTGTGGAATAAAGTCAAGGGTAAATCTAGAGGGGAATTATGCCATTTTCTCTCATATACACACTACACACACACTCTCTCTCTCTCTCTCTCTCTCTCTCTCTCTCTCTCTCTCCTATTATGAATTATTTTCTATAGAATGTGTGTTTTCTAAATTATAATTTCTATTATGTAATTCTCTGTATTATAGTTGTACCAAAGTTGACCTCATCTTTTACTGTTTAGGCAATTTCTGTTTTTCCGTTATAATATTGTAATGAACATCATAGAACAAAGAGCATTGCACATCTCTAATTATTTAATATGTATTACTTGAGCAACTACTACGTGCTACCCATTAAGATACAAAGGTGAGTACAACGTAGTTCCTGCAGGTATAGTCTAGTGGTGGACACAACTTCCAACAGTTGTCTCCCGAGAGAGTGTGGGACGTCATACACTGAGCAAAGCTGCCATCCTCTGCAGGATGGAGAGGAGGAACAGGGTTATGATACTGGCCATAGCCATGGTCTTCGCCTCTCCCTGCATCTGGACTATCATGTTGGGCTAAATTCTTGTCCACAGGGGAGCCATTCTTCCTGCCCACAGCTCCTTTATTCCATGCAGCAGCTGCAGTGGGGGTTGGGATTGTGTTTTTGTCTTTTTTTTTTTATCTAGTTTCCTTTCCTCAGCAGGGAGCTGAGTGGACAAAGTTAGCCTAGGCTAAGGGCAGAGATATTGGTTCCCGCAGACAGTGTTTGGAATCAGAGACACAGGACAAAACAGAGCATGAAAAAGCTTTTCTGGTTGAAGCTAGATGTGCCAAGGAGCCTGGTCGTGAGTTACAGAGGGGGACATCGGGGCTTGGGAGCCAAGTGCACAAAGTAGAGGAAGAGTACATTGTAAAAGGGGAGTTGTGTCACTGTCAAGTGTGAAAGACATTGGGCGTGAGTTTATTGTCAGGCTGTTTTCGTATGGGATGGGCTGATCCTCTCTCCTATGAGCTACCTATCAACAAAATTTTCATCAGCCTGGACAGATTTGCTTTTGTTTTTTGCTTCCCTTTCTGACTTCGTCAGTTCTCACCTCTGCTCACTCACTCAGTCCCTGCGACTTCTAACCTGCTGCGTCCTCACGCTTCTGCCTGTTCTGCCTTCTGCCTGGAGCTCAGACCTTTGCATACCTGGCTCCTTACCCTGTAGGTCTGGCTCCAATCTCATTTCTTAGGTCTTGTTCTACGTCCTGCCAAAAAGAAAACACAGGCCCAAAATAGTGTCACTTGTGCTAATGCCCATGACACCAAACCTAGATTTAATACCTGACCTAATTGTTGTTTCAACCTCTCTCAGAAATGATACCTTAATCAACCAGTCTGGAATTTTCTGGTCAACACCAATGAGGTAATCTGTCACATGGGCCCTCTCCATTCCCCTCCCCCCACAGAAAGAAGAGGCAACCTGCAAGGTAAAAACTCTTGAAGCTCCCTTTCCCTCCCCCCAAAAAGATGTCCTGGTCTAAAAATAACACTTTCTTTTCTTTTGTGAATAGCGCCCTCGCCCCAGGCATCCACACCCCCTTGGAGAGCCCTTCTGGTTGCTAGACAAGATGCTGTCATCATGAATGGCTTAATAAAGCCAATTAGATCTTCCCTTTCTGACTTCATCAGTTCTCACCTGTGCTCACTCACTCAGTCCCTGCGACTTTCCTCTAACCTGCTGCGTCCTTCCGCTTCTGCCTCTTCTACCTTCTGCCTGGAGCTCAGACCTTTGCATGGCTGGCTCCCTGTAGGTCCAGCTTGTTTGTTCTTTAATGGTCCCAATGTGGTTTAGCCTCCCTTAGACATTATTCCAGTACCTTGTGTAATTTTCCAAGTAGAATCTGTCACCTATTGAAATTACCTTGCTTCCTTAGTGACCTGTTAACCCAGCACCTCCCCTGATGGGTGTCTCAGCCACACTGGGAGTTCTTGTCTTGCCCTTGCTTCTCTCCCTCATACATGGAAGGGTGCCTGGGGCATAGTTGGTGTCCATCTCTGGACGGCTGTATACCTGGTGGGTTTGCCACTGAGGCCCTTGCTTTGAGAGCTAGTTATTTTGTTTACACGCTTAGCAATATGTAGGTTTAGTGAAGGATTTCTTTAATTAGGTAAGCACGTCTTTTAATAATATAAACCACAAAATTTCTTTGGAATGGTCTCAATTCATTCCCATGGGAAAACCGAGAAATAAAAAACTACCCTCTTTTCTATAAGATATTGATTTATTATCTTTCCATATATAAAATAATGACACTAATTCAGGAATTAAGATGATTCCTCCCAGACATATCTTTCACCTTCATACTGTACCTTGGGCTAATCCTATACAGTTATCATCTCAAATATAGATTTTTTAATTTATGAGGAAATTTTCAATTTAAATAGTTAGGATTTTGATGCCCTTTTTTTTTTTTCTTTCCTTCCTGTTCCATAACAAGTGGATCAAGACAAGGGAACAAAAGAAAAATGATTTTAAAATATCCTGGGCTGATTTTACATGGTTAAGTTTTCTTAATCCAGAAATACATAATATAAAATGTTTTTCTGAAAACAGAAGTCACTCAGAGTCCATGCCATAATCAGTCACTTTCTTATTTATTTATCAATTCTATACAGATGCTTACATTTTATATTGGACAGCATTTATTTAATTAGTAAATATAAAAATAAAAGAATTTAATAAAAATAGAACTCCTAGAGCAAAATTATAGCAATATTCAATGGAACGGACTTTCTCTCTGTTGCCTTGTCTTATTGCAGCTGGAGGTTGGTTGTTTAGAGACCAGTAATCAGTTGTGTGCTTTCCTTAATTCTTGTTAACTAATTAAAGCTCAACAAAATGTAGTACACTATATAAACATGGAATGCCTACTTTTAGCTGGGCACATTTAGAGGTAAGGGCATCTCCAGTTTTGGAAGGACAGGTGCTTCCGATGCTTTTATAAAGGGGGTTGGAGAGTTCTGTGCCAGTACACTCCCAGTTGATCTCACCACGGGTCTCCGTACCTTTCTCTAATGCCACTGCACATCTGGACGGTGGCGGGTGAAGAGTGATGACATTATCTCAGACTCTTTTCTATCTTTCCCTCTTATATACATTTAAAAAAAAAAAGAACTATGCAGATGTAACTGTAAAATCTTTATTCTAACGAGAGAGCCGAGAGCTTGGGAGAACCCACCTGGAAAATCCTCTTGTTTTTACTATCTCTCCTGCTTTCTTTATAGAAAGCTCATCAGGCTTATAGGTTAGGGAGAACTTAAATGAAAGTAATAGAAAACTAAAATAGGGGAAATAGAATGACAACAAATTAGGGTTAAAATACCAACTGAAAAGGAAGATGGAGTCAAAAACTAGTAATAGTTTGCATTTCTCTGTTGGGAAATGCTAGTCTATGTGAAAGGATCTGTGAAAATAACTCCATGAAAATAACTCCACCTATCTTAGGTGTTTGGAACTCTTGCCTTGGTAATCACAGCACAAACTTTTTGTTCTTAATAACAGAGGCGAATGAGAAAACCTGTAGAGGAGTTACTGGTGTTCATAATCTATAGCGTAGGGAAGGCTGGGGTTTCATGGCATTCTTTTTCTCTTTAGCTATAGAATGGCACAAGTTCTTTTCTTGTGACTTTGAACAATAGGAAATCTGAGCTACTATCCCCTACTTAAGTTTCAGTAAGTACTTGAAAAGAATTTAAATAAAGATACAACTTAAACCTTGATCTGCTAGGTTTATGACACCTGGAAAGGATTTTTATTCACTTATTTATTTCTTCACTAACATAGTTGTGAAAAGTGCTGGTTGTGGAGTCAAAATATCTGGGCATAAATCTTTGCTCTGTCATTTCTGAGCTAATGCCATGAGAGTAATACAACTTGTCTGACCCAGTTTCCTCATTTGCAAGAGAGAGATGATAAAATCAACCTCAAAGGTTGTTGTGAATTTAATTAGTTATACTTTGCTTAGAAAAGAGTTTGCAATTAGAAAGCACATAATAAATGCTAGATGGTAAATATCAATTTTATTGTCACTATTTGCTATCTGTTAATTTTTTTTTCTTTTTTGTCAGACTCTCTGCCAGAGGTGGGAATAAAACATGAAAATGATAATATCCTTGTCTATCTAGTACCTTCTGGGAGTTCAGTGTGAGACAGTGAGTGGTTCTGAAATAGGATTCCATGGTAGACATTGGGGAGCCTATAAATTCTATATAGAATTTTAGAAGGAAGTTTTCTCTAATCCTATGCAAAAATTTGAATGAGAATTTTTTTCCCCTGAAGAGAGGATTTCCAGCTTTATCATGTTATCGTGGGCTATTGATTCAAAACAAAATAAGAACCACTGGTCAAAAAGATGATTTCATTACATATTAAAGGGGCTTGGGAGCCTCCTCCTGGGCCAAGATGGAGGCAGCAGCTGATGGGTTTGGGGTGTCATGAAAAATTAGGAATTCTTTAGAGCCCAAATACTATTGATCAAAAAATTCTTTCATTTCTTCACTTTCTTCAGAAAATACCCATCATATTTTTTACCAGGTATGTGCACACACGCATACTCCTATCTATGCCAATGAAAGAGGAACTGATACTAAAAAATTCAACATAAGTATCTTTACTTTTATAAAAAAGGGTTTTTCTGAATCTTCTACAGAACATCATCTGGGGCCTTCCTTATGAATGATCTGATGTGTTTTGTAATCCCCCTACCAGGTTGTGAGTTTCCAAAGGGTAAAAATGGAATAGTAATGTCATTTGATCCCCAGTGTCTAACACAGGACTCAGTACACACCAAGTGGTTAATAAATGTTTTGGTTCTTAACTGCACTTTAAAAATCCCCAGAGAGTTTTAGATAACCCAGGATGGTACTTCTGCTTTAAACAAAGTTTACTTTTCTTTTAAAATATAATACAAAATGTGGAGGTAGGAAACCAATAACTAAAAACCTTCGAACAACCCTGAGCTGGGAGTTGGGGTGAGGCGGGCCCCTCTGTGAGGTGCTCAGTTACAGAGGAGGAGAACCAGCTTCCCCCCACTGGATGTGCATGTGAAGTACCCTCTATCAGCAATACGGCTTCAAGAAACTTACCACTGCAGTTGAACGCACATTAGAAACCATAGGCAGACCCACCTAGTTTGAAAGATCTAAACTATTGGGAACCGATATTCTATTTGATTCTGATTAATGTACAGAATACAATACGGCGTTCGGCAGTTCCCTCAAACCAGAGGTCTGGTGTCTTCATTCTCACTTCCTTGATTCAGGCCACTGCTGTATCTTGCCTGGTGTAAGCCTGGGGATCCAACTTGGTCTCCCTCTTCACCTCCAAGTGATCTGTTACCTCTGTATTCTCCCCCACTACTGCACTGGCAAATTCCCCATCTACACCAGATGACATTCAAGTCCCTTGATCTCCCTGTCCTCAGGGCCTATATGCATCTGTTTGTTCTCTCTTCCTGAAAACCTTTTCATTCCCCTCCTTCCTTCTCCATCTCTGTAGACCTCCTTTAACTTGAATGTAAAGTCATCACTAACTTCTTGCTTCTCCAGGAAGCTGCCCCCACACCCTCTCTCCCATGTCTGGGCTTGAGGCCTCTCCTAGCTACTGCCATGGCACCATGACCTAGCCTCAACACAGCCTCTACATCCACATTTTTCTAATTATCTGCTCCCAAATGACAGACTCACAAGGCAGTGAAGTGCGGGTCTTTCTAATCAATATATCCAATATCCAGTAAGTTCTCGATAATTATCTCATGAATGAATAAATGAATGGGAAACAAGCGACTTTGTCAAGGTTCAAGAATGTGTTTGTTATCATTATTTTTTAGCAGCATTTGTGTTCATAGCAAAACTCACATGGCTCCTAAAGATATTTCTTTTTATATATACTTTTCAAATGGGGACTGAGAAGAAAAACCTTTAATTCAACAAAAATACCGTCAAAGGAGTTTATAAACCATTTTCTACAGTTAACAATAAGAGAGAGATGAGCTCAAAATGCTCTGCAAATAAGGTAATAATACCGTATCCTAGTTATATCAGTTGTCCTGGAATAATTCTTAGTAACATCATTCTCTTTCATTTCAAAAGTTTCCTGATTCTAAGAAACCTAAATGCCCATCAACAGATGATTGGATAAAGAAGTTATGGTTCATATATATGATGGAATATTACTCAGCCATAAAAAAAAAAGAAAGAAAGAAATCCTACCATTCACAACAACATAGATGGACCTAGAGGTTATAATGTTGAGAGAAATAAGTCAGACAGAGAAAGATAAATATCATATGATCTCACTTACATGTGGAATCTAAACAAAAAGAACAACCTAATCAAAAATAGACTCACAAATATAGAGGACAATCTGGTGACAACCAGAGGGAGGTTGCAGGACAGGGAGAAAGAGGTGAAGGCTTAAAAAAGTACAAATTAGTAGTTGATAGATGGTCACAGGGATGGGGAGCACAGCAGAGGGAATGCAGTTAGCATTGATGTAATGGCTGTTTGTAAAGCCAGAGGGAAGATAGAGTAATTGGGGGATCATTTATTATATAGACAATTATATAAATGTCTAACCAATGTATTGTATACTTGAGTCTAATAATAAAGTAAAATAAAATGCTACAAAAAAGTTTCCTAATTTTTAAAATAGATCATCATTTTATCTCTGAATACTTTGAGAATAAAGAGAAAAGGAAGAAGAATTACAGACATACACACAAAGAACATTTGGAAGTTTTTCTTTATTTCCAAAAATATAGCAGGCAAAGAAAGCCAATGACACACCCCAATCTTTGTCTGTCAACGATAAAATTTAAATTTGCACAGAACTTTGCACAGTCATGATTGATGATAAAAGAGGAGGACATGATTTTATTAAAGCTTCTTAAGAAGCTAGTCTTTATCAGTAACTAAAAGATAAACATTTATGAATTTATTTGGGGAAGTAAAATTATTTTCAATTAACAGCTAAAGACTAATGTTTCGGAATTCTTTCAAAAGCCTAGAAAGCGATTCTGGTTATTTTAGATTGTCTTTTTTTTTCATTTTTTTCTTTTCATTGCAGTTGATTGTTAATTTAAAGACTAAATCAATACAACACAATGAATATGTAGTTACTTAGTGGTTTCTTTGAGAATGTCTTTGCTGGTTCACATTTTAAAACATAATTCTGAGAACTCCACATTCCCTCCTTGAAACTGTTTCCACTCAGTAAACAGTAGAAATGCAGGAGGGTAAAAGGAAAGAACCAAGAGCATCAACTTTTAGGAAACATGAAAAGTTTCATTTCTATAAGGTCTATTAACCCTTTGCAATGTGTTCGTTTCTTGTAGCTTTAATTGAAACTTACTCCCTTTGAAGAGCTCATGTGTTTCTATAACATGGCTTAAAAGTACTACAAATTGGAGGCTTTTTTTTCATAGAGTAAGTTAATTATGCAATGGATACCTCAAGGGGAGAAACATTCCCCTTGAGTAAGATTACCCCAAAGGGGAATTAAAGATTATGTTTTATCTTGTTTGAGTTACACCCTAGTCATGAAATTGCTATCCAGATCTTGATATACAAAGCCATGAAAGTCATGTGGTCACCTCCTCCTCCCAGGATCAAAAGTGTGGCCATCCCACTTCTCTCTCTGTGTCTCACTGTCCCTTCTTTACCAATAGTTAAGCCACAGTATAAACAATCTTGTCCTCAAACTACTGGCTGCTTTCTCTGCTGGCCTGGTTTGAGCTCTTCCTAGTGCCAAATATGATTAAGAAATAGTTATATAACTTACATTACTCAGAACCAGTATTTTCCTATATGTCTACAGTGTCTTTATTTTTATTTTTTCTAAGCAATGTCTATACATATATATGTAGCTCTTACAATATACCAGGCACTCTCCTAAGAGCTTGGCAATTCATTTAATCCTCATGGCAAGCCCATGAGGGATGCAATCCCCTATTTATAAGCCAGAGGAGTGAGGCACTGAGGTTAAGTTTCATGGAGCATCCTGGAGCCAGGCTCCATTCTCAGCAGGTAAAGCTGTGGAGTCTACATTCTCAGCCACAATACCAAGCTGCCTCTCCAAAGGTGGCCTTAGACACTTGCACGCTCGTTAGCGCCTTCGGAAAAGAGTGGTATAAGAGACACTTATTGCAATGGATTGGTGGTCCACAGCCTCATTTCTGAGAGCTATTTACTCCTCAAACTCCTAATGATGAAAGAAGCTTCTCTTCAGTGTTACTTTTATGTGGTCATGGCCCCACTGACCACAGCTAAATAAACCAGTGTCCAATACAGAGCTGTGACTGGGCCAATCAGGTTCTCTCTCCCTCCTTGAGATCTGGAATCAGAACACCCTGCGCATGAGCGACTAAGGTTGGACAGAGCCATGGCTCGCACAGCCATTTCTTGCTGTGTGTGGTCATGTTTTTGGCAAAGACTTCATGGCCTCAGAGAGAGGGAAAGAATGACGTTAATTTTTGTTTTCAGTTTCTGGCTTGAGTTCATTGTAAGATCTGCCTACCCTTCCTGCCTCGTCTCCATTGAATACTATGTCAGCGTTTCTATTCATTAGAACCAAAATGGTGAAGTTGTGGGTGGCCAAAAGCCACACCGGTCATCTTGGTACTTACTGGCAGTGCCAAATTGGTAGACGAAGTTATTTGTCATTTACTACCATTCTCTCTCTCATTCTCATTATTCCTTCTTCCTAAGGTTACCTATAAAAATAAAATTATTTCCAGAAAAGGGAGGACTTGAATTTTATTAGCAAATGTTTCAGAAAAGTTTGTTGATAAATAGTTGAGACATCCATTGGGTATAACTCAAAAGACAGACAACTTCAAGAGATTTCAAGAAAAGAAGAGAGGGACTCAGCTACGGAGGAGGCCCAGGGTGAACTCGGATAAATTCACATTTCTATCTAGGGTTGGCCTTGGCTTAGCTTTTGAAATGGGCAATTCTCTAAAGTAGAAGGTAACCGAAGTTAAGGATTGGGATAACCTGCACATACTAATAACCCATCTTATTTCTCCCTTTTAATTGTGTGATTAATCGAGAGGTGAATTTATAATCTTACATATGAGTTCACAGGTGAGAAATCTGAGTAACCTAATAACTAGTGTGGTCATTACTCACCAGGTTCCTAACTTGGTTGTTCTAGAGTCTCTATGGACACCTGGCTCCCAGGTGAACATATTTCTTACTTTATTTTAAAATGAAACTAGTAGATTTAAGATGTTCCCCACTTGCAGTCCAGATAAGGCTTTCTTGATACTCTGGCTTCATAATTAAAATTTTGACTCAGGAAAATCTTTTTGCATTTATCATAGCATCAAAGAAACCTTCAAAACTAATACTTCTGCCCCTCGGGGGAAAACAGACTTCTCTGAGAAATCAGTATCCACTATTGTAGTCAAAACACTTGGATACGGCTTAGAGACAAACAGGACTAAATGTCTTCATTTTTGGAACTGAGGAAATTAGAAAACTTAGACATAGAATTTCAATATTCTTTAGTATTATTTTAGAAATAATCATTACCCACAAAGAAAATTCTAAGGCAATGTGTTAGAGTATGAGTCAATAAACTGTTTTTAGGCTTCTAAAAAACAAGTGAGTTAACTTTTGTAGGAATTTAAGGACTGTGCTAATAGTGATATAAATTTGAAAACAAATATGCATTTGAATATATGTTTCTTTAAAGTTTAAATTTCTCATAAAATAAAGAAGTCACAGGTTTTATTTTCTAAATTTTTTAAAAAGTATAATAGGCTAAGATAAGAGAACCAAGACAAAAGGCAAGCAATGAAAACTATTTTTTAATGTCAGAAAATATGTGGTATCCTGCATTTTTCCATAATATCACACATTTTACTTAGGGGCTCTAAGCCTAAATTGCTTTTGTCCACAGATAATAATATTAATCAACATTTTAACAGGATGCTCTCTTTGCCAAATCATCTAATGCCACTACTTTCAACATCAGCGTCATTCGCAAAGTGCATTTCAGCTGTTTTGCAAACAAACTTTCTTCCAATTAATAATTAAACAGAGGAACAGCTTGCAGTATGTGCCTCGAACTAACTTTACTATATATAGTTGGGAATGACAAGCCCACATGAAGATGTGACTGAAGCCGGGTACCATTTAAACATTCGGTTTTTCCTGTTACCTTGACTAGAGTAAAGTTGGTTCCCAAGGTAAAAACTAAGTGGTCTGCTGGCATATGGTATAACCTCCATTTGAGTGCTAAAAGCTGGATACTGTTTTTGTGAAACAGATGTTGTTGAGTGCAGCAATGCACAACTGACTCTAGCTAACAGCTGGGAATCCTTCGTGACCCATATAGCGAGAAATAAACATGGTCCTATGCTTGGCAAAAGTGTAAGAAAGCAAATTTCCATTTGTTAAGAGCTTATCAAAATGAAGAATAAATGTTTTTAGCCATAAACTGATTTTATTCACCAGAGCAATCTTTCCAGCAGCTTATGTGGTGGCCTCATAATATTACAGGCACCCTTTGCCAGATGAAGGCTGCAGTTGCACTGACATATAGTACAGATGGAAAATAAACATCTGCCTCAATCAAGAGAGAGGACCAAGGACAAGGTTGACGAATATTATCTGGCGTGACTGTCTTTGCAGGGAAGCATATAAATGCTACAGGACCAAAACCACTGGCATCGTCTGGTGTTGTCCTTATGTGGTTACTGACCATGAAGAGAGATGATTAGTATACACTCTCCAAGGAGGGGCGGTGCAGATGCTCAGGATGATACGGTTCCAGCTCTCTAGGATCGGCCTTGCCGCAGCCACACCATGCGAGTCGCACAGTGATTCCATTTTAGCTTTTTCATGGTTCGGCTGCATTTATTGTCTGCAAAGTTTCCCTTCTTGTTGTTGAGTGCCACAAACCAGGGGAGGAGGGAAAAAGAAGAGGAGCTCATTTGGAAAAGATAGAAACATCTTTTTTTTTTTTTTTTCATAAGGAAATGTCAACAAAGCCGCCTAATTCAAATTCGAATCAAATGCTTTTCTTCAGATAAGGACTAAACTCCAACCTTTTAATTGTGTAACACTATTTTATTACGTGGTCCAACTTCACCTTTGGCAAAATCTGAGTGGGATAACATATGTTCTATGAAAAGGAACACACGCGCGCGTGCACACACACACACACACGCGCGCGTGCACATATCCTGCAGTCCTAGCACTGAGTTCTTTTTGTCCTCATTGCAACCAAATGATTCATGTGGCACAAATAATATGACAGATGTAGCTTTAAAAATTCAGTTTTACTGCGAGTGTCTTTTTGACTGAAACTTCTTTCGTTTTCTGGTATCTCTTGTGACCATATGGAGTTTAGATGGCAGTGAATTCCCTTTTACTAACTCAAATCCTTTTCTGCACCTGGGCACAATTTTGGATAGGAGGTGAAGAAAAGGGAAAAAGTATCAGGCTTAATATACAGGATTCTATTATGAGTAAAGAGTTACTTTTACCTATTTGCAAAAAGACAGTTTCAGGACTATCTTTTAGGAGAGTTTTATTTTTTGAAGTGACATAGAGGAGAAGTCTAAATATGGATTTTTGATTGTTTTTTTCTCTTGAATAATAAAAAGAAATTTGCTTAGAGTCTGATAATCTAGTCGAAGCAGTTATGATCTTAACTCTTTTAACTTCAGATCTTAAAATGAGTTGAAATCACAATCTTTTCTACTAAAAATAGCAAACATTTACTGTTTACTATATAGCAAATGCTGTACTTAGTTCTTTGTATGTACTTACACATTTAATCCTCACAAAAATCCTATGAGTTAGACACTTGTTATTAGTTCCATTTTATAAAGGAAGAAATTGAGGCACAGACAGGTTAAGTGATTTGTCTAAAGTCACATAGCTCATGATAGTAGAACCAACACTTGAACTGAAAGATCTAGCTCCAGAATTCGTGCTCTTGACATGATGCTCTTAGTAATCTAATATGTTAAAGGTCACTGGAGCAAATATCAAGGTGTGTTGACTTCAGTAATATAAACTCTATTTGGATCTGTTCTATCTTTTTTAACCCCCAAAGGGGATTATACCTTTCATATTATCTGCAGCTTAAAAGCACAATATTCCATAACGTGTATATATAGTACAAACATAAATCATTATTTAACCATTCCCGTAATGGATGTCATTTAGTTCTTTATTTTTTAATACATTAATTTAGTGATTTTTTTTCCTAGTCCAAACATGGAGGTAATAGATGTGTTTATACTTATGTCTTCATGCGTTGCTAGTGAATATCTGCATCAAAGATTCCCAGAAGTGGGAATGACAGCCAAGGGTGTGTGTATGTTTTTATTGGGTGAATTAAAAATTTTTAAATACAAAAAATATTGGCCAATAGTTTTACACTTATTTATAATGACCTCTACAGTCATTCTCTTTCAGCTTTATCGAGTTATAATTTATATATGGTAAAAATTCCCTTATTAAAGTGTACAGTTCTGTGAGCTTTGATGCATGCATATGGTTGTGCAGTCACCATCACAATCAAGATGTAGAACTGTTCCACCAACCCAAAACTTCCCTCAGGCCCTGAGGTCAACCCTCTTCCCTCCCTCAGATATCTGTCGCGATAGTTTACCATTTCCATAAATAATATCATATAAATGGAGTTAAACAGCATGTAGCTTTGGGATTTCGCATAATGCTTTTGAAATTCCTCCATCTCATTGGCCATTTCAGCATGGTTGTATCACAGTTTGTTTATTCATCAGCTGAAGGGCATTGGGTTGTTCTCAGATTTAGTGCTTATGAATAAAGCTGTAATATTTGCCTAAAGCTTTTTACATGAGCATAAGTGTTCATTCTCTTGGGAAAATACACAGAATTGGAAACGTCAAATTGTTTTCCAAAGTGTCTCTACCATTTTGCATTTCCAACAGCAATGAGTGAGAGTTCTAGGTGCTCTGTATTCATCAGCACTTGATATTGTCACTCATTGCTTTGTTGATTTTTTAAGTTTTAATCATTCTAATAGGTATATAATGGTATCTCATGATTTAATGTGCATTTTCCCAACATCTAATGATGTTAAACATTTTTCTTGTGTAGTTTTACCATTTGTATCTCTTTTTCGGTAATGTATCTATTAAAATATTTTGTCATTTTTTAAATTAGATTATTTTCTTAATTTTGGTGTTTGAGCATTTTTATGTATTCTGGGCACCAGTCCTTAATCAGATAATGTGATTTGTAAATATATTATTCTCACCTGTAATTTATATTTTTATTCTTTCAAAGAATCAAAGTTGTTAAAATTTTGATAAAATCAAATTTATCAATATTTCTTTTTTGGATTGTGATTTTAGTGATTTATCTAAGGAATATTTGTCTAAATCAAAGGTTTTCTCTATGGTTGTTCAAAAACATTTAAAACTTTAGATTTAGTTTAGTGTAGAAACAGTGTAAATCTAAATCTTATTTTTAGATCTATGACTCACTTTGAGTTAATTTTTGTTTATGATGCAAGTATGCTTTTTATGTATCTATTCAAATAAATAGATTGTAACATGGTGAATTACACTGATTTTTGAATGATGAACCAGCCTTGCATTCTTAAAGTAAACTCACTTGATTATGATGTTTTATCCTTTTTATATAGATTCAATTTAAAGACATTGTGTTGAGAATTTCTGCATAAATATTGGTATATTCATAATATTATAAAATTTTACATAAATATGAACAAAAAAGGGATATTGGTCTATAGCGTTTTTGTGCAATATTTATGTTTCGGTAGTGTTTTGTTCTCAGAATTTATTTGGGTTTAGTATAAGGGTAATGCGGTCTTCGTAAAACGAGCTGGGAAGTGTTCTCACTTCTTCCCACTTGTTTGCAATAGTCTGTAGAATATTGTCAGAAGAAATTTTTATATTTTCTTTAATAAGGAAACATTAGTGGTGCTTTTAAAACCAAACAAACTCATGATAGTTTTTCTCTTTTCCTAGAATCTCTGTGAAACAACCTACTTGGTAGAAAAGACAAGCAAACACACATGCACACAATTAGCTTTCACTGCTGTTGCTGAGCTCAGGGACCACTCAGCTCTGTTCCACCTTTTGCCTTCTTTACCCAAGAATTTTACTTCATTGAGATATTCTCATAATCCCCAAGATCCTTAAAAACCTTAAAAACCTTAAGTGCTAAAAAACCTCAAGAACTTTAAATCCTTAAAAATTTTAAAAAGAGAATAATGTCGTTTTTCTAACTCTGCTTTGCTAGTTTGAATCTCCATTGAGTTAAGATATTCTACCAACATAATTTCATTATTCTAAGAGAATAATTTCTAATAAATAGTATGTGCTTTGGGAATGGCAAAACATTCCACTTTTATTGGTCATAATTCTCCTTCCTGTGTTATTAATACAGTTTGAGAGTGAGCCTCTTCAGTACTAGGAAGCCACTGAGGCATCTTAGGAGTAAATATGGAAAGATAAGACCATGGTGCATACTTAGGAGAATTAGGCCAGTGCGGAGTTCCAGGAAAGGAAAGGAGCCTGGGTAGCCAGGGGCCATGTGATGCCACTGGGCATCTCGGTGGGTGAGAAACAAGAGGTATTGTTTAAAGTATTGTTGCTTTATGCTTAACTTGCTACAGTTTTCTATTTCTCAAGTTCTTTTAAACATTTCTTGGAACTTGCTTTATAGGCAGGCTTCCAGGACATGACTAACATATGTTCTTAATCTTTATAAGCTGCATGACATCCAGAGCAACCGAAACATTTAGTTAAAGCCTATATCTACATCTCTAGACTTTATAATCTAATACCTAAGCATGTTTACTGTCAACTGCCAGTTTCACAGGCCCACACTCAGCATTTAGCAATTTGATACAAAATTTTACCCAAATTCTTCTCTCAAGCTTTTATAATCCCCAGTGTTTGCAATAGGTAAATAAGTCTTTTATCCCATCATTGTTTTAGGAGGCACCTTTTGCCTTAGACTTCAGACATTCATTGTCTTTTAACTCAGCTCTCTTTTTTTTTTTTTAAGAAAAAAATATTGTGTAGATGATTGGCTTCTTTCTTGTCCCAAGGACTTGAGTGATATTCTTTTCATCTTTCTACATCCAAAGCTGAAGCCAGAAGTCGTGCCTGTATTTTTGAAAGACATTTTTGATGGGAATAGAGTTCTAGGTTTACAGGTGTTTGATCCTTCACACTTTAAAGATGTTGATCCATTGTCTTCAGGCCTGCATGGATCATGATATAAAATCTACTGTCCCTTTCCTATCTCTGGGTGCTTTCGAGATTTTCTTTTTGTCACTGATGCTCTACAATTTGATTATAATATAATTTAGCATAGTTTTCTTTCTCTTTATTTTGATTGAACTTTGTCGACATTTTTTACAGGTTTCTGATGTCTGTTTATTTCTGTTGATTTGTATTGGTCATATTTTTCTGTCTCGTTTTATATAGTTTCCATCACTGGGTCTTCTAATTCACTAATCATTTCTTCTGCAATGTCTAATCTGCTCTTAACCTCAGTCCATGAATTTTTAATTTCATATTATTTTATTTTTCACTCCAAATGTCTTTTATATATATTCCTTACTCTGCTTATCATGTTCATGATCTACTGTTTTTAAAAAATGTATGGAGAATATCTGAGATAGTGGAATAAACACTATCTGAGAAAGCTGGTGTCTGGTTATTCTCTCAACCTGCCATTTTTGTATCCACCTATATTGATTGCTTTACCTCCTGATTTTGAGTTCTAATTTTCTATTCTTTGCATAAATGGGGTTTATTTTATTAAATGCTAAGTATTGTGAATTTTATAATTTATATTTCTTTAAATATTATTGGGCTTTGTTCTGGAACACAGTTAAGTTACTTAGAATTCGTTTGTTTCTTTCAAGGCTTATTTTAAAGATTTTATGGGGCATATTCAGAGCTCCACTACTGAAGTGACAATCTTCTAGACAATACTTGATTCTTCTTATATTTGAAGGCCTTTGCACTCTGGCTGATTGGGACACAGATTCTTCCCAACCCCATGTTAGCTCCAGATATTGTTGTACCTATTCCTTTTCGTCTTTATACTTCTTTCCCAGTCTCTACTACTTTCTTCCTAGTCAAACACTCAAGAGCACCTCTGCTGATCTCTGGAGCTATCTGGATGCAGCTCCATTCTCTGAGTTCCATCCTTCCAAGCAAATCTGTCTAAACTGTTCAGCCATACCTCTGAGCTTTGATTGGGTTTCCTTTTGTGCTGGATTCTGGAAAGCTTCTGTGGGCAGTTAGCTTGGACAACTGTAGGTCTCACCTAATTTGTTTCTTTTTCTCAGGGGTGACTGTTCTGAGCTGTCTGTTCTCAATCATCTGAAGTTGTTGTTCCATGTATTTTGTCTACTTGTGTAGTTGTTTAAAGTGTAAGGGCAAATCCAGTCCCTGTTAGTACATCATGGCCATAAATGAAAGTTTCCCAGAGTCTGTTCCATGTTATACTGCAATTCAGAACATTGGTTTAATCCAAACATCTGCCTTCTCTGCTTCTATTTCTGAGATACTGGTGGGCTGCTAAAGGAAACCACATAAATGTGAGCAATGGTGACATTATATTTTTATGGTTCTCAATTTCAGCTGCCTTCTCAGCACCATTTCCCACTACAGCTATTTCAAATGCTTGCCAACCTCTTCAAGTCCTCAATTCCAACATCTAAAATCTTTCTCAAAGCAAATTAACCTTTTTTATATGTTACAGAGGAGATTAATGGTATCTTAATGGAAATTCCTCAAATCTCTCATCAATGGGCCTAAAAACATTTATATTTACTTCTATTTTTTTCTTTCAACCTTTTACCGAGATGTGTTCCTTTCCTGTTCAAACTAAGTTTGTCCTCTGTACTCTACTCTTTTCTGTGACTTTAATCATAAAGCACTTCTTTTCTATGTTGCATTTCTTTTACTATATTTTGCTTGTTATTGTACCTTTATTGTTTTGTCTGATAAGATGATTATTGCAAAAGATTAAACTCTATGAAAGAGCAAAAACCATTCTCCACACATATTATAAACTAATAATTTATTTTAAAATTCAGATATTGCTATTGTTTTCTGTGTCCATGTAATGGTCTCTCGCAGGACATCCTCCAAAGCCTTCTGAATGTGAATGGTAGAGGATACTATATAAACAACTGCTGTCCTTTAAATAAATTCTCTTAATTCCTCAGTGCAGACTTCAGTCAAGCGTCCTCCTTCACTCACAGTCCTCCAAAGACATCCTCTCTCTTGCAGAGTAAAAGCCAAAATTCTAAAAATGATCTCGGAGACCCTACGTGGACTGCCCCTTCTTTTCGCTCATCTTCAATTATGTCCTCCACCTTCATTTCATCCCAACCTCACTGGCCTCTTTAGATCCCTTTTATAAGAAACACGTTCTGAGTATTTGGCTCTGTGGTTCTGTCAGTCTAGAAACCTCTTTACCAGATATCCCTGTGACTTGTTTCCTCACTTGTTTCAGATGCCTTCGAACTTCATCTTGCCAGGCCTTCATTGACGGCTTTGTGTAAAATAGCGATGCTCCTATCCTGCTCCTGCACTCCTGGCAATATTTCACTTTCAAGCCCTTAATATCACCAATATCACATATTTATTTATCGATTGTTTCTCCCTGCTAGACTGCAAGCCCCATGAAGGCAAGGATATTTGTATTTTTGGTTCACTGTCGTATCAAAGTCACCTTGAACAGTAAGTGCTGTTAAGGAAGCATTCAAAAATAATTCTCGAATAAATGTTTTGTATCCTTTTTCCGTCTACGTTCCATGATTTCCCAGAGCACAAACACTTGTGTGGTGAAGTCTCAAGTTGTTTCCATGGTCAGCTAAAATCTCTGCTGGAACAATCCTTCTCTTCAAATCCTGAGATTATTGTTTTCAGCCCTATTCCTGAGCTATTTCCCCGAGGTAATTTTATTTCAGAAGCTTTTCCTGACATGGGCTTTGTGAGGCAACTCTGAGCCATCTCATTAGGTCTAGGGAACTTCAGATCTCAAGGAACAGATCTGAATCTTGTGCCATCGATGATCTAAGATACAACCATTTTTGTCTAACAGGAAGTGATAGCCTTAACTGAATTACAAAAAGCTCCATATTTGCCTAAGAGACATTTAAGCAAACCCCAAATAGAAGTAGGTTCTTTCAATTAAAAAGAATTGTTTGCTACATATATACATACGTACATTTTTAAATTACATAAGTGGCATTATAAATTATTTGCTATCTTCTATTCAATCTGCTTTCCTTTTTTAACACTCTATTACCATTTTCCCATGTTGGTTCCTAAATAGTTGATTTGTTCTCTTTAATGTTTGCAAAGCTAGTGTTTTATTTTTAAACTCTCTTATTGATTTCAATGTATGATTCTTTAAACATCACTAATGAAACATCCTTGAAGATGCACCTTTAAAGCTATTTCCTGAAGAAATTACTAGAAGTGGAATCTCTTGATCAAAATGTGTAAACATTTAAAATTTAGTTTTATTGTCAAATTATCTCCAGAAAACAATGCCAATTTATACTCACACCAATAATATAAATTACTTCATAGTTTCCCATATTCTCATCATCATTGGGCATTATTGTTTTTCAGTCATTTTTAGATCTAATAGGGGAGATCATGTATCTCACTGTTTTTATTTTGTACATTTTTAATTAATAGTAAGGTTGAGCATGTTTCTTATATATATTATCCATTTATATTTGTTGTTCTATGAATTTCCTCCTCATGACTCCTTCTCATTTTTCTGATAAGATGATTTGCTTTTAGTAGATGATTAAATTTCATATTTCACATACAGTCGGTCTTCGACTTAACAATGGTTTAACTTATGATATTTTGACTTTATGATGCTATAAAAGTGATACTTATTCAGTGATACTTATTTCAGTAGAAACCTTACTTCAAATTTCGAATTTTGATCTTTTCCCCCGGCTAGCAATATGCAGTGTGATACTTCCTTGTGACACTGGGCAGTGGCAGCGAACTGCTTTTCCCAGTCAGCCACGTAATTGTAAGGGTAAGCAACTGATGCCCTACAGTGTACTGTATTTCCAGCATTTTTTGGATATTGCGTTTTGTGTTTTTGTATCCTATCATGTCTACAAAATGTCCATCTCTGTCTCCTGCTTCTGGTGAGAAAAAGAAGACAACAATTATTCTTGAGATGAAAATCAAGATAATTGCTCAACTGCAGGCTAATATAAGTGTTCTGAGCATATTTAAGGTAGGCTAGACTAAGCTATGATATTTGGTAGATTAGGTATATTACATTCATTTTTGATTTATGATGTTTTTAACTCACAATGGGCTTATCGGGACATAACCCCATAATAAGCTGAGTAGCATCTGTATTTAGAATCAAGCCTACTCAAATCACTAATATATTTATATTGATTTTATTGACCTACCATTCTAAAATAGTTTTTAAAAATATTCCACTATTATTGTGGTTTTGTTTAATTCTCCTTGGATGTTTAACACCTTTTGCTTTATGTATTAAAATATAATTTTGTTGGCTATGCAAACTTTAATGACTTTTGTATGCTTTTGATGAATTTTAATTCCTTGGTTGAGTAATTTCTACTTAGTTGTTAAATATTTTGTTCCAAAATGTGATATATCTTGCAGTTTGTCATCAAAAATTAGGGTGTCACTAAAGTCTGGCTTAAATAAATTCTTTTCCTTCATGTTTACTTCTTTACTTTCTTTTATTATAATGGAGGGAATTTCTGTAAAGTGTGTTTTCTTCTTCCTTAGATTTCTCTGTTTTCCATTTTCAACCTCTAGTTCTTTACTAGTTCTTTCCAATAATTCTGCTAAAGTTATTTTTAATTAAATAACAATAGCAAACAAACACAAGCAAACCAAAAAACTCCCCTCCCCAATTCCTTGCTTAAATGTGAACACTCTTCTAGCCCTCACTTTATTCCTTTTCTGTCTTTTATAGTTAAGTTACACAAAGATAGTCTTTAAATCCACCAGTTCTTCATATTCACCTGTTTTCTATAGTTCTCTCTAAAATCTAGTTTCCTTCCTCATCTCATTAGGGAATCTGCTCAGGCAAAAAGCCACCAATTGTACCTAAATTGCCACATCCAGTCCATTCTTGTCAGGTCTTGTATTATTTGATCTCTTCTGCATTTAAAACCATTTAATTTCCTATGGAAATATTTTTATCTTTTGATTTTTACAAAGTCCACTTCTCGGACTCCTTTGTCATTTTGTCTCCTATGTATGCTCTTTACACATCCAAGTTTATCTGTGTTTATATCTTTAATATCTACCCGTATGTGGATCATCCTGCAATCTGTATCTCTAAGGTAAAGTTATCTCCTGAACTCTGGATACATAGAATACTGGATGGATAGTCTATGCAGACATCCCAAAAGAGTCTAAGAGAACACATGCAAACTCATTGTCTTCCCTCAACTGTATTTGATTTAGATTTCTAAGTAGCGCCTGAAAACTTTTGTTATATCTGTTGGATTCTAGATTGGCTTTCTTATACTAGGTTGATGATATTCAAATGAGAAACTGGAGCTTATGAGTATCCACACTCCGTCAGACTCTTAAGAAGGTCATACCTCTAGATTAGAACTCGCTTCTGGATATCTTGCCCATGTGATGAATGTGGAAACAGGAAAAAATGTGGAGAACTAATGTTTTGGAAAATAAGTCCTTGAAGGCAGAGACTGAGTGTTATTTACCTTTTATAACTAGCATAAGACCTGGAGCTTATTAAGTAGCCAATATATGATTATTAAATTAATTGGAACTCACTCTTGGTTGAAAGTAGAAGAGAACAACATTTGCCATAAATAATCCTAATGCTAAACCATAGGAAACTGCAAGTTTTCTATAAAATTGAATTTTTTATGCTAAATTGGGTGACTGTAGGACAAAAATGTTGAAATCTAAAAAAGTCAAAATTTTCACTAATTTATATAATTTTACTTTGTCAAAGAATCGAATTTACTAGACGATTACTTTCTAGATATGTTAACTTTTTTATTTGGCATGCAAAAATATGTCACATTTTTGACCCTACTGTTTCCACTTCCTCTTTAAACACTGTTGATTCTTTTATTGAATGCCCTAAAAGGTTCTGCCAGTTTAAAACCCAGGAGGCTGGTACCCCATCTGTTTAACTGGAAACCATCTAATCCAAACAGACACTTCTCTTCTTAGGAGGCATTTCTAGTGCTCTGTGAAACCAAAACCTCCTATTCTATGATGCATGTATATCTCTCGATCTGACAACGTGTTGAACACATTGAGGTAAATGCCCAGATGTCCTTGCCACCATGGAATTTGGCTAAATTCTGGCCAAGCCCCAACAATAGAATTCTAGAAAAGAGCAAGTCACCCACGAAGAAAGAAGCTATTTGGGAATCAAATTTGGTCCAAATCCACAACATACACTCACATCTTGCAGTGAAGCTAAAGGAAATCTTATGGGTCTAGATAAGTTACAACCCAGTCTATAATATGAGACCGACCCAGACTTATCCCAGAGCTCTAGGCTATGTGGTATTCATAGTCAAGAGTGAACTGCAGAATGATATAGTACTGGACCGATTTTTCAGAATTACAGTTACCTTGCATATATTCTCTTTGCCATGTGAAACCTCCTAGGGAACTTCTACTTTACGGGTCTTTAGTTACCCACTAATATTTACACAGGCTACCAAAAATCATCTGCTCCTCATAGAGATTATTATTATTGCATTTAATACTTCCAATTTTTCCTTCTAATAGATTACCTCTGGTGTCTGACATTGCTTTGTTATTTTTAGACTGAATATTATGTGCCACTTTATACCATGGCTGTGTGTTACTTCTTTGGTTCCTTTGAAAGTCTATTACTACTTAATTTGGTTCCTCGATTTATGATTTGTTACTGGAGGGAGAAGAGGGCAGTGTTTGGCCATTACGAATTTCACAGAAATATAACTTCTTATTATTGTTGTTGAAACCTACTTGCTTCCTGTCCATTTTTGTTGCTGAGTAGGGTGACATTAATCTTCCCCTTTGCCAGAGAATAGTTGGTTTATATAAATGGAAAGAAGGAATCCAAGAATAATTTCCTAATCCTTTCTGCCCTTATTTTCTTAATACATTTTACATGCTTTCTATTCCTCTATAGTCTTCATTTTATTCAGTTCTATCATTTTTGGTGTCTTAATGCTTGTTTCAGCTAATACTTCATTGAGTGCTTTTCTTAAATATTGTCACCTTAAAAATTACTTTTCAAATGTCTTGATTTTTACTTTTTTTCTCTAGGTCTCCTCTTCTGTGACATATTTATTATTTCTCTATTGTCTTCAATTTTTTAACCATTGAATGGTACACACTAGAGTGGAGGCCAAGAAGTTAAGTTTTTATTTCTAAAAATATTTCAATCAATTATCCTATTGAGATCTGTGACTTTCCAGCTCTTACAGACTTTTTCTTTGATTTCAGTGTGATCTTAATGTCATATTACTTTAGGTAACTTGCTTTGCCATCTGAAATTCCCGAACTTATGGAACAGATCGGGAGGATGTGTGAATTCCATGGCGAAGAGAAGTACCTCATTCACCAAGACATAGGCACTTGAGTTTTTCTGAATAGAGGTATAACAGTCTAAGTAAAATACAAAAATTTGTGTGGACCCGCCCCTCCCCAACTCTACTGCTAGCAGTTTGCTGTCCTATCATATAGGCTCACATTTGACTGTGTCTATTATAGATTATGCCAAAAAATCAGGCTGCTCTTGTTTTTGTCTTTTTGTTTTATCTAGCTCTCATGGCGTCATCAATTTTTCAAATATAGTTTTTAACTGTCAGCTTAATTCAGCGATGGAATTCAATTTTTGGTGGCAAACCACCTTTATCCTGGGAAGGATAAAGCATGAGCATTAAGATTCCCTCTCTCTCTCTCTTTCTCTCTCTCTCTCTCTCTCTCTCTCTCCCCCCACCCGCCCCTGTCGCTTGTGCCTGTGTACACATACACAGCCACAAAATTCAAGGGTTTACCTCTTCAGCAATGAGGCACCTTTATTTGTCCAGCACTGTTTATGCATTGGGCACAAAATGATAAATATAACTAAGGGTAGAGTCCTTGTCTATTGTGTGTATCCAATTTGTTCTTTAAATTTTAAAAAATATTCACCAGTATGATTTGTAATCTTTCATCTCATTCATTCCTACATAAAAAAATTAAATGAAATGAACAGTATGGAAACAGGAATATTGTGTGGCAATCAAACCCATATTTTTTAGTTTAATAAAACTACTAAAATATAATTTAATATTAAACATGAGTAAACAAATCTAGCATTGTTCTTGATGCACAGAAAGCAGTCAATAAATATCTATTTTTTCTATTATTGTGTTTAATATGAAATCTAAATTTTTTTTAAATCGAAAAGTTTAGAAATTTTATTTTGTTATTTATTAATTAAAGGATTAATCTCTTTTTGCTAAGATACTTTAAATTCTAATTATAGGAAAAGGAATGAAGACTCATGGAATTTAATACCTACTTATCCTACTAAAATAGTCTTACGTGAGTGTACAAGTTTTGAAAGTTTTAGAACTGCATAACATAATTTGAAGCAGCTGACATCTTGAATAATTTTCTAGTTCAGAGATTTAAATGAGATTGTAATTCACACACACACACAAAAAGATGCGGAGATAAATATGCTAGTTTCATGAACCTCTAAACCTCACATCTGAAATTATCCCTTCTGCATTTAAAATATTTTCATCATATAACAAGTGGCCTTATTTGACCTCTCCCATCTTTTGAACCCCGCCACCTGCTTCCATAGAACCCAATATTGTTTTCAAGGCACTTATCACATTTTCTCCATTATATATTGATAGAATTTTTAGATTCGTACCTGATTTCCCCATCAGACTACAAACTCAGAGCGAAAAACAAATCTGTCGTGTAACTATCGATCTCCAAGTCTAGCACAATACACAAAATCTAGTAGGTTCCCTACCAATACTCACTGAACGACTGAACGTTTCAGCTCTTATTTCTTGTACCAGGCATTAGACATTGACGGCAAATGGCTAATTCTAAAAACTAAGGATTTCCTTAGGTGCCTCTAGGCTGCTGGAGTAATTCATGGCAGAGTTAAGGCTTTCTTTTACCAACTTCCACTCACTTCAATCATTTATCATTTAATCATTCATTCGACAACTATTTTTTGAGGACTTATTATGTGCCAGGCGCTATTTTAGGAGTTGGGGGTAGTCGACAAAAGACAGGTGCCTGTTTTTGAGGAACTTACATTCTGTGGATAGTACATTTTCATGGATCGACGCCTTTGAACACCAAGATGTAGCAAGACTTTATTATAAGGTCTAACTATCTTTTAGTCACTTTTGTTTTAATGAGATTTGTTGCCCAAATAAGTATTTCCATCTTCCTAACTGTGCACACCCAACATCATCACCGACCTCTGAGGCTTCTCCCCAGCCTCACCCTCCCCTCTCCACCCCCGCCCCCAAGTTAGACCTGGCCTGAGGAAGAAGCCCCCACCTTTATGAACCATCTCAGGAGTTGTGGTTTAGAAAACAACCCTACGATATAAGGATTTTTCTGCAGACTTGTTCAGTGTTCTTTCAGACTTGCTTTCTGTCTTGTTTACTCTGTGGTACCTTCGCTCTGCACCTCGGGCTACTAGCAGGAATAAGCATCACTTAAAAAGTAATTTAGGAAATAAATGTGCCTCCCCTAGGGTTCGAATAAAAGGAAAAGTTGTGGTAAACAGCTAATGTAAGCAAAAGGTGCCTTGGGGGAACCTAAGAGTCACTTCTTTCAAACCAGCAATAACTTCTGGTGCTATCGGTCCTGAGGCAGCAGCCGTCAACATTGTTTAAAAAAGCTCCCTTATGGTGTTCTCATTAATTAACTGCACTGTTTGTTGATTCTAGATTGATTCCATTTGTTCTCTGGAGAGTGTTTTTGGAAACTCAGTAATGCCTTGATGCGGAATTTCATCTTCAAGCCCTAAATTCCCAGGATGGGGGTTTACTGGGACATATAGAAGATGAAGTGAAAAAGAGAATTTGTTAGATAAAAAATGATAATCAAAATATTTTAAATTCAGATGTAATTTTTGAAGATTTTCCCCACAGAGCAAAAAAATCACCTGAAGCAAAGTTTGACTGACAGGCGGGTTTAACAAACACAACAAGACAAATGGCATGCAAAACAGGTAGGGAAGTATTTGTTGCTAATTACTTGAGAAAGCATTTTAATTAAGTTGTTTGCCAATTAATGCCTCATTTTTAACATTCCATAAATATTTAAACATGTTTCATAAACTTTCCTTCTTACGGAAGCATTTGCAAATGTTGTTATGGAGTTTCTTTGGGACGCTCATAAGAAAAAACAACTGTATAATTTAGGAGATTCTACTTGCCATTTTTGTAAGTAAATAAGTAAATTGATGTTTTCTTAATCTCGGTAGCTATTATACTTTAAAGTGCTCTGTCTGCATAAATGTTTTTTCCATGCTCTGCCACAAAAAGTGAATAAACACAGGCTGCATATTATTTTAACCTTCCATAAAAACTGAAATAGCATGGGGCATAGAGATAGTATGTTTAGTTTCAATCTTTTAGTCAAAAGCAAGAAAATAATTTTGGGTGATTTAAAGAAATTCAACAAATAGCAATTGTTAACATTTCTATCATCTTCAATCTAAAACCTCCGAAATGCCACCTACCCATTGAAAATAAAATGAAAGACAATACACACAAGCAAACAGAAAGGTTGGGGCTTAATTTGTAAAATAAGCTATTATGAACTTAACCAAAAAGATCTCAAGCATTTATTTATCTTCTCTCTTTCCCTGCCGCTCATTCAGTGGAACAATCATGTTTATGCTTGTTGCTCACTTTAAATGGTTTTCGTGAAACTAAGGGATGAGAACAGATTATGTTTGGAATTTAGCCATAGGACGAAGGACGCCCGTGAAGGCATCAGCATATGGCATTCTTCCATCTAACTGAAAGACTGGCCATGTAATAAATCACCAAGAGGGGAGGTCCGACCTACCTGAAATGTTAGCCATCAGCACATTTGCTGGCAGACCTGCAGCATAACGTATGAGGTAGGAGTGCAGGAAGGCGCCCACCACACCGGTGCCTTGTATTCAGTGGAAATCAGAGGAGAGAGAAAGGAGCTTCAAGGGGGTTTTCCTAATTGCAAAGTGTTTGCTCCTTCAAAGGCAAGGGGAGTATGTAGGGCTGGTTAAGAAGGTGATGGGCGGAGTTATGGGATGCCCACTGGGAAACTCGTATCTGTGTGAGCACTCAGGGACAGGAGCATAGCTCCACAGGGCCCACCTGTACCTCATCAGTAGATCATTGTCCCGGCATAAGGAAGGCAAATTATGTCTGGCCCAAATGGGAACAGTGAATGGTATTAACTAAAGGACCATGGGCTATAGGAACTCAGCTATGCAAATTATAGTAACTGAGCTTGGTTCATTTAGTTCTGTGACCATGGAAGTCTTTTTGTTGCTATCTAGATGAAAACTACAAGTGAAGATAAATGTAAATATGGCCTCTTGGAGAAGATTATCACTTGCTGTTCCTGGTAATGGGGTAGGAATCACAGAATGGGGGCCAGTAAAGGAGGGATGGGCACATTCTCCTACTATCGCAGACCTCCTGGAATTTCCATTTGCTTTCTTAGTGCTGATGGAAGAGGCCTTTGGAGTTATGTGGATGTTAACACTATATTCATCTTAAATGGGTTAAATGCTATTATGTCTCTTACTTTCAGTTTGCTTAGTGTCTAGATTCTAAACATTTCTGTCATTCTGAATGTATGGTTTAACTAGAGTTTAATTAGAAATCAAATTTCAGATTATCTTGAAACTATGGGGAGAAAAACTAGAAAGAAAGGAAAAAGGAGAGGCTCATACAAAGGGCATTTTTACATTCCAATAGTGAATGGGAAACATGCTAAAATTATATGGGTCACACAGCCACTTCTAGCTATGAAGGACTGGACTTGCCTTTCTACTGTAAATAACTAAAAACTGGACAAAAGTATACGGGACTGTTTTCAGACATTGTACAAGAGCCGTGCAGGACAGTGATCCCTGAGGATGGGTGCCCTGGCTTTCAGCCTGGAGGCACCTTCCTGGCCAGCATGCAGGGCAGGGGTGCCACAGGGCATCGGCAGAGTCGGGGAGATGGCAGCTGGAATCTGTGGAGCAGAGGACCAGAGGGCACGGGGAGTAGGCCACAGAGATAGAGCTCCAGAGAGTCACAGGGTCCTGGGTTGGGGTGAATGCTAATCAGGGGACACACAGGGTAGAGCTCTGCTGGACGGGGAAGATGACCGCAGGAACTGTAAAGGAACAATCTCCGGACCTCCCACAGGGCTCAGAGAAGCTGGAGGCCAGAAGAGCCTGGAGGGAGCATCCCCTGGCCTTGCAAAGAGGCATTTAGATGCAGGATGAACTAAAACTCAGGAAAGCAGTGGGCTTTTAAAATAACTAGATATGTAACATGGTTTCATCTTCCTTTGTGACCAATGAATAGAATCTGAATATTTTGAAATTTCCATTATGATTGTTTCTCCCTAACTGAACTATTTCGACTTGCTTTCATTTCTACATGTATGAGTTTGGGTGAATATATTTTCATTATTGATTCCCAGTTTTTTAACATCCTTTGGGGCCCAATAATACATGGTTAACTTTTGTGATTACTACAACTCTGCTTGAAAAAAGTTTTATGTTTATTTTGGGAGTGCAGCAGTATCTTCCGAATAATCCATTGGATTAAATTGAGAATTAGGCGGTTCACATCTATACCTTACTGATCTGGGCTCTGGATGTGCATTAAAATCTACAGCTATGATTGTAGATTTGCCGATTTTTCCTTGTTACTGGACAATTTTTTGCTTTGTACATACGAGGAAAGGTTGCAATAAATGGCTATAATTGTCATATTTTCTTAGTGAAATATTTCTTTATCGCCTCATATGAAGTTCTATATTATCGACCTATTGATTTCCTTTTGTTTAGCATTTGCCTGGTATATCTTATTCTATCATTTTTCTTTTAAACATTCTGAGGAAAAAGCGAAGTTAGGAAAAAATAATAGTGTTCTTCCCTACCTTATTGCTGAATTTTTAACGGAACCTAAAGCTTGAAAAAAGCCTTCCTGTAATTCTCCAGTCCTGCATTAGATGTTATACAGATTGCTGTGTGTTGATGCCTGGATTCCAGTCAAGCATGAGATCTGCTCAAAGGAAAATGTCGCTCCACTCGACAACCAGCTAACATTCATCATTGTAATTATCGACACAAACTCTGAAATTTTGTCCTGGAATTTTTGCTTTTGTTATAGTTGTCTGGTTTATTTCACAAGCAGTAATGTAACTTCGGAGCTGTGTTACTATTTCTGGTCCCTCATCCCCTTGTCTATCCTTTGTTTTAGTCCTTCGTTATTTTATCCATTTTTCTGAAGAACAATCTTAAGTTTGTCCTGATTATTGCTTATTTGAGTTTACGTAGTATCTACTGTACTTTTCACTGAAATTTTGTGTGTTGTAGTTTATATATTTTTTTCTTTAGCTTGCTTATATCATTTTTATTTCATCCTTTTTTTCCCTTCTTTCTTCTCTATGTGTGAGTTCCCATTTCTCCTTTATTCTACCCCAAACTCATTCATTCATGATTTGCCCATGCAGTAATTTATTTGACATTTCTTGGACATTTACTATGTACCACTTGCATGAACCTAGGAATACCGTGATTAATAAAACTAGGTTTGCCCTCCAAGATGGTATAGACAAGTAGTAACAATTGGGGGAAATGAATACTATGATAAAAGTATGCCCAGATGTTTAGGAGCAAAATGAAAGAGTATTTATTCTAGTTATTAAGGTGAGGGAGTCAGGGAGGTCTTCCTGTCATATGAGAACTGAATAATAAGTAGAAATTACCCAGGTAAGGCAAGCGAGGAGAGAGGGTATTCTAGGCAAAAGCAAAGCATACTCAATGACTTGAAGAAGACAGCACATGACATGTTTGGGGGACCACAAGACATTTGTGTGGCTAGAGAAGTTTATAAAATGTTAGGAATCAGAAAATGTGCTACCCCTCTTTGCCTTCCCCAGCTCAATACTCTCTTGGATAGCAAATGTGGACGACCCCCCCAACTCCCCCCGCCACCGGCTTCTCTCAAGAACTTTACACTCTCCAAAAAAAAGACACAACTTCCCAGAGTGCAACTGTTTTTCTGTCAGAGAAGATTCCCTAAACATTCTCCAGCTCTTCTAAATGCTTGCCTCAGAAGCGCTGCCCGCTTTTCCACACCTCTGTACTGGTATTTTTCGGGAAATAGCCTCGTGCTTCAGGCCCGACTATGGTGACTCCAATCAGATTCAATAAAATAACAAAAAATGGGTTAAAAACAAAATGCAATGGGAGCTCATTCTGTGGCTACCTAAAACTGAGCACAAATCTCCAACTCTTTCTGCTTTTGGACCCCTAGACGCGGAAGTGTGAAGTCCAATCCCATCAGGAGAGTGAGTGGCTGTGTGTCTCCCGAGTGAATGCCAGTTGGGAGCCAGCCTGAAACTTTCCTCTTCCCCTGTCATGACCCTCTGGTATTAAGAGATTTGTATTACCTAATCATTTTATATCATATATTTAAAGGAATCTCCCATGTCATTTATTATAATGGCTAAATTCCCTGCAACCTGGAATCTACACCTGTGTGATAAAATTTGACAGATAGCTGGAAGGTGCTCACTTAGAAACACCTCTGCACCTACCATACTACTTGAAATTTCAAATTTTTAGAGTTGTTATCAGTGTTAAATATTGCTGCCTAAAATTCTCCTCTTTTTTTTTTAGGATCCATGATTCAACTGTCTTGTTCCTCTTGGGCAATAAGAGAGAGAGAGAGAAGGAACAAACACAGGTTAAACACGCCACACACCAGCATGGTATTATTCTACGTCATTCTTTTTAATCATTAATAACTATGCAGGGTTGTTATGTTTTTTAAGGAAAAGGCATTATGGTTTAGAAAATCACAAAGTAATCTGGCTAGAGTTACCTAGATAGAAAAGAATTTACTGAGATTTGAATCCAGGTCTCACTACTATACTATTGGAATTGTAATGTTGTGATGGTTTACTTCTAGTCGACTAAAAAACTCAATTTAATGCAGTGGACAATAAATAATATTTGCCCTTAAGACTTTTACTGATCTGAATTGAAGGTTTATTTAAGAGTACAGGTGCTTCTGGGAGGATAGGCCTAAATGGAAGAGCAGATAGGAGGTTTAAGAAAGGGAAGTGAAAGATTTGGTCTCTGTCGAACTCAGCTTCAGAGTCCAAAGAAAGCAGAGACTCAAGCTATGAGAGCCTGGCATGAGAGGAACTAGGGCTGGAATGCAATGTCATCCTGTGGGACCAGGTCTCTCTGCGTGCCTTTGAGACATATGTTTGTACAAGTACAGAAATGAGAGTTTAAAAAAAAAAGTGATGAGTTTTACTTTCTTTTTACAAGCCCAGGCATACAATCCTGACAAAAGTAGTATGGAGTTGGGCAAGTCACCAACATTCTGAGCCACGGTTTCCTCACTGACCCTTTACTCCCAAAGTAAAGGCTGGGAGGTGATGGCCCTCCCTGCCGTGACTACCTCTGAAGTTTGTAAGGGAGCAGAAGGCAATGAACACAGGCAGCATTTCTATAAAGTAGGTGTGGATGGCAGAATAACAGCCCCTCAAAGAGTTTCCCATCCTAATCTCCAGAATTTGTGACTATGTTAACTTATGCAACAGAGGGGTCTTTGCAGAGGTGATTATGTTAAGGGTTTTGGATAGTCAGATTGTCCAGGTGAGCCCACTGTAATCTCAGATGTCTTTCTAAGGGAAAGAGAGAGGTGGGAGGGTCAGAGTAAGAGAGCAGTGTTGGATTGCTGGCTTTGAAGATGGAGGAAGGGACCACAAGCCAAAGTATGCAGGTGGCCCCTAGAAAATGGAAAAAGCAAGGAACAACTTTTGCTCTAGAGCCACCAGAAGAAATGTAATTCTCATAACACCTTGACTTTGGGCCAGTAAGACTCATTTTGTACTCTGACCTACAGAACTGTAAGGTCGTAAATTAGTATGGTTTTAAGCCACTAAATTTGTGCTAAATTATATAGCAGCAATAGGAATAGAAATTAGGAATAGGCTTGAGTTAAGAGAAAGACAAAAGTAAGTCATTCATAGAAAGTTTGCTGTTTTTCAGCCCGTTTGTTTTTCGCGAGGGGCTCCAGGAACATGCTAATTTGCATGGCTGCCTTAAAGCCTAGGCCTGCCAGCAGCTAGGCAGCTGCCGGTGATTTCCTTCAGCTATTTATTGGCTGGAAGTTACCAAAAGACTCAATTAAGGCAGTTTCATAGAAAGTGAAAGTCACCCACAGCATTGCCTCTGCTTTGATACGCAGAGGCTGGTTAGAACTTGCCTCACATCAATTTTCTGTGCTGAGCCAGCAATAGCCGCCAAATACCCCACAGCCAATCACGGCAAATGATTCTGTGAATTTATGGTCTTTGAAATGCATGTGAAAATGTATACTGATAGGAACATGTTTGGAGTTGTTATTAACATGCTTCCAAAGTAAGTTTAGGTGAATCTTTCAGCATATATCAGCAATCAGTAATGATAACAGCCTTTAAAAAAAAATAGAGTGTCAAAACAAAATGATTTTGCTGATAGTTTTAGATCTCCAGAGCAGTTTGGCTAGCATGAAGAGGTTGAAAGCCTAGATTCCAAAGCTTACTAAGATCTTTAGACCGCACTTGGATTTGAAGCCGAAGGAGAAATATAGACACACACAGCCTGTGATTCTAGTGGTAAAGGAGGGTCAAAATCCAAGAAAAAGATATCATAATGGTTCAAGAATTGACAATCAACTGCAGGAGTCTCAGGCACACACATGATCATAAGAACAAGCATGTTGGATATTTGAGGCTTTATTTGCTAAATGCCTTCTTCCTACCTGATTTTAAGAAAAACTGAACTGTCGTGAATCATTTCTACGTCAGCTACTATCCCATGGGGCCCCCAAAATCAGATGTTAGTAAAAGAGAAGAGACAAAGAGCAGCTTCTCAACACTCGGGAAAACGAAACTCTCTGTCATCTTTGCAGAAGAAACGTGAAATGACTCATGGAGTTGATAATGACTCGTAAGGCACTAGATTTCTATGGAAATATCAGCCTTGGCAGTTGCCCCGTGACCTCGCACTGTCGAGCAGCTTATCAGATTGAAAATGATGAACTCCTCACCCAGGGAGGAAAAACCGTATCGGTTCTTTATTTCTCTTTATTTAGATGTGACTAAATATTGTGTCTAGAACTGCACATAGTGTGGTTCAGGGCACAGTTTTAGGAAAAGAACAGCTCAGTGTTTAATCTACTCTTATTCGTGCTACAGTGCTTTCTGGAAGTGCCACCAAAACTTGGCACAGAGGAACTTGCACTGAAGAAACTGAATTCTCGACCTTGCTTAAACAAAGCAATCAGTATTTTACTAATGAGATATCCTAATATTTCATCTAGTAGACATTTTTCAAGGGAGAGGGAATTCAATGTATGGAATCAACTGAGAAGAATAAATACAGAAGTTAGCTCCTGGCTCATCCTTTGTTCTGGGCCCTATTTTGTTACGATTGGCCCTATCGAATTTCTTCTGAAAGAATTTCCTGCATAATGGCATTTTAGTCGTCACTGTAATGTCAACAAACAAGGCAGATTAATGCTTCCAGTCCTGAGCTGTCTTGCACTCTGCTTATTAGAATTGTAGTCAGATCTTCATTAAAATGAATGACATCTGATTCCATAAGGCAGTCACAACAGAGGCACCTTCTTGCTATGGTGTCACCCTGCACATGACAATGTAGGCCATTATGAATGACACTCCACAACTCGTTACTTCCTGTCTCAAATTGTAGTTAATCTTTCATCCAAACTGTACACATGTGCGGCTTTAAGTGGCCTATCACAGCGAGTACCCAGTAATGCTGCAAGCACATGGAGACTGACAGAAGGTAAATTGCTTGTCAGGAGGTCTGTATTTCAATTCACAGCATATTCCAAACACGTCGTGGTGAAAGCACGCCACAACAGCTGCTTTCATTGCTAACTATTTTTGATGTAAATGTCAATAAAGCTCCAGGCCCTTTCATATTTTTGGCCAAGAGTGTCCATCTTTCCCTATGCAGGCTGGCAGGTGGAGTTCCATTTATCTACTCTTAGGAACATGTCCTATAATAATGATGGCCTCTGGAGGCCGTTTAGAGTGATTGAGAGCAGTGATTGGGACAATAGGCTGCTGAATTTCATTGCTGGAGTGGGTTGACAGGTGACTGCTTTTATACCCTCTCATCTGGTGGGGAAGGAAATAAAACACACAGTTCTATCCAGTCCACAGGCAATCACCTCCAGGTTGAAGATCTACACCTATAGTTTATTCCACTCATCGAAAAAAATTGAGAGCCGTTGGTTATTAAACAATCACAAATTCCCCAGCCGATCTGAGGGTTTTTTTAAAGAGACAGAAAGGCATTTATTTTCTATAGGATTGCAGATAGGAGAATTAAGCAAACAATTTTGAATGGGATATCTATGCCTTTGAAGACCTTCTTCCTTCTTGCAAATGTCCCTTTTGGGATACCAGCTGTTCATGCTACATAACAAATTCTCTCTTTTAACTAATGCTCTGAGGAAGATGACTGCAGCTTGACCTTTAGCAGCTGAAAGCTAGCAGATATATTAAAAATCAATTCGAGGATGCTGCTTTTGAACACATTTGCATTCAGATATGTTAGTGTGTTACAGCAGTGAGTACAGAGTATAACAGCATAGAGTAAAACCTCATACCCTTTTATATACAATGTTTATTGAGCATCTGCTATAGGCAAGATATTATATTTTACATCAGGGTTAGAGATACAAACTAGAATTAGGCAAACACTCATTAGAAGTAGTAAGAATAATCTGAAGTGAGAAAATTTAGTATAACATTCCTTTGATTGCTATTTTTGTGTTATTTATAATGTACAAATATATTGTTAGAGTATGACAGATAGAATTTATAATACATATTGGGGAACATGCTCTTTTTCCCTACAGATATCTGTATGTAACTAAAACGTTTAGGTACAATTGCTCTCAAGAAGCAAGCATAACTACAAAGCTGGGGTTAGACTGATCTGTTTTCAAAGCAGTTTCTGCACTTTTTAGCCTACTAGCTTTGGGAGAATTAAATAACTTTTACTTAACCTTTATTAGCTTTGGTTTCTTCATATGTTCACTAATACTAGCTAAAATATGTTGAGCCCATCAGACATGTCATTTGCATCATTTGATTCAATCCTTACAAAAGCCCTTGGAGTTGGATGCTTTATTATCCCATCTTACAGAGGGAGACAGAACAAGGCCAGTGAACAGAGCTCGGACTGGAATATGTGAAGACTGTTTCTGGAACCTACATTTGAAATTACTACTCTAAATTATCTTTATCATGATAAAAAATAATACCTCATGGCATTTTTGTGAGCTGACATTTAATGATGCTGGATAAAAACTTACCCCTTTCTCCCTGGCATTGAATCAGTAACCTATGAGAAGTGTCAAAAAGCTTTTGAAAATGAAAGAGAGTAGCAACTGAGTCTCCCCTATGACATCTGGGTGCTTTTCGCAGTGGGCTTAAAGATGAGTAAGAGTTAAGTATTGTAGGGGAATTGTAAGCCAAGAGGATGCAAAGCATGGACATAGAGAGGAAGCCATGAGTTGGTTGCTCAGGGTCTGGTGAGCCATCTCCTGTCACTGCAAAGGGGGACATCTTGCTGCCTGGTGGGAGTCCAGACAGATCTGAAGAGAGATCAACGCAGGCTTAAATCTCTCTGCAATTTACCAGCCATGTGATTTATTTGGTGCTCACTTTCCTTGGGGAAAAAAAAATTATTTCATAGAGTGTGATGAAGATTAATTGCAATAAAATATTAGAAAACACTTAATGAACTCAACAGTACTCATACAAATGTAAGGCGGTGTAAGATTTTGTGCCCTTTATCTCTCTGATAGCAGTAAACTCCTGAAGGTCACAGTGAAGTCAGTCTTGGTGTTACATCCCCTTAGTGGTTAGTGCATCCAGTAAGTACTAAGAAAATATGTGCTGAGTGAATAAATGTTGCATTAGGTAATGCCATGCATCATTCTTTCCACATTATGGAAAAAGACATGTACAGTTTATATAAGGACGTGGTTTCAGCTGGATCAAATCATATGTATTACGGTTAAATATGAAGTCGGGATTCTAATAATTTTTTCCTTATGCTGCTTTTTTTCCCCAAAGCATGTCTTCCCCCAATGCGTGTTGGGAGTTTGGGGATCCCATCCCCCAAGAGTGTCCCAAGAACGGGAAACGTCGTGTGATAGCGCCCTCCTGACCTCAGAAAGCAGTCTGTGGGAAGCAATCTCAAGCACCCGCATCTGGCTCGCGGCAGAATCCCAGCAGCTACTAGAGCAGCTACTAGAGCAGCTGCACCGCTGAGCACCCTGTGGACGTCTGGGTGTCCGGGTGGTCCTTTTGATTTGATGGAAATCAGCAGATTGGTTTAAAATAACAACACAGTATAGCTATCGACCACTTAGAGGAGAAACGGTTTTCAAAAAGGACAGAGAACGTTTAAAAACGAATTAACAGAGAAAGATTTATCAGATAAATACCAACCATACAGAAAGATAGAATCGTAAGGTTAATATGAGTTAAAATGGTACTTGATGCCGTGTATCACCTTCCTAACCACTGCCCCAAGGTTGTTGTGTATCTTTCATGGCCACCTTATTTTTACGTTTTTACTCTTTATGTGTGTATGTATTCAAAATTATGTAGCATTATTTGTGTGCTTAAAATTTGCATAGATGGTAGTATACTGTATCATTCTAATTCTTGATTTTTTTGGTCTTCACACATCATTAAGTTTTTTTTTAGATATACTTATACTAATCCAGATAGTTCTGGTTGTATATATTTTAACCACTGAATAGCACTATATCTTATAAAAACATTACAATTTTTTCTATTCCCTTGCTGATGGGCACTTAAGTTGTTTCCATTTATAATGATACTGTTTCTGGACTCTCTTCTATTGATTTTTTTCATCTATTTATGTACTAATATCAAGTTGTTTTCTTTTCTATTGCTTTATAATATAATTTAATATCTCCCAGGTCTGGTTTACCTGCTCATTATTTTTTGTTTTTAGAGTTTTCTTGGCTATTCTTGCGTATTTATTTTTATATATAAAGGTTAGAATTAGTCTATGTAGTTCTCAACATTATCTTGTTAGTATTTTTATTTGAATTGCATATAATTTAAAAATTAATCTAGGAATAATTTACACTTTTACAATATTGAACCTTTATATTTAAGAAGGAGGCTTGCCTTTTTATTTACTCAAGACTTATTTATGTTTTTTTTTAGGTTGCTTTAAATTATGGTAAGAACTTAATGAAAGCTGCTCTCTTATGTTTGTAAGTACACAGTAGAGAGTGGTTAACTATGTGTATAACGTTGTGCAGCAGATCTCTGGAAATTGTTCATCTTGCATAAATAAAACTTTATGCCCATTGACTAGCAACTGTCCATTTCTCCCTAACTCCAGCCCCTGGCAACCATCATTCAGCTCTATTTCTAAGATTTTGAGTATTTTAGATACTTTATGTAAGCAGAATCCTGCAGTATTTGTCTTTTTGTCACTGACCTACTTCACTTAGTATAATGTCCTTCAATTTCATCCAGGTTGCCGTATAAGGTAGAATGCTCTTATTTTTTAAAGCTAAAAATTGTGTGTGTACATCTAATTATATATCTATATATCCATATCTATCTACCTAGCCAACTATATCACATTTTCTTCATCAATCAATCTGTCAATGGACAATTGTTTTCATTTTTTTGAGGAAGCATCATACTGTTTTTCATAATGGCTATACCATTTTACATTCTCACCAACAGTGTACAAAGATTCTAATTATTTCACATCCTCACCAACACCTATCTTGAGTTATTATTATAGCCATCCTAACAGGTGTGAGGTGGTATCTCATTGTGGTTTTGTTTTGCATTTCCCTGCTAATTAGT
>CM053511.1:45945070-46053138 GCA_028627145.1 Eidolon dupreanum
TAACTTAATCAATTTCACAATTCCAGAATGCACTCTATTGTTGATATAGTACAGGATTTACTCTTTAATAAATGGCCCCTTTGGGGAGTGGGTCTGTGTCTCCCAACGTTGTGATACTCTTGTTTCCATAGGGCCCATATCTGCTGACTTTTACTTATTATTCTTTATTCCCTAAGTATCCAAAAGTTTCTTCTCCTTTTAAAACTGTCCTCCTCCCCCCACAAAGCAGACTACCTCTGTTGCTGCACACTTTCAAAAATGTTCCTTTTAATTTTCTAGTTGTATGAGTTTGCTAGGGTTGCCATAACAAAGCACCACAAACTGAGTGGCTTAAACAATAGAAATTTATTGTCTCACACTTCTGGAGGCTACAAATGCAAGATCAAGGTATCGGCAGGTCCACATTACCTCTGAAGTAACTAGGAAAGGATCTGTTCCAGGCCTCTCTCCTAGCTTTTGAGAGTTTCCTGGCTTGTGGCAGCATAGCCCCCAAGCCACGTGGAATTTTCCCTGTGTGCCCATCTTGTCTTAATTTCTTCTTTTTACAAGTATACTAATCCCGTTGGATTAAGGTCCAACCTAATGACATCTTCACTTAATAATCTACACAGATCCTATTTCCAAATAAGATCATATTAATAGGCACTAGAAGTCAGGACTTCAACATCATTTGTGGGGATAAAATTCAACCCATAACACCAGTAGATGGTATTCACAGCATCTCAGAATATTTTGGTGGGGGCGGGGAGAGGGTGTGTTATTTCCCCACTCAAATTAGTATACTTTTCATCTGGAGCTGAACTCTAGATAAGATTGTCTACGTTTCACTATACAGGTGAATTTCCTCTTTTTAAAGACTCTCTTATCTTTGACATAATGTTATGTTCCAAACTGGATTTGCTGATTGCTGGAAGTTTTCCCCACATGTATGAAAACTGAAGATTACAGTACTTTCTATTTCCTAGTATGTTGTAGGTACAAGTTGTGATTGGTATTATTTTCTCTTCTTATTGAACTGCATGATTTTTGAAGGATGTGTAGAGAAATTCAAATTAAGTGCCCTCTGTTACCTTATGGGAATGAGAAATCTCTATTGCAATATAAATTAAGATTAATATAAATATTCCAAACTTCTTTTTAAATTTATTGCAGTCAGATAACATTGATTCCTTGCATTCTACTCAATAAATTGAAAACATGTTTTCATTTGAAATGTAAGAGCTGTGATAACAAATTATAAAGCATTTGGTGGTCAACACAGATGAATCAAGTAGCCCAATTAAACACATCCTTAGCATGTAATTGGTTTCCAGCTTTTTTTATTTATTGGAAACCCAAGTATGTGTATTATTAATATTACAGTTTCTGTATTCATTCAGCTATGACAGAGTATTCACAGAAATAGGACATGGGAGATGATTTCATAATGACTTAGTTATAAGTTAACTAAAACAGTATCATTTCTAGGTTATCCCACTGTTGGGAGATCAGTGGAGATAGTATCCATTTTCCTCATGGCTCTTTTTGGTGCCTGGATCAGACTTTCTCTTGGACCAACAGACTCTAACACCTCTTCTGGAATTGATTCCAACCGATGATGAGCTACATCTGGCCTGTGAAATGAAAATAGCAAAACCTTTGATTGAATCCAAGTTAAGTGGATCTACATCATCTGCTCAGTCAACTTTTGCCAAGATGAATGATGCTGTGTCAGTATTCCATAATTTCAGAGGTGGATTTCCCCTTTTAAAAAACAAAGTGTTTTCCTTTACATAGGCAATGAAAGAAAAAAAAACTGCTGTGTGAAAATGCATTTTGGCTCCTCTATATATTTGGAAACAAAAACCCCAAAATAATCCTATTTGAGCCTTTTTTCTTTCTCTTGGATCCCTGCCATCCTGGCCCTTATCAAGTTGCACAAGGGGGCACTGTAGCCGTGAAAGTTCTGGAGAGTGATTCATTTCCTTGCTTACTAGTATCAGAAGAATCTAAAGAGGAACAAGAATGTGATGGAAAAGGAGAGAGCCAATAACTTTTAGAGGCTGTGTTTCCCAGTTGTTTTTTAAACTCCCTGCTCAAATTAAAAAATATTTGCTCCAGAAGGAACACAAATGGTGGGAGAAAGACAAGAACCTTGAAGTTCATTTTACAGATTTGTCCAGTTTCCCAAATAGAAGAGGATAAACACAGAAAGGGGAACGAGCTGAAATAGATATTTTCAAAAAGAGGAAATCACCTAGCTACAGGATGAGCAGCTGTGTTGGAACTACAGTTCAAATTCCAATACCTAAAGCCCATTCCAGGCCTAGTTAATCTCCATGGAGGGGGAAGAAGTTTGGAATCTTGATGTTAGGGTCGCTGAAGCACCATAGTAAGATTGAGATAATTTAATAGAATGTGTTATAGTGTCAGGATTACTGGTACAACCTGTATACCCTTAGGTCCAGCCAACTTATGATACAAATGATCTCATATTTACATTAATTTCCAAGTTCTGTCTGCATGGTGACCCTATCAGACTAACTTTAGTCTTCCATCTCTGTAGAGGTTTTCTAGATTATTTATGGAATATTGGGCATATCCACATCAATTTCTATTGTCAAGACATGATCTAGATTTTTACTTTCTGGCTTTGTGTTCTTGTATGGTTCTTTTAAAAGCCTCTAAGACAACTTTTCCTCTTCAGTTAATTTTACCATTAGCCAAAATACACAGGATTCTCTGATTGTCTTGTAAAGCCTGAGCTGTCACAGCAACATTTAATTCTAAATAGCTCCTTCTGTCACTTGCATTAATTTAACTGAGTTTGCTGATATCCATTTTCTTAACCTCTCTCTGTACTGCAGTAAATTATAGAACAACAAATAAGTAAAGGTAGACCTGAGAAGTCAGGGGGCTGAGCTAAACAGGAAACTAGCTAATGAGCTGCAGGCTGAGAATATTTAGGACTTGGAAAATTTAAAAATTGATTTAGAAAGCATAAATTATGTGTATAAACTATAACGTATTGCTAAATTCATATACAAGTTGTATAAATGTATTTTTCAAGGAATAATTTAATCGAAGAAATACAAAATCACCCTTGGGGCCAATAAGAAGCAGAACTGTCAGCGCAGAAAACAGACCCAGTAATATGGAGAATAAACTTGAAAAGCTTTTTCAGAACTCAGAGAAAATGTCCAAAAAAGTAAAAATGATGGGGCAATTTTTTTTCAGATACAGCCTGGGGATTCAATATACAAATAATGTTTCTGAAGAAGAAAAGATGAACTAAATATCAGTAATTATGTCATAACACTGGAAGTTTCTCCATAATTCTTAAACTTTTGGACTGCAAAGAAAGCAAAACTATTCTCTAAGGACTCATGCAGTGAAATAGTTTATTTATAAAACAACTAAATTAATTTAGCCTCAAAACTCACCCACAATATATGGATGGGAAAAAAAAAATCACTAGGTATTTAGAGAGAGTGGGTAAGGAAAAGTTAACTCTGCAAGTTAAATGAACATCAATAGCAGCAAAGACCTTATCAGGTATATATGAATTCAGAAAATAAACATCTGTGTACTCTTCTTAAAAATATTATGTGAACATACCCTCTAACTTACCCAACTATGAATAAAAGTTGAATAACAAAAATGGGGGCATCATGGCAAACAAACAAACAACAAAGCCTTACAATTGAATGTAAAAACAGTTAGTAAAGAGGTTGTAAAAATAATTACTGTAAGTATAATTGAAAACTTAATTCAAAAGTTAAACATATACTTAAATAATATAATATATGATTTTTTAAATGAATAATTTGTTTTTAAAATGTCTCAGATTATATCTGCAAAAAATTGAAAGTAGACAAAGGAGTGATGAGATAAGCCAAGAGTGAAGGATATTCTCTGTATAGTAACAGTTATTTAACAATATAAGAATAAATGCATTTTCATATATCAAAAGGTAATCTAGTTTAATTGAAGACAGAACTTTTTTTACAAATTATAAGAGAAGAGCAAAAGTAAAGATGAAAATATCAAAGAGAAGATGGTCAAACTAAACAGAAATATCTAAAAAAATTAATTTAGCAAAGGGCAGACCAGAGAAGTAACACAAATGGAACAGACACATAAAAACAAAACAAAGCAAAACAAAACAAGTCAAAACACAGCATGACAAAAATAAAACCAAATATACCTACTATTATTGAAAAATGGAAATAAGCTGAACCTCCTTTTTAAAATACTAAGTTTATAAATAGAGTAAAAACATATTAGAGTTTAAAAAACAAACTGTAAATTTAGATAGTTCTTTTATGCCTCAAGTTCTCATGTGCAAAATGAGAATTAAGAAGTAAGTAAATCATAGGATTAGTTTCTGTACTTAGTAAAGATTAGTAACTTTCTTAATTATTATTATAAGTACTATATATCTTTTACAAGAGAATCACATGGAATAAAACTATTTAAATTGTGTATTACTTTATACATCAGGAGATAAATATACAGAGTAGTGGTAGCTGGGAAAAGCAAATTGAAACAACAATGAGATACCACTACATGTGTATTAGAACAAGCAAAATCCAGAACACTGACACCATCAAATGCTGATGAGGATGTGGAGCAACAGGAAATCCCATTCATTGCTGGTGGGAATGAAAAATGGTACAGGCCATTTTGAAACACAATTTGGTGGTTTCTCACAAAACTAAATATTCTCTTACCATACAATCCATCGATGGTGCTCCTTAGTTTTAACTCAAACCCGCACGTGGATGTTTATAGTAGCTTTATTCTTAATTGCCGAAACTCAGAAGCAACCAAGATGTCTTTCAGTAGGCGAATGGATAAATAAACTGATACATCTAGACAATTAAATATTATTCAACACTAAAAAGAAATGAGCCATCAAATGTGAAAAGACATGGAGAAAACTTAAATGCTTATTAGTAAATGAAAAAAAGCCAATCTGAAAGGCTACATTAATACTGTATGGCCCCAGCTATCTGGCATTCTGTAAAATGCAAAACCACGGAGACAATGAAAAGATCAGTGGTTGCTGGGGGTGGGAAAAAAGGTGGAGGGATAGAGTTAAATAAGCAGAGGGGTTTTAGGTTGGGGAAAATACTCTATATGATATTATGCAATTTTCTAAACCCATAGAATGTATAATACCAATAGAGAACCCTAAGGTAAACTACAGATAGTGGGAGATTATTACATGTAGGTTCATCCTTGGTAAAAAAAACATTCCGGAGAGTGATGTTGATAATGGGAGAGGCTATGCATGTGTGGTGGCAAGGGATGTAAGGGGTATTTGTGGACCTCCCTCTCAATTATGTTGTAAATCTGAAACTTCTAAACAATTAAATCTTCAAAATATATTACTAGTAGTGATAGAAATATTTTTATTAGGGATGCAAAATGCCCTCGTATAATGGTTTTCTTCTCTGCTCCTTGGGGTTTCATAGGGCCTACTCTGAGACAATTATAGACTTGAAGACAAAAGGATATAGAAGATAAGGCATAGAGCTCAATACCTTGTAGATAAACAACAATAGTCCCAATACAAAGCAAATAAAAAGTTCATTGACATAAAGTCTGAAAAATTGTAAAAGTAAATTGATTGACTTTTTTGAAGATCAGTTTCTCATCTACAAAATGGGTTAATATTACCTAGGGATATCTTATGGATTTTCTTACATACTGAATAACACAGATTATATAACTACTGGCTTCCTATCTAGCTCCCCTACATTTAAGATTAAATGACTTACTTCTAACAGTGACCATTTTATATACTTTGAATCTAACAGTGACCAGATTATATACTTTGAATCCCTCAACTTGTTATTTATATACATCATCCCTGTAGGCTCAAGGAATAGTACATTTTTCATTTTTTACCTAAGCAAAAAAAAAAAAAAATGTCTGGCAAAACTAACTCCCAAAAGCACATCAATGCCAGGTGCAAATGGCTGTTAGACCACCTACAGTTTGGGACAGTCTGTACCATCCATCCATTGGACAGAGGACTGGGAATTGACCCTCTGCATATTGTTGCCTAATGCATACAAATTATCTTCAGTTTTGAAGTGCTGTGCCAGTAAAGTGTTTGGATATTCTCCTTTTGAGAACAATATTCAAATATACCAAAACTTTTTTCTCATTGCATCTGGTTTATTGGTGGAGAAAATTTCACATGCTGATACATATGCCGATCCTTAGTATCCCTGGACCAAGAGAAATACATGCATGACACCAAACACTGAGAAGTGATGAGGGGAGCCCACACCCACTGTCACTGGTAACGCCCATGGATATACACCTGACATTCTGTGTATTGTGCATGCAGCAGTCCGTGATAGTAGAAAGGATGAGAAAGGGAAAGAGATCAACATAAGGGAAGAATAAAAGAGGAATTTTATTATTTTTCCCGGAATGTTTCCTCTCCCTCAAATAAAACCTCACTGGTTCAAATATAGTGATGCTAGCCTTAATATCCATACATTTGTATATTCATCTTGGAATAGCAGTGGGGGCCGGCCATCCTTCAAACATTCATGTGTGTATGTAAATCCTTTTTTTTTTGGCAGTCCTTGTCAGTACATTGTGGAGTTATTTTGTTATCTATGCTTTGCTAAAAATGAAAGTCCATTTTTATAGGAACCTTGTATGCAAGCCTCTACACAAATGGGTGATTATGCAACCTGGGTTTGGAGTTTGATTAACAAATATACATTATATTATTAAAATTTAAATAAGAGTGCTTTTGGAATATTGAGCGTCAAGAAAGATTCATCAGTGAAGAAAAAGAACAACCAAGAGTTAGAAATGATTCTGACAGGTACATACTGGTGTTTTGATTTGGACATTTCTTCCTGGTATTTATCTAAAAAACAAAGATTAAAAATCCTGCATCATTTCTTCAGTGAATTGCTGCTTTGCTTCTCAATTTGCTAATATGATACTGTTTAGATGGAGTATTTATCTACATAACACCAAACATACAGATGAAAATCAAAACATTTAGTCAATCACTCAGCTATTTGTTAATATACATTTTGGCATTACTTAGAAAAGAATAAATAGAAATAATTAACTAGATTTTTCTATTTTTATTTATGTATTTGGCAATATTTAGGTACAGTCATAGTTACAGAAAAGTGTGGTCTGATTAGTAATTGCCTTTTCTTTTATTTGGTGCTTTGTTAACAAAAGCTTTGTGTCCTGGTGTATTTATTTCTTTCTGATTGTTAAATTACAAGCTTCATGTTTCTTTGACTGTTGAGCTCTGATCTAAATTTATTTCCATCGATTCTTCTTATTCTCATTTTAGCTGCCCTGGATAGAGAATATGAATATATTTTCTATACATTTTATCACTTTAATCTGTTACATTCATTCTTATATAAAATGAATTACTATGATTTAAATTCCTACAATAAATATAAAATCAGATAGAGAGTCCAAAATTTTAAATTTCAATCAAGATCAAAAGACATTAGAGAAAGGGGAGAGAGAAATGAACCAGGGATCTGGGATGAGCGAGTTACTCTAATTGGGTACCAAGTTCCTGAGAGTGGAAAACAAAAGCAAAGACTGAATTGAGGGTGAGGACTTGGATGACACTGTCCAAAAGAACAAAAATTATGGAAGTCTATCTAGGGCAGTGGGTACTCAACCTTTTGTTTCCTGCTGCAATGTGACCATGGGCTTCACCACATGTCCACCGGTAACTGTGCTTTGTTTTTACAGAGGATGTGTATCTCCCAGCCCACCTCCAACCCCACCACAGCAAAGATCCACGTTTAAGAGAAAAAAGTTATCTGGACACTCACATCTCTATGGAACTCAGTGCATACATGAGTACTGTCCAAATATTTTTCTATGCTTTCTGATGATTTAATTCAGAACGGGGACAAAGCTTAAAGAAGCTAATATCCATTATGTATCAAACATTTCCTTTGACAGATGGCCAATAGACATATGAAAAGATGCTCAAGGTCACTAATCATCAGAGAAATGCAAATTAAAACCACAATGAGATATCACCTCACACCTGTCAGAATGGCTATCATCAATAAATCAAAGAACAAGAAGTGTTGACGAGGATGTGAAGAAAAGGGAACCCTCATACACTGTTGGTGGGATTGCAAATTTGTACAGCCACTATGGAAAACAGTCTAGAGAATCCTCAAAAAATTAAAAATGGATATACATTTTGACCCAGCAATTGCACTTCTGGGTATTTATCCAAAGAAAACAAAAACAATAATTCGTAGAGATCTACGACCCCTATGTTCATGGTAACACAATTTGCAATAGCCAATATATGGAAGCAACCTGAATGTCCATCAACAGACGATTGGATAAAGAAGTTATGGTTCATATATACAGTGGAATATTACTCAGCCATTTAAAAAAGTGAAATACTACCATTTGCAATGATGTGGATGGACCTAGAGGTTATTATGCTGAGTGAAATAAGTCAGTCAGAGAAAGATAAATACCATATGATTTCACTTATGTGGAATCTAAGGAACAAAAAGAACTAACTAATCAAAAACACTCGCAAATGTAGAGGACAATCTGGGGATGGCCAGAGGGGGGAGAGGTTGGGGTGTGGAAAGAATGAGGTGAAGGGCTAAGGAAGTACACATTATTAGTCGATAGATGGTCACAGAGATGGGGAGCACGGCACAGGGAATGCAGTCAGCATTAATGTAATGACTAGGTGGAGAGCCAGAGGAGAGGAGCAATTAGGGGGATCATTTTATAAACTATACAAATGTCCAACCAATGTACTGTATACTGGAAACTAATAAAACAAAATTTAAAAAAGGAAAAACATTTCCTCTGTGCCAGACCAGCTGAGCATTTTCCATGCATTGTCTCATTTAATTTCCACAATGTGTTTGTGAGTGATTAACCCCCATTTTACAGATGAGGAAGAGGGTTTTAAAGAGAGCAAGTAACAGGCTAAAGGTCACAAGCCGGAATCCGGTAACTGGCAGAGCTGGTGCACAACCCCTGGGGGGCCAGATGTACACAAGACTGCTGTGCGGATGCACTTCCTGGGCTCCAAATCCAGAGATCCTGACTCCGGAGGATTAAGGTGGAATCTTGGAGTCTGCATCTTACAGATCTCTGCTGAGTCCTGAGCGTGGTAGATGTAGGACCCATACTCTAGCATACCGACTATTTCCCACTCCAGTGAGATCACGTCTCATCCAGAGGGCCCCACAGTTGTTTCAGTGTGCTTCCTAAGGCAGGTATGAAAAACCTTCCATATAGACATCATGCCTCCTAATGAGCTCACTTAAAAAACTATTTTGGTAATAATAATAGTAGGGGCTCTCTTAAGTGCAATAACATTCTAAATATTTTACATCTGTTATTTGTTTATTAAATTGTATTAAGTGCCTGTAGTACAGTTTGCCCCATGATAAAAAATAATAATAAATGCAGGGTACTAAAATGTATATTCTCTGCTCTCAGGTTGGTATAACCCACGTTGTTTTCAGACATTTTCATCAGGCAATGTTGCAGGATGCTAGCTCCTCAATTTTCAGATGAAGACAGATGATGATAATAAATGATTGGATAAAGAACTAAATTACTGAACCTAAAATGGAATTTGGCAACCCTCCAGTTCAGAAGTTTGCAAACCCTTTTTTTGGTGACGAAGCCCTTTTTCAAGAAAAGTCTTACACAGAAATAAAAGTTTTACTCAGCTAAATATGGCTGAAAGAATACATGGACGCAGTTCTTTCTCTGGGTCTCAGAGGAGCTTCTCTGCCAAATTTCCTCATCGTACAGATGAAAAAAGTGAGGCCAAGAGAGATTAAGAAATTGGCTTCTCAAGGTTATATGCTACTTAGGCACAGAGTTGAAAATAGAATCCACATATATTATCTCCCAATTCTTTTTGTCAGAACTCAGGCTGGTTAGAAGAATGATAAAGCCTACAAAAGGCCTTGGATAAGACTGAATAATGCAGGTAAGAATTATTCTTAAGAATAATTAGGGCTAAGAATGAAAAGGTGAGGGTAACGTCTGGGAGTAACATGGGCTGTTAGCAAAGAGGCCAAACTGACAACGGGACAAGGCCCAGGATGAAAGGCTCAGGTGTGAACTGAGAAGAGGGTTGGCCGCGTGTGGAGGCTTCTCCTACAGGTTAAGAACACGTGGGTGGTAATCGTTGAAAACCGCCTCTTTTAAATGCAATCCGTGGACAGCATGCGGTCATCGAATCGCATTAAGTCCAACACCCAGGCCTGTTCAGGTTGTGCATTTCAGGGGTACAAGTCCTAAAGCGTGTGTTTCTAAACCATAGGACTAAGCCCCGAAAGGTGTTCCTCCTTTTATGTGCATGTGGAAACCTAATTTTGCAGTTTCTACTGTGGAACTGTGGCCTCAGATGTCTTCTCAACATCTTTTAACTTGTATGCTCCTTTTAGGCCTCTAAACTGATACACTTCTAACTTGCCTTTAATGTCTACCTTTTTCATGCATCTTCCTGATTCTCATGTGTCAAAAGAGGCTTTAACCTTGCAAAATGCTCCAAATTTATCACTGTCTCACTGGGTATTTTTCAGAATAAAGTTGATCTCAAAAAAAAAAAAAAAAAAAAAAAAAAAGTAAGGGCAAGATAGAAATCCCAGCTTTTATTTTAGCAATTAGGGATTAAGCACTTTCAGATTTTTCAGTTTTAGTCTATTAAGAGCCTGGAATAGAGATCTGCTGGAGAAATGGCTCCCGTTAAACAGCAATTTATTTAATGATAATGACATTCAGGAGAAGCCCAAGACTGTGCCAGAACCACTGGAGGCTCTTCTTCCTGTAGCTGATTGAGTTGTCCTTCCAAATCAAGGTTAAGACCACGGGCATGACAATTTCAGAAAAAGAACACCTGTTTGCAATATACCTGGCTGGTGGATGTATTCTGGAATTTAATTTCTACTGCTGCCAATCTCCTGACCTTCAAACAGAAACAATCATCCTGGAAAAAGGGTTTTGTAGTTCAGTTTGATGACTTCCTGCCTCCCCCGCCCCGCCCACCTGTAAAATGGGTGGTTGGTTAGGAACTCTTCTTAATATTATATACATTGAAGACTTTAAAACACAATCAGCATGCAGAGGGACAGACACTCCCTTAATGAAATTCTACAGGTGTCCAATCTTTTTATGTGCAAAACAAATTTCCCATCTCTGTCCAATGGTAATTCTCTTTTCTCATTCTTCATTGCTGGCTAATGTGACAAAATCTCATTCTCTCTTAACAAGTTCTAATTCCCTTCCTGCATATACACAAGCATTTCGACTTCTTTCCATCGCAAGCCACTGGTCGATTTTTCTTTACTCAGACCAGGAGAGTATGGCATAAAGTATATCCATCCAAATTAGCCACCGCAAATACAAATAGAGCGATTCTAAATATCGCATTTAATCATTTTTTCCTGTCATTTGCTGTGCCTACGGATGCTTTGCATATGTTGATTAAATATACACTTTCTGCTGCCTGGGAAGCCAGAGCCCCTCACAGCAGACCCGTGTTATCTGGTCCCAGGAGACCGCGGCACTCCAGAGGGGCACTGTCACACAGTCTACCTGCTTCAGCCTGTCTTAGCAACAATGATCGCCATATGTGAAGCTGCGGGAAAACAGATGCTGTTTTTCCATTTGTGAAATCAAGTTGTTGGAAAGTAGTCAGGTTTCCAGAGTAGGAGACTCGTCTAACCAACCTGCGGAGACAGTGTGAGCTTTCTCGGAAATATTTGACAACACTCCCCAGTATTGGTGACTAGAAACATATATGAAATCATAGTTTCAAAATGATAATCCTTTTCCCATGCTTGATTGATAATATCCGTTCTGATGGCTAACGATGCAGTCTCTAACTTTCTTACATGAAGGAAGGAGGTGACCGGGTTTTCAGCTGCAAAAGGGCTTCAGGGCACAGTCTCTAGGGTGTGGGGCAGATGTACTAAAACACCTTATCATATCAGTCATAAATATCAAGGGCGATTTCCCTCCTCCTGACCAGGAACAGGAATATGAGACATTCATAACCCCTCTTTTATCAATCCAAAAAGTAAGATGTCCACAGAAGCCCATCGAGTGTGGTGACCCAGCCCAACTCACTCTCGCCTGTACCTTGAGGACTGACCCAACATGCCTGTTTGTGCAACAAAAGGCTCGAGCTGCTTGCAGAGTGACTTTTCACTCGCAAAGTGGGACCCGCTGCTCAGAGTCAGCGCCCTTTGCAAAGTAGAGTCTGAAGTCTGATTAGCTAGAATACGTCCCATCCCAGCTCAAGAAGGAAAGAAATAATGGAGAAATAGAGTCACTTACAAACCAAAACAATCGTGGATATTAATTTATCTGCAATTATTACTATTTTAGTTTTTTTTTTTCTAATTTATAGGAAGAAATGTAGGCAAAACCTATGAGCAATATACAGTTCACATTGAAGGCTTCGAATCCTGTTTTCATCATTACCTCCTCATTTTATTACAGACTGACTTTCAGGTTTCCTTTCTGTGAAGTGTAAGTAATATGCATAAAAAAGTTGTCATAGCAAGAAATATGGCAAGCTTTGAGAACTAAAAATCTATAGAATGCCCAGGTATGAAAAACTTCAGCAGGGCATTTCCAGGGGTGAAGGGTTTTTAAGTTAATTTGGCCAGAGAAAGTTGAAGGTTGATGAAGGAGAGCAAGGGAGAAAAGACAGGTGAGTTAAGGCCAAACAGTGAAGGGTTCTGAATGATGGTGTGAGGGATTTGGATGCGACTCTGAACCATGGAAAAGTTAGGTAGCTTTTTGCAGCTGAGGATCAAGGTCAGAGCTGCACTTTGTGCAAATTAACTTGGGACTTCAGTGTGGAGCACAGTTTGAGCCTACCATGGACCAGCACTCTCCTTGCATATTAAAAGAGGACTGGATTATGGTGAAGAAGCTAGCATTCTAAGAGGAAAGATCAGAAAATGAGTTATAAATAAGTGCCAGGATATAATTAAGCACTAAATTGCGTAGTAACAATAATTGTCACTGAACTTTATAGTCTACAAATCACTCTCACAGTGTTAATCTCAACCTCTTAATAAATACTTCTTGAATGAATGAACAATCAACTCTTTGAGGTAAATAAGAAAGGTAAGGGAATCTGAGAATTGAAGTAACATAAGCAGTAAGTGTTGATCTTAGACTCAAACCAGATCTCATGATACTTAATCTTCTGCTTTTTATAAACTGATATGCAGGACTTGAAAGAAAAAGACGTATCATTGAGTTCCTCTGCTTCTCATTGCACTAAGCACTACAAGTGGGAAGGAAGAGAAAAGATAGATTACACTAGGCAATTAGGCTATGAGTAGTACTTAAATATTTTTTGTGAATAAAGCATTCCTTAAGTAGATATTTAATGATCAGGTAGTGTGACTACTAATGGATATGACAAAAGTCTCTTTCATCAAAGATTTGAGGCACATAAATGGGACCATTTCTCAGCCCTCTTGGCAATTCTAGGAGCCACCCAAGAGCCTTTGAATAAATTGTCTTTCTGCTTAAATCAGCCAAAACTGATTTGAGCTATTAGGAACCCTGACTAATATAGTACTTTTAGTAAATAGACATAAAGTTTCTATACCTAGTCAAGTATGAAGATCCACATCAGAGTCCTGGCTCATTAGATAATATGTAACCTTGGACATGTCACTTAACTAGGATGAGCGTATTTTATGTATATAATATCACAGAAACAATTTCTATCCCATCTACCTTTATCAAACAAGCAAATGCATGTAAGATCACTCTGTCAGATGTAAAGTGGTTTATGTTATAGAAGAGAAAGGTTTTGTTTACCCAGACTATGACAATTATTTTGATTTCATATTTCACCAATTGGCGAAACAATAATAAATATGTTATTTTGGATGTTACTCTAAAGGGAAAGTTAATTTATTCCTGATTCTTATATTCTGCTATCTTCTACCATATTCTCAAGATACAATGGCTCAGAACTGTTCAAGAGAAGAGAGAAAACTCTCTATTTCTCCCAGTTCCTCTGGGGACTAAGAAGCCCCCAGAAAACTATTTAGCCAGTCCACTGTGTGATGGAGAAGCCAAAGTGTTCCTGGAGCTCAAAAGTCAGTATAGAAGAACATCAGAAGTTGGGGTACACTGTATGGGGAATAAGGAGCAGGAAGCCTACAACTCAGCATCTCAGGCCAACGAGCCTAGATGTACATGTGGGCAGTGACCTGCACGGCCACCACGCTCATGTCATGAAGGGAAGACAGCTCTCTCCAGAAAATCTCCCAGTTCATCTTCTCTCCTGGGGGTTACAACCCCCTGCTCTTCACAGAAAACCAGGCTCGTTATAATTGAAACCACATGCTGGAGATGTTTGTAATAGACAGGGTTCGAGTTACTCTGTGGGCAAGTGACACTTGCGTTGGCTTTTGGCCACACTGAGAAACGTGGAAACTAGGCATCCAAGTTGATTGGCAACAGTTTCAAATTATATAAGCACCCAGGCTGTGATATGACAGAAGGCTGTTTTATTGAGAGGAATAAAAAGACCACAAACATTTTGTATCTGGAATTGATAAACTGCAATTACCTCAAGTCTCATAGTGACCGGAAATGTTGCTTGTAAAAGCTAGATATCTGAAAGTTGTTTTTATGAGCTATTCCTTTAAAGCCCTTACGTTTTCATTGCTGTTCATTTCAACAAACATTAAATGATCATCTAGTGTGAAGGAGGCCCTGATGATATGAAGAAGAAGAATACACAGTCTCATCCTCCTGGGATGTATGATGTGGAGGACTATCCTCTGTTGGTGTCAAAGTTCCTCTGAATTAGTCTGGCCTCTTATTTCTACCCGAGTAGGGGAGAAGAGCACTTCCACCGTCGTGGTCATTTCCTGCCATCGTCTCTACTTTCAGATGGCTGCGTTTGCCTGTTCAGTGTGGAGCCCCACATATGTTACAGCAGTGAGCATGTGCACACACTGGCACCCCTGCAGGAACTTTCCAAATCTTTCACTGTGCTTCAGGATTTTAACACAGTTAACAGAGGTCAGGGCTTCCTAGCACCTTTACACCACCGTAGCATCGCGATGGGCCCTGAGTGACATCCACCGTCCTGTTGTCTCTTGAGGAGGCTTGCTTGTTTGTTGCATTTCTGAAAACTTTTGGCTTCCTTATTGGTTTATTTTGTAGTAGAGTGGCATCAAGTAACTATATTCTTTACTTGTTTCGTTTGTCAAAGAGGAAGGGGACCCATTCCAGTAGCAAATCCCGTCCGTTCTACCTTCAACATATATCCTGACTCTGGGCACCTTCATCTCCTCCATTCCTATTACTACAGTCTGAGCAATTCCCTGCCTAGAAACCAGCAACCGTCTTGTGTGTCTTTCCTGTTCTCCTACTGTCTTATTACACTGAAGGCTCCAGGTAGGAGCAGGAGTGATGTCTGTCGAAAGAAAACCAGATCCTGTCACTCCCCTGCCATCGGTCCTTCAACGGCATCCCGTCGTGGAGTTAGATCGAAGCCTTCAGGAGCTCACGGATTCCTGAAGGACTGGTGGTAGGAAATGAGGAGAGAAAGTGAACCCAGAGGCAGGCGTGGCAAGCCTCACTCCCTGCCCTGGAGCCTCACCCTCTGCTGGCCTGGCGATGATTTCAGTAGCAAAGTCAGCTCCCATCCAGCAGTTCTGAGCTTACGGTTGCCTCTGCCTGGAACGCTCTATCCTCATAACCTCATAAGGTTTCGCTTTCTCACTTCATTCCAGTCGCTTTCTCAGAGAGGTATTTGCCCGCCCCTATCTCAATATCACCTCCTCATCTTCCCCTGTTACTCTGTGGTGGCGCTTCGTAGAACTTAAAACTGCCTGACACAATGCGATCCGTTTACTAATTCCTGCTTCCTCCACTAGAATGTAAGCTCCATAAAGGCAGGGACAATAATGTTCACCATGGTCTAGAAGAGGGACTGGCACAAACAAGGTGTCCCATAAATTTTTACTGAATGAACGAATCACATTTCATCCTTTCCAAAAATTATAAGATAGTCTTAATCTCAGCTAGCAGAAGAGGAACCTGAAGTTCACGAAGGTTAAATTATTTGCAGTTTAATATGGAACAAATCCAAAGTACAAATTCTACGCCTCCTGATGTGAAAGGCTTTGCTCATTCCTCCATAGATCTTTTCGTGTACATTCCTTGAGCTAGCTCTTTGGATAAATAGTTTGGGCATTTATTCAGCGAGTATTTATTAAAGGATAGATTTTAAGTGTATTTAAGAAAAAAATATGTCTATCAAATTTAATTCCATCATTTAAAATCTAAAAAAAAAAAAAAAAAAAAGCAATAACTTTCACAAATCATCAGCATCTTTCGTGAAATTTCTTCAGGATCATGGGAACCGAAGGGCTGCCTCAGCAGCCAGACTCTGTCCCGAGCTGCACACCCCTCCACCTGTGCTGGTCTTACCTTTAGGTTTAGGGCTCCTGCCCTAAACCAGAGTCTTGTATCACAATTGGAAGTGGATATTTTAAGATAAAAGCTGTACCTGGAAAATAAAGAAACATATTTGTTCTAAGTTTAATTAAATAAGTCTGGGCAGCCTTTTTGCAATATGGAGATTAACTGTCAAATTTATGTTAATATGATCTCAGAGACTGAAGCTGCTATAAAAAGTTTCTCCCCTCACCCCTCGCTTAAGCGCCTCATGGTGCCTTACTGAAGTTTCTTTAAATTGATAGTGTCTTATTAAAATATCACCAGGTCAGTTCTTCAAGAACAAGACAGTTAAAAATATCTAACAAATTCCAAAGTGTCAGTTTAAAGACAACAATACAAATAAACTGAAATCGTGTCTGTTATATATAGAGAAAACTGTCACAATGGTTGAGTTTTCAGCATCTTTTTTGAATCATTCGATGCCAAACTCTCCTTTACCTGATTAACGCAGGATTATAAAGATCTTCTGAGCACTGCTGGTGTGATACAAAGAGCCTTTCATTTCTCTGAGTATCACCACCCCCCCCCCTTTTTTTTTTGCGTGTGAAAAAGATATGCCACCCAATTTTTGTGTGTGTGTGTGATTTAAGAAAAAAAATGCTACCAGTTTGAACCATGAATCCTGTTGTGGGGACCGACTTAATTAAAAACCTGATGTATACATACAGCTGATCCTACTCACCCTAATGAAGAACATTAATTCTGGGACATGTGTGGCTGTAGTCACATTGCTACAAATTACTGGACTCTTTCCTTTATCTGTTTCCAAGAAAGTCTCCCCCTGTTAGTTAGGAAAAAAGAAAAATATGATGCCTTGGTTCTGGGCAGCATAAATTACACGCATCAATCAGAGAAAGCTTAAATTAAAATACACATTTGGCAAACAAATAGGAATATGTTGATCTCATCTGTGAATCAGAATGATTTAGTGCCAGTGCTGACCCCCCGCTGTTCAACGGCAAGGTCACCGTGAGCAGCTTCTTTCTCATTGAGAAATGTTTTCATGTCTTTTAAGGATGCAATTTTATATATGCCCTAATGTTCAGTCTAACTAGTGATTCCTATGTGCAGAGACTGATTTATTTTATAAAGAAAAATGCAGGCTCATTTTTATTTATGTAATCTAAAACAGATAGCTAAATTAAACTGTGTGTGTGGCCGGGCATGGGGTGGCAATGCGGTGGTTTATGGTTCCCAGGCTGAGGATTCTCCAATGTGTTTATGATATTTCCTAATCTCGCAGAATACTGTTTGTGAAATGAAATGCTACACCTTTCCGATATTGAGTGATCATAAATCAGTCTATTCTTATTACCTACTGCATGCATTCTCTGGGGAGAAATAACTGCTTGAGAGATGCCCATTACATGGCAAACCTTAAGTAGAGATGATCTTGAGTCCTGCGGGTTGCTTTCTTGAAAATATCTCTAGGCGAGGCAGGCAGATTGAGTAAGGCAGTGATCTCCCTGAACAGAGGTGTGTTTTATGTTACGACATTTATCGTGAATATTCATGTCCTACTTTGTTGCTAAGAAGTCATTCTCATAACTACAAGCCAGTATGACGATCCCGTCCCCATTAAAGGGAGGGGCAGGCAACACGTCCCTTTAATAGTTAGGTTGCAACTCAATACCTAGAACCCTCATGACTAAATAGAAGACGGCAAATAACAGAACTAAGATAAAGCTGCACAAGACACACACACTTTATCTGCAAAAATCACCCATGGAACGTGCTAAATTACAGATTCCAAGGCCTCACTCCTCCGATTTCTGATTCAGAAGGTCTAGGATGAGGAGGGGAGCTGCATTTCTCACAAGTTCTCCAGTTATTTCCTGTTGTGTTACTCAGAACAAACTTTGAAAAAGACTGCTGGAAAGAAAAGTGGGTGAAAAGAAGACCAAGTGACATATAATTAGTTTGTTTTTAGCAGTTTGACAAAATATTATATCAAGAGATTAAATTTTAATTTAGGATGAGCAATTTGTGCACAAATTGTCACTCTAGACAGCAAGGTTCTAGAGGGATGTATTCTGACAGTTATTTTACACTGAGGTTTTTCGTGAAGGTGGGGAGAAACAAGGGAAGTAAGTGGGATCAGAGAAGGGAGCTGCCCAGAATAAGGCACCTTTTCTCTATAACAGCCAAACCACCCAGATTTTTTAGCAAATTCCAGTTGGAAATATTCAGTTCCATTATCCCCATGCCCTGTGTACCAATTTTTGATTCAGGAAATATGATTGCTATGTTTCTTGGGCAAATTCTCTGACTATATTTGACATTCTAGAGTACTAATAAATGAGCCTGGAAGCTATGAGAAGGAAGAAATCCACTGAGGTAGGCTGAAAGAATTATCATTATCTTATCTGTTTGGAAGATGTAGGGACAACAGTTCTATTTCATCCATGATGCAACTGAGAAATATTGAAGTCTTCAGAAAAGTAAAACAATGTGACCAAAAGGATATTTGAGGAATATTGCATCTTAGGGAGAAAAAATAAAACCCTAAGTCAATTCTGCATAGATCCACATTGATTGCTAAGATGGCCAAGATGAATGGGTTGGTCGTGCCGCAGTCTGTTCATTTGGCTCACATAGGCACTGCCAAGAGTGACTTGGGTACAATTTTGCTCTGTGCTAATTAGAGTTGGTCAAATCATCCTCTGATGAATTTCCTCCCCCAGATAGAATTTTAGAGGATATGCAACAACAAAGTAATTATCTGGGGTGCCAATTACCCATAGGGGCATCGTCTAACTGGATCCAGGGAAGTAGAATCTGGTCTCAAGTTTTTAGGAATTTTGTTCCCCAACTAATGCAACCCCATTAAAAGTCCTCTTTTAGTGGGCACTTAACCAATAGTGCATATGCTGATAGCATTTCCACATACAAATCTGATAGTTAGGCACACCATTACCCAATTTACACATGCAAATGCCGTAATTGTGTGTACTGGGTGCTCAGGGAATTCTGGCACACACCCAAAACGGAGGCCTGTTCAAAGCATGACCAACCCATCAAATTCCTCCTCTACAGCAACTCATGATACTCTTACCTCTATTATACAAAATTCGGAGGGATTCTGGGAGAAAGGATATGTGCTTTGTGGATTCTCTTAAATAACTGAAACTTTTTATATCTCTTTGAACATGATTTAAGTTCTCTTTCTTTTTCTTCAATTAATTGACTGTAGACTTCGTAGTAATTCACCATTTCATTTCTCTGCTTTAAAAATCAACTCTAATTACAAAGTACAAATTCTCTCATTATGACTTATTCTCATCTAGAACTTGAGATGAGAATGATTATGAATTGTTGTAATAAATGATTCACACTTTTAAGAGAATGGAGATTAATGTTTACAGCTTTGTGCACATGAGTTTACTCCAAGATGCATCTGATTATTCTAATTTACTGAGCTACTGCAGAAGCAGCCAGTAACTATTTCCTGTTTCTTTGTTTATGTATTTCAAATATCCTGGGGCCTCTCGACTACTCAGGCAGTACAATGCAGGCAAAGTAATTTAAGAAATATAAATAAGATTAAGTATATTTTCTTTGCCAGTATTTCTCAGAGAGGGGAATTCTGAGTCTAACATAGAGTGTGGCAAGAGTTTTAGATTAACCAGTGGTAGCAGAAAAATCACAAGAAAGGAAAACTTACCAAAAGTGGAAAATAAGGGATATTTTGACAGAAAAAAATTGTAATTGGAAATTATAACTCATTTCTTTATTCGGAAAATATGTACTGTGTGCTTACTGCATTCCATATACTGTCTTAAGTATCCTTTTATCTCTGCTCTCATCTCACCTCTCCGAACATTCTCTTTCATCTCTGTCTGCCCCATAACTGGTGGGACTGGCCAAAATTCCAGAATTCCAGATTTCAGTCCTCAGCCTTCTACCCACTTTACCATCTCTTCATGAGAAGCCTCAGCTTCACTTCTGACCTTCATATCTCTTTCTTCAGACCATGCCTCTCTTCTAAATCACAAGTCTATATTTCTAGAAGTGCATTCACATACCCATCTGAAAGCACAACAACTTTAACAGGTCCAAAGTGGGGTTTGTATCTTCCCCATACTTCATGCTTGAGTCACTTCTGGGTCCTCTCTCTATCTTCAATGCTCATATCCAATTGGTCACTGAGTTCAGTAGCACTGCAATTAAAAAATGTTTCATCTTGAATCTCTTCTCTTCCCACTGTCTGCCTGAGTTCAAGACACTTGCAATAGTTTTATAGCTGCCATCAGTCTCTATCCTAGGCTACTCTTGAGCAATTGCAGTGTTGTGTCACTGGGGTTGTCTCATCAGAGTTGCCTTCCTAAAGTATATTCTGATTATATACTGCTTTGTTTAGTGCCTTTAATTGCTCCCACCATATACATGCTAGATAGAGTCCAAATTCCACTGTATCCCATAGCAGGTCCACTTGCATTGCACCTGACTATCTGGTGTCACTGAAAAACTCATCAATTTTCACACTGCAGTGTCATTGCTCATGCCAACCCCTTCAATTGATATATTCCTCCCTCTTCATTAGAGTTATTTTTCATTCCGCTGCTCTTTTCTCTTCATCCTTTGACATCCACTGAAATGCCTTCTCCTTTATGAAACTGTTATAGCCTCCTCCAGCAACAGAACAAACTGTGCCTTCTCATCTAATAACGACACTGCTTTTTAATGTGTTAATTATATATCAATTTATAGAACAAATTCGGACAAATAGGTGCTTGTTTCCACAGTGGATTGCATACTTCTTAAATCAGGAACTGTATTTTATTGACTGACTATTGATGTCCTCCAACCAAGGATCACCAAGAACATACCTCTAGTTTTTTGGGTTTATTGCTGTTTCAAAGAGGAAGAATACTCACTAACCATGGGGCACGTTTGAGGGTTAGAAAGGACTAATATATAGTATTTGGCTTTGTATTAGGTGCTTTGGAGAGTACTTAAGGAAGTAAAGCTGTGTTGTGGATTTGATGCTGACTTGAAGTGGAGGGAATTCTGATTGGCAATCTTAAAAACTTTCAAATAGAAGGAGAAAAATATAGACTAAAGTTGAAACTGTAATTGCTAAAGAATCAGTAATCACATGTATTAGCCTTAAAGGGGGATACTTGATAATTTTGTGGTTTAAAAACGTTCATGTTTCATTTATGTTCAGACATGATTATGCTGTGTTTTTTCTTGATCCTTCATGGTCACAGAAGTAGCCTTTGATATTGATGTTCTGTGGAATTGTTTACCTTTAACTGGAGAACACCAGTACCTAGCTGCGTGTGCTGGGCCAGCTCCTAGAGATAGCCTGTATGCCTGGCCAGTTTTTAGCTGCCAGGTCCTATTTTTCTTTTTTGGTCCTCTTTTTTGACCAATGGAAAACGAAGACAGGCCATAGGATATCAGTCCATGATATTCAGATTTTTCTCCTTTCAGATTTTCCTGATCAGGATCAGGAGTGTGTCCAGAGAATGCAGTCGATCATGTGCACGGGTTAATTCATCCTTTTCCTTTGATAGTAGGGTGAGTTGTGGAGTCGCCCTATGTAACCATGGCTGCACTTTGGCATTTAAGGCTCTGACTAAGATGCATTGGACAACCATAACACAATTACCACAGGAAAAAAAAATTAATAGTCTTTGTAACAAGTCTCGAATCCAGGAGTTTAGATAATAAAACCTATGCAATGAAAATATGTGCCCGAATCTAAATGTGCCAGTTGTTTTTCTTAGTTATGGATTGTTTACTTGCCTTGTAACATGCACAGGTCAGACAGAGAAGTATTTACGCTAGGACACCTCATCCTTAGCTAGCTAAGAGAAAACCGGTGGCTATCAAGTTGTCTACGACAATGCTGGGTATAAATTTAAAATTGTTTGTTGGGTTTCTGGGGCAGAATTTGCATCATTTATGATGTCTAATAAGATCAGAGACACATTTCAGACCATCTTTTACAGTTGTATAATCCCTTCTGTGGGATAATTATAGTTCACAGTCAGCGAGTAGCAAACACATCTAAGTTTGATGTTTACATAAGAAGTAATGTCCTAGGGATGAATGGACTATATTGAAAATAATAATAGCATTTAGGATAATAGACATGAACCATTTTCTTTTCTCAAGGGCATAAGATTTCTTCAGTGGAATTAAACAGTACCTTCAAAACAGGATGGAGTGTCTCTGAAGAGAACAAGCTAATTATTATACTAAGGATAGCCCCAATATTAATTTTAATTTCCAATGGGATAGGTTTTGCTGGTAGGATTATAATGACTTCAATAGGAGCCTTTAGTTGACATGAGGTCAAGGCTCAATTTTTATAAGACGAAAAGTTAGGATTAAATGACGTAAGGCATACTTAAGTATCAGAAGGGAACTGTAAAAGGGACTCTGTCTTCTGAACTCTTGAATAATGAATTGACAAATAGTAAATTTTGTTGGCATAAGTCAAATTAAAAACATTAGCTATTAATTTAGAAAAACGTGTCAGAGAGTTTGGTTTTGATTTAAGTGACCAATGACCACAGGAAGTTAAAAGTAACAGGACAAAGACAAAGAAGATTTTTTAAGTTAGTAAGAGATGGCAACGTATAATAATAAGAGGCCACATTAGTGGTAGAGCAAAATGTAAGAAAAAGGGAGCTGAAAAAAAATTAGAAAATTAATTTTATCCTGTCTTCCATGGAAGCTGTCCACCTTTGCAATCACCAACTTGCTCCATCGTTTTGGGTAGGAGTTACTTACTTACGTATCTGTCACTTATCGAGAATTCCTAAGAATCTTCTGTTTATGATACCTTTATGAAATGGATGCCCAAAAGTAAGGAGGAAGTGATGTATGTCTTTAAGTTGGTAAACATGACCTCAATGATCAACACCTTGGAGTTTTACTGTCGTGTTAGTTACTAATAATCTCTGCTAATTTCTTTACATTATGGCTCAAGGGCAATTTTCTTATGGTGACTTTTTCAAAAGATCAAATCTAGATTTCAGATTATGCAGAGATTAGGTGGCTTCTTTAGAAAGGCAGCTCATACCCATTGGTGACAAAGCCTTAGATATCATATAAATCTATCAGATTATTCAGTCATATCAGTTTGAAATAGGGTAGAATCTGCAATTAAAAATAGTTCTCAAAAGCATCAGGTAGCCTGTTATTAATGTAGGAGACAATTTGTGAATCCTAGAGAGGATTGATCTTAATGTTATCAAGGCTAATGACAGGATTTGGGGCCTATTATTTAATATAATGTATAATACAATATAATATATAATAAATGTATCATGTACCATTTTCAAATAAAAAATCAGAAGAAAGCCGTTACTTCTATACATGTTTATATATGTCTATAATTATTGTACTTACTTTAAATAACTAGTTAGAGTAGCTTCCATCAAGGTAATCATTTAGTTACAAAATTAATCTTTTTTTTCTCTCTAGACACAAGAGAAAACCAGAGAACAGGAAATCATATAATTATTCAGCCATTTTTTACATGAGCATAAATTTAAGGAGGCAAAGATAAACATAGACAATGTCATTCAAAAAGCATTTAAATATTTTGTTAATCTATAGTCATTTTAAGAAATAAAAGTAAATTAAAATTAGGTTCAGCTAAACAGTGTTTGTGTCTGTTGCTTATTTAGAAATTATACAAGCTTCCAAAGATTATTTATTAATTAATATTTATTGATTAACTTAATCTTTTGTCTAAGGTCTTAAATTTAGTTAAATATCTGAAAATAATTGATTTTATTTAACACATTAAATCACATGAATTTCAGGTTTGTAAGAATTTTATTAAAATCTTTAAAAAGTTATTCATCATCATTCCATTTAATTTTAATTCTAAATGAGTTATGGAAACAGTGACACTCAATTCACCAAACTAACATAGGATATTTAGGCAGGTTAAATCACTACCATTTACTGTGGTGATATAATTCTTGTTCAGCAAACTAATCTTTAAAGTCTTTGAATCAAGCTGCAACACATCTTTTATCTTAGAACTAAAGTCTTTTCTTCTTATCTTGTGACTACAATTATACAAAGGCTTCTATGTAAATATCTATAAAGAGAAACACAAAACACAATGAGAAACAACTTAATAAATAACTTATTTTTACTTTCTTTTGGACATTTAGACTATCTGGATTAAATATTCTTGAGTGAGCACTTAACTGAATGATTTTTTTAATTAGGTAATTTTTAATGTTTCTTGAGAGAGAAAAAAAGAGGAAGAGAAATAGAAAAAGTGAGAGTGAGTCAGCTTCATAAAAATATGAAATTAGTTCCGTAAAAAGTAATTACATGACATTATTGTCTATGTAGAAAAAAATTATAAAAAATTAACAACAGCCGAGACTCTTCAAATTAATAAGCAATTATAGCAAGGATTCAAGATAGAAAATTAATATTCAAAAGCAACTACGTTTCCTTTGGACAAAAAAAAAAAAAAAAACAAAAACGGGAGGAGGCGAAAGTTTGTATGTAGAAAGGTGTTTGACCTAAAATAGGCAGACTTTTAGATTAGGAAGACCCAGTCAGAACTGTAATGGTTCAAAAGATCATGTTATGTAACCTCCATTTCCAGGTTTTGACCAAAGGCCTGATTGGGGTTTGGGGGTGGCTGGACAAAACCTGATTCTAGGTACATGTAAAACCAGTTCTTAGGGACACAAAGGCAAGCTTGAGGAAAAGCCTCCAGAAGGCTCTGAGATGGTGATTGAAGGCAGAATTTGCCCAATGGCCTCTGATTTGAAGAAATCTTCAGACCACATGGATGGCTCAAGATGGATTATTCAGGCGTGTGCCAATCTTCTCCCCCAGAGCCTATTTCCCTGATGGTACACATCACCCAAAACACTCAACAAGTAGAGAGCCCGTAGGAGCAAGCTGTTAGAAAGCTAGAAAATAATTTCCCCAAGGAATAACATAAATCTGATCAGAAAATAAAAACGACAGCAAAAAGTCACAAGGGACCTATTCCTAAGAAAACTAAATAAACTCGTGTTGAAAGACTTCCACAGATATCAGACCTTGACTTTGTGAGAGCATTTCCAAGCCGTGGGCAGATGGGCTGGCACTTCAAACAGGTAGAGATCCAAAGTGACTTCGTGTGCACACAGTTACTGATCCTAGGGTATCGGTCCCAAACAGAGATGTCTTTAGCTTTATTTGCCAGAAATTATTCACATCTTACCAGAAAACTTTAGAACTTTCATCTTTATCTACCCCTGAGAAATACTAACTGAAATAAATTAAATAAATAAAATGCTGCCAGCCTCACAAGTTCTGTGAAGATATAGAGAAAGATTATTTGTTCATTGAGCTCTAGCCTAGAGGGGCGACAACTCACACTTTCTTATCGGCAGCAATAAATTGGCAGCTTCAACCCATTATAATTCTCGTGGGTGGGTGCAGTTACACATTCAGTACTCGGATGCAAGTTTCTTCCATGGAAGTGTAACTAGAGAATTAAGCTACTATAGCAGACTCAAAATGTACAGTCTCTCTTCAGAGATTTTAACTGGTTCATTTTCATTGCGACAAATACATCAGGGAAAAGTGAGGCTAATAGAAAAGAAGAAAAGGAATTGTATTTAAAAAAACATAACTACAATGGGACTCATACTAGTGGTAGAGATGCTCAAGGCTGACAGAGCAAGAATAACAGAATTATTTTTCTATCTTGAGACTGAGACATGATGTGCCATTGGGGCATACTTGGGCAGAGAGAGAGACAGTGAATGAAACTCACCAAAATGAACAGGTTTGGTAAATGACTATGAATGTTCTAATAAGTGGCCAAAGAAAGTGTCCAAGGGATGAGGCAAGCTTAGTAGTAATTCAGGCAACAAGCAGCATTGCAGTTTGTAAAAGTGGCAGCAAAGTCGCAACAATGAAGAAGTGTGGCCCATGGGTACGAATCAGTAGGAGGCAGTCACTATCCGATTCACCCATAGAGTAGCAGGCTCCATCACTCATTAGGACCTCAAGGACAAAGCCTGAGCTGTTCAAATAAAAGTGAGACCAAAGCTACAAGCTTCACCATGGGTACCTATAGGTGGGGAGAGCTGGGACTAAATAGGCAGTACGAAGACCACTGGTCAGCACTGGATGCCTTGATTTGGTGGCTGCTCTCTGTCCCACTGGGCAGAGCTGAAGTTATTTGAATATGCTGTTCTGTACATCAAGATTGCCTCCGGAACTTGGTAAGACCGTATATTCTAATTGTGAGGCAGAGGTAGAGACTGGACATAACATGAGTCATGTAGCGAGAATGGTACAATTAAAAAAGACGACTTCTATGCATGTACTGCCTACCTCCACACATGCATAGCACCATCAGCCTTCTTATGTGAGCAAAATGAGAACAGAATTATGTCATTATTGTTTAATATCTTCGGAATTCAAAAACGTAATCCTATGATATACATTTCCTTTAAAACACGTAACCTAAAGGGTATAGGTTAGTTTCTCTATTTCTAAAGCATTAATTACATTTTTCTATACCAAATAGTTGATGGAGAAGATTAGTTGCACTGTTGAATCAGTTGGTCTTGAGAATCGAGAACCTCAGATTTGAAATTGAACTTCTGTATTCGGTAAGTTACTCAGTACCTGAGTAGATAGTTAACAAGACACTTTTAGATCAATGGAGCTGGTAGTAAACTGGAATACAAGATTTGGGCATTTCATGTACTTATAAACCACTGAGCATATTTTCCCTATTTGTAAACTGCAAAGCTTTTCCGATTAATCTATTGAACCTGTGAAAAATCAGGTAAAACAAGTATTCTATAGATAGAGTGTTGATTTCAAAATACCTTAATTTATCATTGGCAATGAGCTTCAACGTGGATCTTGAGAACTGTGCTCTTCTTCCTCATTAATCAACCATTGATCCCCAATCAGGTGGTGATGCCAAATGGAAAGGACTCGTTTTGGTGTTAGGTGAATTCAGATTTGAAATCTTGTTTTGTCTCTTCCTATACATATCTGGGCAAGAAATTTGATCTCTCTAATCCTCAATTTCTTTTCCTGTTGAAGGAAAAATTAAAATCTATTGAAGGTAGATTAAAATATCTATCTGACAGAGTTGCTATAAAGATTAGAAATGACGTGTACTATGCCTAGTGCACAGAGAGTCAATGCTTAGTAAATGTAACTGTCATTATTGGGAAAAGAAAATGGCATGGAATAGTAGAAAAAAAGGGATTGAGCCTTAGGTTAAATCCTGACTTCAACACTTAGTAGTTTAGAGGACTTAAGCTCATTGAACCTCAACGTACGTATCTTAAAAATAGAAAAAATAATAGCTACTTTACAGGCTTTAATTTTCATTTAAACTGTGCACCTGGCATAGTATGTGTCACATGGTCATCAATAAATGATCATTATCCCTGGCATTATTAATATTATATTAAGCATCCCAATGGGAGCACAGGTGGAACATATTTACAGTGACTTCCTAGTTAATAAATTAGTTTACCCTATTTTACTGGCCTTATTTGACTTAATTTGTTCTATTTTGGTTTCTTCATTTTATCCTTATTCTTATAGATTAAATATATATTAAATGAAGAGGTGGAGATTATTTTTTTAAATGCTGTTGAATCCAAATTGCAGATATCTATTAGTAAATCATGCTAAGTAGATAAAAGTCTGATTTCTTCTTATTTGCCTTAAAAAAAAAAAAAACAAAAAAAAACAAAAAACCGGGTTGCGTTTTGGCTTCAGAAAGCGAGATCCTGAAGTCGAGACAAGATAGAAATAGCCTCTAAAAGCTAAATGAAATGAATAGTCTTGCAAAGGAAAAAAAAAAGTAGTTTTTCATGAGTCCCTGGAAACCAGCAAAAAGCATCAGAACTGTTGTTTTCAGTAATAATTGTGATTACTTGGTTAAAATGCCCTGTATGAGAAGATTTCTATGGTTTGTTGTTTTTTGTGCCTCTGCAAGGAAAATTAAAACAGAACACACAGCATTGGGGCCAATTTGTTTCCAAAGAAGTCAATTATTAATACAGTATTTAGTATTTAATGAACTAAGCCTATGTGTGTGAAACACTGGAAAAAGATCCTCGTACCAGCAGAGAACAGGTGTTGATGTGAGCTTCGCCCGTATGTTTACCAGCTGATTAGTACCCATTAAAATGATAATAATCTAATAAAAATTACTTTATATCTAGTGAAAGTAGAAAGTCCTCTATATGTTGGAAAACGATGGGATTGAAGTAACAAGAATCCACACCCAAGGCAGCCTGAACATTCTGAATTTCTATACCTTAGACTTTTCTCCTTAAGTTTCCCTTTCTCCACAGGTTGTCTCTCAGGCAGTCAGAACAGTTCTTTTTTTCCATGGCTCCAAAAAAAAGGATAAACTGATACCTATTCCCCAACAACCTCTTGGGCGATGGGAAAAGAAACCAGATCCTTAATAAATGCTGCTTTGTCTGCCTCAGGAGCCTAGACGAAGCCGTGAATATCATGAGGGACCATCCCGGGTTTGGTTTGCTCCAGGGAGCCTTTACTGTGGCTAAGGAAACTCTGAACTGGCAATTGCCTGGGAAATCCCTGATTTCAGGCTAGTCATAATCAAAATTGTGATGAATGTGAAGTCACATCATCCTCAGCTTCACGATTCATGATGCGCTCTACTCATTCTGAGCCTGGCATACTTTACTTTTGTTTGTTCTATCAGAAACTGAGCTCAGGAAGTTTTCAGGAATTTAGTTACACTGTACAGTAGAGACTGAAAACTAAGGGCTATTTGCCTTGTGACCAGTATCGAATCCCTCCATACTAACAGATTAAAGGTCCCCTGGAGGAAATTTGAGCATATGGCCAAGTCGAGGTGACACAGGCTGACATGCATCCACTTGCCTCATTCATCTGTAAAGTCTCCAGGGCCCAGGTTACTACACAATGAAGCATATGTCACCATTCTTATTGACTTCTTCCCAAAAGTATTGATGGAAACAATTTCTATTAAAACAATAGATTCTGGAGATAGAAATATATTCTTTTAATTGGTTTATTTTATTAGGGATGGGGACCGTATTGAAACCTGGAGTACAGAAAGGAGACCTAGGGAGAAAAACCAGATGATTTTGGGAAATAAGAATTTTGCGGAAACTGAACAAGAAAGAAGCACCTTGCTACTTTGTTTATGGGCTCTGCAACAGTGAGAGTGTGCGGTGTTTTAAATTGCTTGATACTTCTGATTAACATGAGGCCAGAACGATTTAAGGACTGTTTTGGTAAATAGAAAGTCCCACATTTAAAATAAAAGAAACTACCTCTAACCGATTGGGGCAGAATAGGATTCTTTTCAAAGAAAGACTTGAGCAAGCCCCAGATGAAGGCCAAAGGCAGACTAGCTATGGAAGGGGAGAGTCAGTAGAATTTCTCTTGGACCTGTCCCCTCCTTTAAGGTCCACTACAGGAAACAGCCTCAAAGGAAGAGGTCATAAGGTCAGCTGGGGTTCTGGAGCTCAAGGCAACCAGGCAAACCCCCAAGGACTCAGACTCTTTCTCTCTTACAAAGGACACATTGTGAATGGCTTCCCATATGTACATGGACTGTGCTTGTACCACAGCCACCATGCTGTTATTTCTATCAAGGAAACTTTGAAATTTTATGGGTTTTCTTTGTTATGCCTGATGACTTTTAACATTCACGGAAAATCTCTTGGTCTAGCCAGTGGACTTGTAAATTGGATTGAGAACCGAAAGGATATAAATCCCAGGACCGTAAGTTGGCCACTTTTAGAAAAGCACACTTCAGAAAGTGTGACTAATGGCTCTTTTGTACCCATATGTCTTTATCTTTAGCCCACAGGAAAGCGAGTGGAGACTGGATTCATAGTTCTTGGGATGAACTTTCACCTCACCTCAGGGTAGCAGCCCGAGCAGGAGGAGGAGGAAACCTGGAATTACAATAGCAGGAACTGTAATATAAAATTTGATCCTATCTTTTCAGCACACAGCCAATTCAAGTCTGAACTTTTATCACTAATTTGTGATTTATTTGGCAAATTCACATAAATAAGTCTCCAAGGGGTCTATTTTTATTTATCTGTCCAATACATCTGGGTGAAAATACAATTATAATGAAATTCCAACGGTAAGCAAGAAGCCCCCAAATCTCATTAAAGATAGAATTTGTCTTCCCTAGGAAAATTCGGGAAAAGTATTAGGATTTAGCATACATAGATTGAGTTTAGGGTACCTAAGACTGTTCGGAGCAGTAATCTGAACAAGCGCTTTATGGAAAACACATAAAGAGAAATAAGGAGGGGCTTTTATCAAGCCCCCGGGACATGCTGGGGTGCTGACTTGGCTGCTCCGTGAGAAGTCAGAGAAGGGGTCAGGAACTGGGGCCTCCTCCAGGCTGCAGGAGGCCTCCATGAGCCCACGGAGAACCGGTGGGCCTGTGCTCTTCTTCAGCACACAGTGAGAGACTGGCCGGGCGGCTGCAAATAAAACATTGTAGGGCATATATGCTGCTGGTCTTTTTTAAAAGGCCAATCTACCCACAAGGTTGCTTTATAAAGAAATATACAACTGTGAAACCTAGGAAGTGAAGCCTCTGGGACCCATATTGCTAACCCAGCGACCTGATTTACTACAGGCTGCTGGATCTCTTGGCCTTCATGATGGAGGGACACCACTTCTAATTTCTTGGGTCTTAACACTCTTGCCCAACTTTTGATCTTGTCCACTTCTTCTGTCCTGGCATCCTTCGTACTTTTTGGTAAGCTCACCCTAATCCAGTCTCAGAATCCAGCCATTCATGAAGTAGAGTTGCACAGATATGACCTAGATTTGTCTTTGTAGCTTAACCACAAAGCTTTGGGCAAGTTCTGGAGACAAGTTTGGTAACACAATGGCTATCAATAATGCTGAGTATCATACCTGCTCATTTGGCTTCTAGAAATAATAGAATTTGGGCCCTGAGCTTTCCAAGAACAAGAATAATTCTCAAAGTCAAGGCTTTGGACAGCCTCTTCTCTGGCCCTGGCAGCCAACTGAAGTGGTCACCAGTATTAGCACACAGAGTATCACGATGGTGTGTCCTAGAGTCAGGCTATAGTCACAATCTCAGCGAAACTTAAAAGTCATCTGTCACCCCAGCCCTCCTTGTAGAAGAACATTTTAGCTCTCTGCAGTCTCCATAAAGAATTTGCCAGCCCACAAATCAACAATGAGCAATGTGTAATCTTCTGGGGCTTTTATCAGGGAGATACAAGGGGACACTTACATCAGAACCCAAGAGAGAATCATTTAAAAATGTTCACTGGACAGGTTTGTTTCCCATTTATCTTCCTTACTGGGACCCACAGAAATTTTCCTCTCTGTTCTCCCATCACATATTGTCCAGGCACCTTCCACTGGGGTCCCTCCTCCCCGATTTACCATGCAGTTACCGAGACCAATCCCCCTTGAAAGGCAATGGTGAGCTGTACAACGACAGCAACAAAACATTTCCATCACACCAGAACAATATCTTTAAGGAGAAGCGACCACTTCCCTGTACATGGTACCATTGCCTCTTCTCTGCAACCCTGGGAGGCAGCCATCATTCTTCAGAGTTCATAGGTGAGATAACTTAAGTCCAGAAAGCTTCACAGTTAGTTTACAAAAAGAGGTGAAATAAAAGCAAAATCATATGGCTCCAAGCCAGGGTTATTTTTGTACCCCGCAGGAAACCAGGCTCTCGTGGACACTTAACATTCTAAAGAGGAGGAAAGATATTTTTGGTCGTTCATTATAATTCTAATCACAAAAAGATAATACATTTTGAGCAGAATGAGTTCAGAGGCCTTGATTTACTCCAGCTATCCACTTTCTCGGAATGGGTATGTTCTGAGAAGGGAAGCGAATGAGCTGAAGGAAATCCGGGACTCTTGCTTAGAGCCCTCGCACGGGGTATTTTTCTACAGCTTTCTTATTTTGCTCAACTCATTTTGTCAGCAGGGGTTCTCTCTGACTATGAAACGGGGGAAGAAGACAATCTTTTCTTAACAATAATATACATGTGCCATGAGAGAGATGAGCAGAAGATAAAGCAAGAAACCCAGTTATTTTATTGCCCTAAGGCATTACTCATTTTCCTGACACATTATGTTTTTAATTAAAATTGCATGTGAGTTAATTAAAGTATTCACTCAGGCACTTTTTTCTCTCCTCTTGCATGAGTTTCTTGTTACTCTTTCAGCTTTTTGGTAAAACTGAGTTTCATTTTAACTCTGCTGCCTTTATCAGCTGCAACTTTAGCAAAGAATCTGCATACTAAGCTAACTAAAAAGTAAATCTAATTTTAAAAATTTATCTTTACATAACCAGAGGAAAGGGAGGTGGCCAGGAATGGAATCATTATGGCTCCTGCATTCTTCCCTGATTATTTGATCAAAGACATGGAATTGGCAATGATAGAAAGTGTATTTAATAAGGGCCCTGTGATTTTTCCTGTGACAGACGTGTTTATCCATCTACAGGCCTTTGTTCTGGAAAAGATCATCGCTTACAGCACCTCTCGTTATGTAACCTCTCCTTCCTCTGATTGATTAGCCTTTGGTAGATATCTGTTTAGTTCAATCTCTCAAATGACTGGCCAGTAACCCTGAGAGACAGAATCTCTATTGAAAATATTAATATAAAGACACAGAGACCTTGGTCACCAATAAAGTCTGTATCAGATCTGTGAGAACAGTTAGTCCTGGACTAGAGACCATGTTGGTTCATTTGCAAACAGAGGAAGTTTATTGAAAGAAAGAACAGACAGGATGAAGCAGAGATGGTTGTAGCCACATGGCCTATGAAATAGACAAGCATTTCAGTGTCTTCCCATCCCAGCTCCCATGTGTACTGGCCAAGTCCTTACTGTATTCCTGAGATGGCCTTTTTGTTTATGTTTGTTTTATAATAAGCCCCCTTTCTTCAGAGTGAGCTAAAATGAATTTTAGAACCTTGAAAACAATGAGCTCAATTATCAGCACTTTAAAACTCCATATATCCCTAAAAAGCCCTGATAGAATATTAAAATGCAAAATCATAAAACAAGTAATAAGAAAACAACTATTGCAATTCAAGAATACATAAGCTGAAACTACATGGGCAAAGTAAAGTTTAGAGGTGAAAGAGTATTTTTTCCAACCATATTAGGATCCCTTTGTGAAGTTTGGAAGAAATCTTTTTTTTCCTTTTTTTTTCCATTTCTGGTGATGTTTTAGTACCTCAGAAATATGTTAATGCATCTGAGAAACTAGTGCTTGACTGGCCTATTTGTTCACTTTTCTCTGTACCTGGGTAATCAGATGGGTGTGGGGCTCACTCAAGTTTGCATTTGGGCAGCAAGTAGGTGGAAAAAAACTTAAAACTATTCTAACTAGCCTCACTTTAAATTTGTGATTGTGAACCTCAGGCACACCCATAATGTTGCCTGGCAGCTACATTTTCCCTAGTCCATCCATTCTCTCACTCTCCTAGACCACCCTCTTACCTCTCCTCAACTTCCATATCCTCTCCTAAAAGCACTCTTGTTCTTAGAGTCTAGGGGAGTTCTCTTCTGATTGCTCTAATTTTTCTCAATGAAGTAGGAAGCAAAATCCTTTTCCTAAATCCTGTCCTCATAACCTACTTATTTTTGTTGTTTTCTAGAGCTTATCATTTTCTACCATACTAGGTAATTTACATTTTTATGAATTTTATTCTATTTTCATTCTATTACTTGCCCCCACGCATATAAATGTAATCTCCCTCTCAAATTAGGGATTTTGTGATTTTTTGCATTATTTCCAAGCATCTAAAATAGTAGGCACATAATTAATATTTGCTAGATGGTTGAATAAATAATTCTAAGCTGAGGAGGCAGATCAAAGATTGGGGAGGCAGAGATGACTAGAATTTACATAGATGAGTCTGAGAGAAAGAGTTCCAAAGACCCTAATAAGGAGTCTGCCAAATACTAAGTTAAGACATGTATAAGGTGAGACTCCATGAAGCTAGGGAGACAACAAATACCAGGGAAAGAACAATTACTGGAGAGCTATAAGCTACAAAAGTTCTCATGTACCCATGATTGTCCTGACCACCCAGAGTGAAGAGACCTCTGTGAACACCAGGTACAAATGAGACCCCTCCAAAGTCATGCCTGAGAAAGATGCCAAACCAGTCCACGAGGAAAGGCTACTCTAGACTTGCCTGAACAAAGCTGGGAAACAAACCTTTAAAGTATCAAGAATCTATAAGTAAACCCATATCCTAGCAGACAATCTTAACCTCTTTAAAGGAGCACAACGGAATCTCGACATAAAATCCAGACAACAAAAGAGAGACAACAAAATCCAAACACTGGATGTTGTACCATTTATAATATCTAGCATTTAACTACTATGCTCGATTGTTCAAAATGGTCATGGGGATGTAAATTACAGCATTGAAAATATAGTCAATGATATTGTAATAACTATATATGATACCAGGTGGGTACTAGAGTAATAGGAGGGATCTCTTCATAAATTATATAAATGTCTAATCACTATGCTGTACATGTGAAGCTAACATAAAATAATATTGAGCATCAACTGGACACAAACAGTGGATTAGTGGTTACCAGAGGGGAAGGGGGGAGGGGGAGGAGGTAGGGTAAAGGGAGTTAAATATATGGTGATAGTGATGGAAGGAAATTTAACTTTGAGTGGTAAACACACAATGCAATGCACATGTGACATGTTATTGAATTATACACTTGAAATCTATATGATTTTATTAACCAGTGTTAATAACCAATGTTTTTAATTTCAATTAAAAAAAGATTTCAAAAAAATTTTGAAAGTACTATACTTACAAAGAAGACAGTATGACCCATAACAATGAGAAATATCAGTTAGTTCAAGGCAAAATGTGTAAAAGAGAAAAACTGGCTTCGGTGCTTCCTTCAGCAGAATCCTATATCTCAAAGGCTTCATTCACAGCTCCCAACATACCCGCCCCCGCCCCCGCCCACCCCCAGCCTCGCAGCACTCAGAGTTCCACACGGCAGTGTGTTCTCTCTTCTCTTCCTCTATACGTAACTAAACTCACTTGATCTGTCTTTATATTATTCTTGCTTACATAGGTTCTCTTTCCTCTGCCAAGTTTGCAAGTAGCTAATCTGATAAACCAATGAACTGTAATGAGGAAAGTCAAGAGCTATGAAAATTTCCCTTTCCCCGTTAACACATGGAACTTCTCTTTGCCACTCCATGGTATGGACATCTTACTCTAAATTGTAGGAACCTCACTTGAAAAAGGAAAGAGGTCATTGGATAGAAAAGATCACTTTGAATATTGGAAATTCATGGCATGACTTATTGATGTGGTGTAGGTGGACATTTACTTCAAATTTCATATCCGGGAGCCAAGGTAATCATGATTATAGTTACTAGGGCATAAGATCAGGGATGGATGGTGATGGGATGCAAAAATTATCAAGTATTGGTCAGATTTCTTTAAGATTTTCCTGTCTTAGATTGGGATTCTGGGATGATGGTGCTTGAGGCTGATGATATCGAGTGTCTCCAAATGGAGGATCACCTGAGTAAGAGGTTCAAGGCATTAGACTCTGACAGGAAAACATCAGTACTGCTGAATTTGAAAAAAAAAAAAAAAAAGAGTAGAGCACTCCTCACTAAGCAATGGTTATTCTTTTTCTTTTATTTTTTAAAAGGCATCTTGGATATTTGTACAGAGACTCAGTCTCTATAGCTCAAACTTTTGACTTACCTTTGGAACGATCATTTTATTTGGAAATAGTCATTGTTGTAACTAAACAGTTAGTTTAACCTAAAATATGCTAATATATTTCTTTCACGAAATCAGATAACTACCTAATTTTGTTGAAAAATTACTAACATTTCTTTAAAATTTTTTAATGATTTAAACTCAGCAGGCTTCTCACCTCAGAAATAGCAAGGCATTATTTAATTTTAAAAGTGCTTTAGTGTGACATTTTAGGCATTTTGAAAAGTGCATAAAAGATAAGGTTACTTGACAGTAAGGCTATTTTGCAACATCATTACACTGATAACTACTGGAGCCATTTCATTTGCATGAAACCATTTGATTATGGCATTGGAAATCAAGTGATATTGTGTTGGGAACCATTTGGGTATGCTATTTATTTTAGCATAATACATATTTATTGGTGTTTTATTCACAATATAAGTCACATGTTAATAACAGTTTAACAGGCTTTAGAGCATTGCCTTTTCACATGTTCAATAACAAGTTCATGAGTAATTCCACAAGGTACACATATCCATAAAGGGCTCCTAATCACATTTACAAAACAGCATTTCTTCCACAATTGAGCAGATATGTGCATGATAGTCTCCTTTTTAGGGCTGCCAGATTTAGTGAATTAAAATACAGGACACTAAGTTAAATTTGAATTTCAGATAGACAATGAAAATTTTTTTAGAATAAGGATGTCTAATGCAATATCGGGCACATACTTACACTAAAAAATCATTCCTTGTTTATCTGAATTTTAAATTTAATTCGACATCCTGTATTTTATCTGGCAACTCTATCCTTTTGTGCTAGAAAGATAAACTTGTTATCTATTTTTTAAAATATTCAGCCACAGATATTTCAAGCTAGTATAAGCCATATATAAATTTTACTTCAGTAACATGGCATTTGCAGATGCCTTGAGCTATTAATGCCCCATGCCCAGCAAATCTCCTACCATTTGTATCCTGGACATTGCTAGAGAGAGCTGGGTAGCATCCCTTTGCCATAAATTATGCCTGCTGAATTACATTGAGGAGGATCCTTTTGGGTACAAAGGGCTTTTGATCTCAATTTAGAATTTCCTTAGCTCCATGGCACCCGTGGGGATTTTAATTATTAAAAAAAAAAAAAAAAAAAAAAGTGTGATTGGCTAGGGTGGCCCAGCCCATTGGATTGGGTTGTGAAAAATACAACAGAGCCCCTGATAGAAAACTTACCATCGATGTTGATGGAATCTGGCCTGATGATCTGACCCCACCCACAAAACCAAGTCAAAAGAAGAGGGTGAACGCAGGTTCTGAATTGTCTTGACACACTCCCTGCTTAGGCTGTGTGAATTCTGCTTTCACTCACGGCAGCAAAGGATGCCCCTAGGATGGCTCCTTGCTGGGGCTTCGGCTCAGTGTTCAAGCAGGACCAGCAGGCTGCCGCTAACAGCCAAGTGTTGGTGCTAATGGCAATTCAGAGTGGGAGGCTAGGCTAGACTTCCCACCCTTTCTTCCCATGCCCGACTCTGCGCCCCAGTGCTCATCCCTACCTCTTATTTTCATTGAGAGTATTTGGAAGTGAGTTGCGGATGAAGATCACAACCGAATTGCATCTGCATTACATCTGCATTGTGTGGCTAAACTAGAGATGTAGAGGCTGATGCTGACTCAGAGCTACTGCCAATGAATGAATGGCCCTGTGTGTCCTGGAGCTGTCAACACCATCTACTTCTGTGTGTTATTTTTGGATGGTTTGTGTGTCTCTTGCCAACAGAGTTCATAAACTGAAGATTAATGAGAGGAAGAGGCAACCCATTGGGGGCAAAGCGTTAGTAAAGCAGGAAGGCCTTTTGCTTTTTGGAGCTGGAATAACCAGGAGGATTCATCGTTTCGGCTGACGTTGGTCCCTGGCCAAGCCAGAGGCACCGACTGCAAGCACATTTGGCTCCATCTCCCCCTCTGCCACCCCCAATACCCCAGCAACCCTGCCGCCACTGCACAAGTTGTTACTAGACTAGCAAACTGTAGTAGTTCTTCTTCTTCCTTCTTCTTTGCTATTTTTAGAGAAATTTGAATAACAACCTATTCCCCTCATTTATTATTCTTGATGAATGGTAAATTATTCTAATAGCACTGACTGTTCTATTCATTTATTATTTGAGGATGATTAGAAGTGAATAGCTATTATAAAGCCTCACCAGTTCCAAAAATTAGACCTTAGAATTTTGTTTCCTTTTGGCTCTGAGTAATTAATCTCTATTGCTTTCTCTAATTTTGTCACACACACCTCTTTCTTCTTTCCTAGTCATGATCTGTTTTCACTCTAGAATGAGGATGCCTAGTACTTAAAAGTCTATCCAGAAAGGTGACAGATGAACCCCTAAAATGCAATCTCCCTTAGATGTACGGGGTTTTAAAATTATGTCTAAGTTCAATAAGGTCACATAGCTCACTCACAACCATGTTATTTAAGGGTACAGAATACTATGTAAGACATGGCTTAAAGAAGACAGCAGAGAAACATGTCAGGATAAATCACATTGCTATTTGCAGAATAATAGACCATGAGGTTCTAACCTGAGAGTAAAATAATATGTAGGGTAAATAATATATATGTCATTTTTTAACAATGAGGGTTGTTATAAAACTCTCTAATTTAGGCATTTGGGGCCTTAACCCACCTGCTCAGCTTATCTCCCTCACAGCTCTCCAAATGTTCTTTACCCAAGTCGAAGTGGACCCTTTACTTTTTCTCAAATATGTTAGTTTTCCCACAATCCAAATTTTCTGCTTTTCTTGGCCTGGAATATCTTTTTAGCTTCTCCACATCACTTTCCCATCTCTATTTGTGAAAATATAATTTTTTTATGAAGCCTCAATTTCAATGCCTTTTTTAATCCCCTCATCTCAAAATATATTCTCCCTCTATAACATGGCCTTCTTCCGCCGAAGAACTCCACTTCCAATCACTGCTGTCATGTTTAAGGACAGATTCAGGTTTTATGGGGCTTCATGCTTACATAATTGGAGAATTTCTCCAGGAAAAAGAATATAAAACTACAAATACAAATATAAATACAAAAGAGAATGTTTTAGGGCGATACCAGGGTAAATGATTGAGGCTATTTACTTGCTTTTGATATTTTCCACTCTCAACACCTGAACAAACTTCAGATTTGGTAGGATAAGCTGAGTAGGAATCCATCCAAGGAATTTAATGAGCGGACTTAACAAAAGCTAACAGACCACTTCAAACTAATGCTCACCATATGTAAATGTGTTTCCTCTAGTGACTAAAAAGAGAAACATGACTAAGAGAAAATCTTGAGTATCTGTGCAGAAGATGTCTGCAATGTGAATTTAATTTTAATAAGCATTTTAATGATTCACTACCATTTTCATGAACTAAGTTTTTAAGAGCATGGCATCACATTAGTGTACGAAGTAAACAACTTCATCCTCTGTGGCACTGGGTTGTATTCCATGCCAAGTACATCTTTCTTGTTCCTCGGACATTTTCCTTCTTGACTTGAGCTGTTCATTGATTGATGTAATCTCGAAAGCTCCTTCTATTTCATCTATTTTTGATTTTCGGATCTCTATTAACTGTTAGTTCTTTTCAATTTTTGTATTTGTTTCCATTAAATTTCAGTGAAAATAGCTAAAACTAAATCTGTCTGTATCTCTCATTCTTGGATTTCACTGATGTATTTTATTCATCTTTGTAGATGTTTATTTACTGAAATTACATTGTGCCAGCAGACGTAGTCTCAGCCAACATGAGAGAAATCACCTGACAGGGTGGCAATCATGTGAAAGGCACAGTGGTTTCTGGGTTGAGTACTTCACTTACTATTTTGGCATTGGGGCAATCTAAGCCACGCATAGATTGCAGTCATCCCCCAAATTCATTTATTGACTTACTGTGGGTAAATCTCTTGCACTTCTAAGCTCTGGCACCATTTATTAGAAAGATAAATGAGAGTAATTAAGCTTCAAGGCCATTAAATGTTGAAACTTTTTGGAATTCGTGAGCTATTAAAATGACAGAGTGCCTAGCTCTGCCTAGGTATGCCGTGGTCTTTCACCTCCAGCTCCACTTCTTGCAGTGACCTCTGCTGGCTCTCCTAACAGTGCATGTCGTTTCCATGAGGCGGAATGGAAGCCCACAGGCACTGGAGCGCATGGGTGGCCAGTTTCTTCTCACAGACCATTTTGGCCAGATTACTCATTGCTAAATTAGACAGGTGAGGAGCATCACCTTTTCGTTATTTTTTGTTAAATCTATTCACTTGAATAACCAGATGAGCTGATGATCAACAGTCTCTTCAAGTAGAATAGCAGTTACCTCTTTTTACAAAGTAGACTTTACAAAGAATACTTTTTACAAAGTATTCTTGAAAATAAACCAAGTTCAGTATTTAATCATTTACAACAGCTAAAATGTAATTAATAAGATCATGTTTGTTTAGTTTTTTTATAAGTGATATGAACCAAATAACCAAGCTCCTTAACTTTCTTAAGAAAAAAAGATCTTGACCAGAATCAACAAGTATGAACTGACATGAGAGAAATATCTTGACCCATGTATTTTCTAAGTGTACTCCTAAATTCCTGGGTGTAAAATACTGTAGAGTTATCGTGTATTTGTGAATTGTCATCATTTGCTATTTTTCATTATCTGAGCTCTTACAATGCATCAGAGGACTTTGCTAAGCATGGTTTTACGTAATTTCCTGGTCAATGCCGTCACATTCTAAACTGCAAAATCATTATTTCATATTTCAGGTTTTTCTCATTGTGAAACCTCTGTTTTGGTATGCATAACACTTACTTTCCAATGAAGTGACAAACACTTTTACAATGCTCCTTTTTTTTTTTTTTCCCAACATGTGAGTGGTTTGAAAATAGGAAGAAAATATCAAATGAGACATTATGACATCTTTTCATGGTGGGTTAAAAAGATGTAGAACTTCATCAAAGCAGAGGGCTACACTAGAGAAGCATTATTATTCTTTAAAAAGTAAATCCTAATTATAACCTGAAGTTTTTATTATTTTATGAAGAGGTAATTTTAATATTATTTGTACTCAGAAATATTCTCTTAGAGTTTAACACTTCTTGGATTTAGCCAAAGATTCAGCACAAAATTAAGAACTTAAATTATAAAGAAAATATTGAATTGATGAACTTGAAAAATACTAAGGACAGTTCTGGTAGCCATTTCTATGCTAGTGATTTCTCTCTCTCTCTCTCAAAGGTATGTTCTGCTTTCTTTTCCTAACTCTTCATTATCTTTCCAAATAATTTCTTTGTCAATGCTCTTCTGCCCAAGAACACACAAGCATATGTTTTGAAAGTCTTCTCATCCAATTGACCATGTATTTAAGAAAGAATATATGTATTTCGCATTATTTAATATATTTAACACTTAAGCATGTTTATAGCATTGGAAAAGAAGTTACTTCAGAAAACCAGCATATTGTATCAATGAACATATTACAACAAGGTTTTACACAAAAATAGAATTAAAATTAGAATGTAAATTTCACGAGGACAAGAACTCTTGTCAATTAACCTGCTGTAAATCCCAGGACAAAGACAGACACTGAGTAGATGTTCAATAAATGTTTGTTGAATGAACGAATACAGACAATGTTGCAATATTATTTTTTATTTATATTTTAGATGTACCTCAGATTTATATTTCATATTTTAGATTTATTTATATGTCAAAATTAAATATGAAAGTGGCTGACCTAATCACATTTAATTCTATTAGTCACATTTCCTCCTAGAGTTTACGTCCTTCTGTCCTACCTGTAAAATTTTAATTTCAAGTTCAGAATTACCCTTAATAACCTTTCCCTACTAGCTTTTAGAATTTTACATTGTGTTGTTTAAAATATTACACCGCAACCCATGAGTCTCTACAGCGAAACTTCATTTATCAAAAAAGTATATTTTAGTCTCCCATTATTGCTTTTGTCTGAATTCACTTCATGTTCCTTTGTCCCCATTGTATACATTGTGAAATTAGAAATTTAAATATACTGAAATTATGGTCACAATATATTTGCCTTTCTTTATTCTAATTACATATAGCAAAGCAAGAAAAAGGGAAGGAAGGAAAACTCAAGGGAAAATTAGAATGAAGAGAAATTGATATGAAAATGTATCAGAATAAAAGAATAGGAAAACACAAAGTGATTTTCAAAGATAATGTCATTCATATCTTGTTTTCCTTCCTTTTAAATTTTAGGTTTGGCTCTTAAGGACCTTTTCTATATAAGAAATTTATCAAGGCGCCAACCATAACTCTAGTTTTGGAATTATAAGCACATTTGTTTTGTCACTAGTTTTCCCTTAGCTCATCAAGTTCTAGGCTGAAATCACCTTTGCAAATCTTTGCCATCGTTTTAAGGAAAAAAGAGGAAAAGAGGAAAAAAAATAAAAAGAGAGCTCCTTATTATGCCTAAGATAGTTCTCTGAAAGACAGACCAAGACAGAAGATAGAATTTCTGTGTTTTAAGGGGGCACTTGAAATAGTCCCAGCAGTGGCTATGAAACTCATCCTTCCCAGGGTGGTTGTTCTCCAGGTGTGCTCCCAGGACCGTCCACCTGCAGGAGCACAGCACTTGGGAACTTTCAGAAAGTTTCTTTTTAAATTAAGAAAAGAAGAACTTTTTAATGTGAACTATATACATATTTAAAATATATATATATATATATATATATGTGTATATATATATATATATATATATATTAACCAGCACTCTGCATTTCCAAGTTCTCACTTTTTATCCCATCAATGAAATCAATTATTCTTTGACATTTCTTTTGCAAAATTCAACCCCTTATTTTTGTAGAACTTTCACATCTCTTCCCGTGTCCTCGAAATACAACCAATGGGTGGGTAAAGGGAAAATTAAGGGAAAAAAGAAGGCATCAGTAAGATATTAAAAGATGTCTCTTACTCCAGAGCCTTAACATACACTGCTATCTACCAGAAATGGGTTTCCCACATCCATTTCAGTTAATTATATTTTGACCACTCTGGTGATATATAGCTGAAATGACTTTCTCAAGGGAAATACTCTATCAAAACATTGATTTGGTGAATGTTTGTGTCCAGCATCAGATAGTCTCCTGGAGAGCAGGGGCATAAAGCACCTCTACTCACTTGGTCTCAGCACTTAGCATAGTGTCCGGCTCCAAAAACCATTTGCAGAAGAATGAACAATTGTTGAGAGATTAGTAGTTAACATTCATTCCCAGGTACTGTGTGTCCTGCCTTTAAGTATTACCCCTAACCTGAGGCTCACTCAACATGTCCTGACTTTGGAAGAGAAATTTTCTTTCTGCTGTTTGGTCAACACCACTCAACTGCCTAGAATACAGCCAATAAGGTACATTAGTAGGGGGCTGAACCCTACCTTAGTTAGAAACCGAAATAAAAGTTTTGCAGAATTTGAGGAATCTTCAAATGGCGCTCTCTGAAATAGAAAATCATGTACTCAATACTAAATATAAGATAGTAATTACCTTTTAGAAAAAGTCTCTATACTAAGAGATAATAAGGATCACTCCTTGTTTATCATTTATGTCCCTTCCATCCTATATATTCATCACTTTTCTCTCTGCTAGTATTTTTTTTTAATCAGCAAATAAACATGCTCAAACCTCACCATCTTTATAATGGCCATCATGTATCTCCAAACTAACTGCTTAACCTTATTTCTTTCACAGCCAAGGTTCCTGAAAGAGTAGCCTCAAATTAACGCCTGGACACCTTTATCCACTCACCTTTCTTCTCATTACAATCTGACCCCTTGCCTCGCCATTCAAGGGACAACTGAGAACTGAAGACCTCCTAGTTGTTATATACAGTAGACACATTTTTGAGGTCCTTTTCTTATTTGGCCACTTTGTGGCATTTGGGTTTAAAAGAAAAGATTTTTGAAGAGTTTTTAAAGAAAGTCTTCTTATTGAAAAATATCTTCAATTTCTCTAATGTGATATTATTCCTCCCTGATTTTTCTTGTCTCATTGGCCACCCTTTTCTCAGTCTTCTTTTTGGTCTCCTCTTCTCCCATCTGCCTCTTAAAGTTGGGGTGCCATAAAGTTCTACACGTTACTGAGAGGGGAAATCACTTGTAAAATTCTTAATCTTTTAGCAGGAAATGAAATGGGACATTTCTTGCAGAGTTAATTTTTTTAGTAAACCCAGTTAAGTTTTCTTTCCTCCTTTCTTTGGAAAAAAAGGCACTCTCCCTCAAATCCTGACCATTGCCCTGGCGACTCAGATCCTCTGGCTGTTGATAAGGGTTATCAGCCCTTTGTTAGTAGAAATGATGTTAAGTCAGACAGGGCCCTTAGAGTCTGAGAGGAGAGGGGACTTTAGGCCAAAGGCCTTTTTTTTTTACTCTTTAAGAAATATATTAACCAAGCCTGTTTTCCTTTATTTACTTAATAAGCAAATCAATAATAGAAATTAATAGATATATGATTTAAATAAGTTTGTATCTTCTTTTCCTTGTCTAGGGACTGAGGTGGCACTTTAGCAGAAAACCCAAGACCCCATTCAGACTGAGGCAGAAAGGGAAAGAGCTCCATGAAACCCCTGTAGGCAGGGACTATAGCCATTCTCAGCATGAAGCAGATATGGAAGAAGAGACCTCCCGTCCCTCAACATCCTAATAATAAAGGGGTTCATGGCTCTTAAAAAAGAGCTGGGCAGGAAAGTTAGTTAGTAGGTTTAAGATCTGCCTGCACAGACACTGAGGTCATCCTATCCTAAAAGGGGTCCACCCTAATCCACCTACAATTAAGCAAGCCAGAAGGCATTTTTTTAACTCTTGCAAAGAACCAGTAGGCAGAGAATTAGGTACCAGTTTAAGCCAGTCACTTGCATCTGTACAATGAAGACCCCCAATGACCTTCAACTCACCTGAGCCTCAATATACCATCATTATAATATGATGCATTCGCCCGGAAGTTAATTAATATCATTATAACAGACTGAATTCTGTGAACAAACATGCGCAGAACACAAAATGATGAATCACTGAGTCCTGTCGATTTTAGTTGTCAATCAAGGAAGCCCACTCCTCTAAGAAAAGTAACCACCCACAGCAAAACGGGATAAAAACCTCGAAGGCTTTGTTACCAGGCCTTTTGAGCCACATTCCTCTTGCTCAGGCCCGCTTCCACGTCTGGAAGTGTACTTTCCCTTCTAATAAAACTTTTCTTTTCTACTGTATTTCAGGGTCTTGCTCAATTCTTTGTTCCAGGTATCAAGAACCTGGACAACGTGCTGAGAGAGGACCCCACTCTCTGGTAATATTGCCATCTGCTCCTCCCATTCTACACACACTTCCTGGGAAATGTGATCCTCATACAGAGAGATGGACACAGTGATGATTTCCAAATCTGCCTCTCTAGCCCCAAATCGACTGGTTTTCTCCACATGGATGTCTTATTGTTAGCTGTAACTTCACACATCTAAAGCAAAAAATCTGAAAATCAGCCTCAACTTCTCCTTTGCCTCAGCTCCCACATGCAATCCATCTCTATATTCAATTGCCTACCTCTTAAATATCACTCAAATCTGCGTTTTTTTCTTCCCCAGGAGTAGAATCATTATAAGCTTCTCTCATCAGCATTGCTACGATGTCTTCTAACTGGTCTGATTTCCCAGCCCTAACTTGTCTGCTGTCAGGCAAAGCCTTTTTTTATTTCAGCATGGGCCGGGGCAGAGGTAGAGTGCCTTTAAAATGAAGAAGAGTAATTTATCCAGAAAAGGATTATTAGTAGTATTTACATTTATAATTTGACCTCCTGTTTGCAACTACCTATTTAGGAAATATGAGTTTGGGGTATTATTTATCATCTAAATTAGTATCTCATTGTAAAAGTTTTATTTTACAATGTATTCTGCTGTAAATCTGTTTCCCATAACCTGACAAATTGATGATATTAAGTGCTTGAATGTGCAAAGTTTAGAACCAGATCTTGATGGGTGGTGACTTACATTAACAATGGCAAAGTCTACGGGGAGCTTCCAGTGTGCAAATATCAAATAATTTCCAGTCTGGATATATCGTGACTGTGATGTTAATTAAATTATGTCATCCTAAAGGGACAATGAAAGACCACCCTTTCCAAAAGTATTTACTCCATGATTTTTCCAGGTGTGAAATGTGCAAATTTTCATTTTGTTGAAGTCAGAGTGGATAAGCCTTGTCGGTGGGCTTGCTAGTATAATTTTTGGAGTAGTAGTCCTGTTGCGCTAAACTCTGCATTTGGCTTAGCCTTTATGAGCTTGAAGCCTGAGCATATGGATGACATATTCTTTCCTACGAGTAGGTAATGTACCCTGTAAACACGTAATCTCTGATAGGTGTGTAAATCCAAGATTGACAAAGTGCATCGGCCAGATAACATGGTTCCTGGACTATGTCTGGACTACTCATTGTGCAGAACTACTTCAGCCTGGAGTGTAGCAAGAACATGTTATTCTGCCAAAAGATCTGAATTCCGAGCTTTCTCCCTTTCATCATTTGAATGACTGCTGAAGCCATCTCTCTATCTGTACATCCTACCTTCATAATGTCACTTAAGTTCATAGCCTCTCCACACTCTCAGACTATTGCCTCACATGGATCCCTCAAAGACACTAAGTAGCAGGAAAACATCACGAACCTTAGAACCAAAGATAACTAGGCTCAAGTACCAGCTCCATTTTTCCCTACTCTCTCTGTGACTTGAATAAGTCACACTACCTTTTTTGAGACTCAGTTTCCAAATCCCTAAAGTGAGAATAATTATTTTCACCTCAAGGGATGCTACTTCGATAAAAGAGAGAAAAATAAGTACCATATATCTAATTCTTTAGATGTACTCTCATATTTAGTCTTTATAACAATCCCAATATACATATATCATTATCATCATTTTATAGATGAAACTATAGCACAGGTAAGCTAATCAACTTGCACAAAGTCACCAAGCTAGTAAGGGAAGAGTCAGGATTTAAATCTATGCAGACTGCCTCTAGAGTCACTCAGCAACCACATTCTCAACCACTATGCTTTTCTGCATATGCTAAAACCTCGCATTGTTTCTGGTACACAAAAGATGCTAAATAAATGTCTCATTAGGACAACTGCAATAGCCTCTAGTGGATTTCTTTGACTTGGGTGCTACTCTCATCCAATATATCCTGTAAGTTTTTCCTAGAGCCAACTCTCTGAAATGAAAATCTGATTTTGTCTGTAATTTAAACATAAATATTTAAAACATTTACATTTTCATTGTCTAAGATAAAAAAATCTGAACTCTTGAATATATCATTATAAAGCCATCTACAATACGTTGCTACCTAGCTTCCTAGAATCATCTTCTGACACTGTGCAGCCTAGTCACACATCATCTTACATTCTTGCCATAGCAGATTACTGTTTCTCAATTCCTTTGTACTACTCGTTACCTCTGCTTGCCTGTTTTGATTCTCCTTCTGCTCATTGCAAACTCCTATTCAGCCTCCAAGGTCAAACTCAAATTCTATTCCTTTACAAAGTACGCTTAGTGTCTTGATCCCCTACCCACTCCAAGGGCAGTTCATTATTCCTTCCCCTGAACTCCATAGCAATTTATTTGTACATAATAACTCCTCAACCACAAGCACATGAAACCTGAACATATACATGATGCGTTGTGTTCTCAGTGACCCAAGAATTTAATTATGGTTTGTTTTGCATTACTTCTGTAGGAAAGTACAAAAAAATCCCATTTCTGTCTTTGGGGAAAAACAGGGGTAGAAATATGGAGTTTTAGAAAGAAAAAATAAAGTATTTCTTCATCAGCTGCTTCAAGGAAAGTGAACAGTCTTTTCATGTTTTTATATATTTTTAATGACTGGAGCCTTCCTGAAAGGAAATCAAACTCTTTGTAGAAGGAAATTCCTGAAGCCCTTTGTGTTTGTGGATTGATAAAGGAAAGCAGCCAATTCCCTAAGTGGCTGCCTAAGATTAGCAAAAGGGTCAGTGTCTGATGCTCCTCAGAGAAGGAATGCCTAAATTCACCCAGGCTAAGCATGTTGGAATCGGCAGAACTTTGGAGAAGAATAGAAATACATACATCTGAAGGTTCCAGGCACTAAAAGTAATAATGGCTCAGGGGCCAAGATAAGTAGGGAGGAATGGCCTCCTTGCAACTCCCTAGAGCAAGAAAAAGCAGCACTAGATTTATCAGACAAGGCCTTCTAGTGCAATGAGGACCTAAGGAAGTCATGGCAACATCCAATTCCCCACTTGACTGTGGCTGAACAGCGTACCTCATTTTTGTCTTGTGTTAGGCCTGGGGTCCTTCAGTGATCCAGGTAAACCTAACAGTGTGATAATCAACTTCTTGCCAACAAGGCATCTGTGGTTTTTACTTAGTTTTTATTTAATTTGAAAAATAAAAAAGTCTGATGCAGTTTATATCATAAAGTATGAAATAGTTCAAATTCTTTTTCTGTATACATTTTGGTATTTGGGATGCCTTCATTACTGTGGGCTTAATCTCCTTCATATCTCCTGAATATGTCCATGTCACTCCATTTTTGTTCACTAGGCTGGTCTAAGGTACTATTATCTCTCACATGGATTTTTGCAACAAACTTTGTCAAGGTATCTCCCAGTTTTCACTATTGTACTCCTACAATCTATTCTCAATACAGGAGCACTGATTTTAAAACGAAATGCCAATCAGACCACTCCTTTATTTAAAATTCTCAAAGGGCTTCTCATTGGTCTTTGTGTAAAGACAGACATTCATAGTTTTAAGCCTGATTTCAGCCCCGTCTGGCCCTTGAGCTTGACCTGCGCCACACTTGCACTTGCCTTCTAAGCTCCATCCATGCTAGCTTTGCAGTTCCTCGCAGGCCCAGGCTCTTTTCCACCATAGGAACCATGTACGCACATGCTTGATATGGAACCTTCCTACCTGGGAGGGAATTCATTAGAGTCATCCTTCAGATCGAAGCTTAAATGTCAGGGATGTTTTCCAAGAATCCTCTCTGACATCTCCACATACTTGTACACGGACATAGTCAGACAGGGTTAGATTGCGACTTTACTTGCTCCCATAGCACTTACTACGGTTTTCAAATATAGATTAATTTTTGTGATGGTTTATTCAATGGTTCTCTCTCCAGTAAATGTTAAGCTTTATGAAAGCAAGGTTTGTTTTGTCTATTTTAACCAACAATTTATCCTTCATAACTCTTAGCACTGGATAGAAGATATTTGTAAAATCAGGCTCCATTTTGCAAAATTATAAACTTTTAAAACTGGTATTTGGGGTAGGAAAGGGATGTAACATGGGAGTACGGAAGATGATATTTTTGTGGTGCTGTATTGGAAAAGATGAAGCCAAGTGAGAAGAGATGAAGCTCCCGATAGATAAGTTCTTCCATGGAGTCTGGAATGCATGAAGCGATGCCATGGATGCTGGCACTTCCTGAGATGGGACCAGGGAGGTGGAAGATAAAAGGATTGACCTGTAGCTTTAAGAAACAAAATTCAGGAGCTAGGAAGTGGATCCCTGAGGCATGAAGTGGATCTTTGAGGAGGAGACAACTCCCAGGTCATAAAAGCAGAAATGCTTTCAACATTTGGATGGGAGGCCAGATGCAAGGGTGACATAACTGTGCATATAATTGATAATAAAACAATAATAACTTAAAATGAAAACTTAATTGAGTCCATAGATAAAGATCCAAACAGTTCCCATTCAATAGTGCCTATAATTGGAAATTAATATTACTGAGCACAGAATTACTAATCATGCTAATATAAACTATATCAAGTGTTTATATTGTCTTTATTTAGTGTGACATTTTTATTATGTTGTTTCCAGAGACTATTATTTATAAGAACTTTCCTATATACTCTTCTGACTTAAGTTCCATCTGCCCTATATGGATTTTAATCAGGTCTTAAACTTTTTAAATGGGGATTCTCCTCCCGTTTTCAGGAATCGAAGGCCAGCGTTGGCGGAATACAGTGGCCTCAGCCCACGGCCTGTGCATTTCCCTTCCATCCTCACTGTGTAGTTGCACTGGCCAACTGCCAGCTGTCAGCTTCTGTGCGTCTTTGCCTGAGGGCCTTGCCTGAGCTCAAGCTGCCCTGCCTGGGAAGACTGAAATATTAGACGATTAACTCCTCCTGCAACCAAGGGCTGATGGAAAGTGGTATATAAATATGCTAATTTCTTCCTTGTGGTTGAGGTAACTCAGAGGTGCATATTCTACACTGGCTCCAAGAGTTGCCCAGTGGGAATAAGCCCCAGTTACTCACAGTGGAAATCTGCTTGATCACTCCCACATCACTGGCTGCTTTTGCTGTCCTTGTCTCACTTCTCCATTCACCTATTGCCATTTCCTAGTATTGCCTCCAAAATAAGCTACTTACATTCACTTCTTTGTCTCCAGACCTACTCTTGGTGAAATCCAAACTGAGACAGTGAGGAAATAAATGTGGAAACTCTTACATCACAACTTGTGTTATTGCTCCTGTTCTATGTGCCTTTCTCCTTAATTTAAATTACTTGTGAAAAAAGATCATTTGCATCTCTAACACTGACATCCAGGATCTAGAGTAGCTTACACATACTGTTTCATCAAATCATTAAACTTTAACACTGTGAATATCTGACACTTGCATAGCACATTCGAGCTGGATGCCATTCTAAATGCTTTTCATGTATTAACTCATTTACTCCGTGCAACAACCCTATGAGAAAAAGCACTGACCCAAACAGAATCACATTCAATACAAGTTTTACCCATCATGGAGTTTTACTAACGACCAGTGAAAGAAACAACAAATAAGCAACTGTCACTGATACAGCCCAGTATCTGGAAGTCCCCAAATCATGGGACGGAGCTTCCTTTTGGACTGAGATACGCTTTGGTTTTGAATGAACAGGTAATCACTGTGTGTGAAGTACAAGTAAGCTCATGAAAGCTACATATTTTTACAGTGTCCTCATGTTTATGTCTCCTAACCACATAGCTCCATATTAACCACGTAGTCCATGTTAGTTACCGATTTCTATTCTGCAGTGGAGCTGTGACTCACAAAGCTATAATTTACTTATCAATTTATAATAAGAAATCTACAAAGATCAGGTATATATTCCTAAAAGTCTTCTTAGGTAACAACCTAGAGTAAATGCTAACAGTGTCTCCTGTTCTTTCAACTATAAAAAACGATGTGTATGTTCTATGACCAGGTATGGATTGCCTGAAGCATCTCCGAAGGAGGGAAGAACTGAGTTGAAGCCCAACTGTTCGTTCCTTTCTTCCCAGGTAATTGCAAATATTACCAAATGAAGAAATTGAGGTTCAAAGAGGTTAAGTGACTTGCCAATGGTCACACTGCGAGCAAATATTAGGCCTAGAAATAAATCCAGGCCTGTGGGCTTCAGAATGTACACTCTCACCTACTCTGGGAGATAGGCCTGCTGCCAGTGGCTGTGTCATGAGTGGTTTAACTGGGGTTTTGTGTCCCACCCCCTGCCCCCCCCCAAAAAAAAAACAAAAAGAAGAAAAACTTCTCATTGTTAAAATGTACTAGTGATTACAACTTTCAGATAAGAGGAAAAAAGAGAAGTGTGCAAACAGACTGTTAGATGGGGTAACCCATCGGAGATGCCATTTTGCAGAGTATTTTAAAGGAAAAGAAACCTAAATGATAATCATTGCACAAACCTGATGTTAACGACAGTCAGAAAATGCAGTCTTGAGCAAGTGCAAACAGAGTCTGAAACTTTTCTCAAGCTAATAATAAAGACCCTGTGGTTTGGAAGTGATTCTTCCATCACAAGTGGTAGAGAACACGCATGGCATAGACATAGAGGAGCATGGACAATGGAGGAACTGGAGAGCCTCCTAGAGGAATTTCTCTGACAGGAAGCTTTCTCTTAGCCACACCTGGGGAAGGGTGTTTCTAATCGCTTAGTGAAAAGATAGTTAATATCAGAATCATATTTATAGCAGTTTCTGTTTGATATATTTGATGTATATACATCATGTTAAAGTTAATTTAGTAAATTCTAAGTAGTCTTTATTTTAAAATATTGATTCATTCTCTTAATGAAATCATTTTTTGTTCATTTGCATTTAAATATAAGCACATTCACTGGTTTTGACAAATATCTGAACTCCGAACAGCAAGTATAATAAACATTCTGTTACCCAAAATTGCTCAACCATGTAAGCAGTGGCCTTACAGATTTTTTCTTAGCAAATCTTATTCTTGGCTGGGTCTATTATGTTCCCTGTAATGCCATTTCCATAAGAGGCACTCAGTGGACTCTTCTTGTAGGTAAAGATTACCTCACTGATATCTTTTTAAATTTATCCTGCCAAGCATCCTGCTCCAGAAAAAATATATGACTTTAGAAAAGATGATCTTCATGGGAAATTGAAATAGTCACAGATGTCTCAATTATATTTCTATTTTCTATCCTCCCTACCACCCCCCCCCCCCAAACACACACACAGCCCTGCTAAAAATCAGAATTTTTATCCCTTTATAAAGAAACGAAGGACTAAAAAATTTACATTTGCCGTCTCACCTCCATGTCACCTTCCTGGGCTTTGATGTAATGCAACAGAATGACAGCTCCTATTTAATTAAACAGATATCTGGATTAGCTCCAGCTGTGGGCCATGCAATCAGTCCTTGTGTGAGCAAAAAGGGGTGTAATCCCTGGCCCATAGATCATTTCTGCATGGAAATCTGTTTGCACTCAAAGCCATCCACAGGCCGCTGAAAATGATTTTTTCCTGTATGAATTACTCAGAATGTGCAGCTGCCCCCTCTCCCTCCTACCAGCCTCACTTTATGAAAAGAACCTGAAAGGCTAAGAGCTTGATTTGTCCTCTTCCAGTTAGTACTTTTTTATCAAAAGAGGCCCTGCCTGTTGATACACCCAGCATTTCTTTGTCTGCTGCAGGAAGCACTATGGATGTGGTTTGCTGTTTAATGCAGGTTTTTCTATTCACATGCGTCTCTCCAGATGGGTGTAATTTGATTCTTTGACACAAACTGAACAGATTTTTTAGAAATAGCTTTTTTAGAGGCAGATTTTTTTTTGTTGCAATGTGACTTGATCTTTCTTCGAAAAGGAGGTAACTTGATCTTTCTGAATGAGTTTACTCACAAAACCCGTCCTTTTGGTACAGAAGGTTGCAAGAGCCCGTCTCGTGCAGATTTACACCAACCACGGGCCATGGAGAGAGTAAGGGCGCGTCTGCTTCGCTGGCCTTCGTGAGAGTGGACAGAGCCGCATCAGTCTGTGGCAGTTTGCCTACACGGAGGCATAAAGAAAGCCCGGGAAGCTTTTCAGAGGAAACAGTGGGCAAAGACACACAAACAGGGCTGTTTCATATTGTGTATGACTTAGAAAAATGTGAGCTGAGGTCACAGATGTCCTTAATGGTTCCGCTACTGGTGGATGAAACGACATCGTGCCAGAGGGAGGTGGGGGCGGGGGCGGGCAGAAAAGTTTCCGAAGACATCTTAGATTTACACAGTTATTCCTGATGTCATCTTTTTGAAAAATGAACTGCTTCCTCCCGTGTGTTCCTGGCACACATCATTCTGCAAGCGAAGTCAAAATTTCTGTTGCGCATGGAAGGCTTTGCAACTCTGAGTGTCCTGCGGCTCTAAGCGCTGAGAGCACCAATGGGTTTGCTTTCCTAAAAATTATTAATTAATTAATTAATTAACTAATTAAAAGTCCACTTTGCTGGGAGCCTTCTCTGACTGCTGAAACTCACCTGCCAAAGCTATTTAGAATCTCAAAGCCCAGCACTCTAACACAGAGTCAGCTTTGAGGTGGAACTCCCTGCGGCCACACCACTGTGGCATGGCAGGTGGCATATAGCTCTTCTCCTAGACAGTGATTCCAAGCCCAGAATACCCACTCAACCACATGGGGGGCCTTTAAGAAGGCAACAAGTGACTGGACCTCAGCCTCAGAGGTTCGGGGCCCAGACCTCAGTAGTTTTAATAGAATCCCCATCTGATTCTAAAGTGCAAACAGGATGGGACCCACAGTTGGAGAGACATTTTTTAAATCTTTGACATTGGCTGTCTAGATTAATTTTTCATTGTCAGAACAGAGCCTCACTGCCCCAGCTACAGATTTCATGCCACAGCAAACCTTAATTCAGATAGAAAAAAAAACTGAAGCCTAGCTCATACTGAGAAGTGATTACTCTCTTCTTAGTTGGGGCAAATAGCAATGCGAACCCTAGCTCTGATGTCAGTTGATCCTGGGCCTTGTGCAATGCATTATGAGACAGTGGTACAAAGGGCCACCATATAACAGTTGCTATAGTAGCTCGTCACCACGGACTACGATGCCTGTGGAACTGGCCCTCCAAGCAGCTGGGCCAAATACCCTCTTTGTCGTCTCAAGGAAATGATTTAGGCCAGTACTTTCTCAAAGAAAGAGATATCTAGTGACATCATTATTATGAGATAAAGGGTACAAACTGGTGACTCAAGTTCCTGAACAGAACCCTAAAGGTAGTGGTCTCTGGGTCTCTTTATGGATTACATCAGTCAGAGGACACTTTGGCCATAGCTGTACTTGGAAAAATGCCAATGTATCAATTCCTATGTTCTCATCACCTAAGGCTGTAATTTCAGAGACGTCTGTGTTGACCCAGTATTTTACAATGAAAAGGACACTAGTTTGAAAATCACTAAGCCAGATTCTTGTCCTAGATCTATCACTCGGCAGTTGTGTAGTGCCGGGGAAAGATTAGTGAGCACAGACTAAGTAAGGACATGTGCTAAGGGCTTTCTGTGCTTTATCTCACTTAACTTTTACTAAACAAAATCTATGAAATAAGTATTACCATTTTCCCATTTTTAAGATGATATTTGGAAGTGTTAGGGGCATTGGTCAAGGTCATCCAGCTCTTAACTGGCAGGATCAAGACTGAAATCCATTTCTGCCTGGCTCCCAAGCCAGTGCTTCTGACTATTATGTGATACTCAATATGTCCTTGGTCTATTTCAGGTCAAAAAGTTATGGGTGATTTCTGAGTGATCTTCACCTGACATTACCATCTAATACTATTTTAAATGTCACCATGAGATCACCCTAAACAGAATGCAACCCTAAACAGAATTTGCTGAGTAGTTAGTGCTATATAAATAACAGAAGTCACGTGTTTATTTCCACAAATGTTTGCCAAATGTTCTATCTAAGCAAGGGATTAGGAGATGGAAATAAAAAAATGATGAGATCGTCCCACACCTCAAGGAGCATTTGGTTGTAGGGGAAAAAAAAAACCTACAGAAAATCGTATATTGTATATTTATATTGTAAAGAGGGCCATAAAAGGGATAATGTTTTATAAAGCACAGAAACTTTTTTGTAGTGAGTAGAAAGAATTATGCCTTCGCTAAGTTTATAATTTTGTATTTTCTGTATCAGGTTCTGTAGTCAATAACTAACAAGATTTTCTTGAATAAACATAACTCACACAATGATACTTGAATCATGCATTTCATTATGCTCTCCAGTTTCCCATTCAACTCACACATTTGGGGATTTGTTTCTTGCAGAAGGGTGTTGGCAGGGCAAGTTCCCGTGTCAGCAGCGTTGGTGTCGGCCTCTTTGACAGGAGTTGGAGGCAACCCAAATTCCTACCAGTGGACTCACTGCTTTGGGTTAAGGCTTTGGTAAAACATAGTGTGATATATCAAATGGCATAAATCAAATAGCCCATCGATGCCATTTAAACACATGCTTAAAGGACCTTCTATCCAGAGAATACAGGATACCTAAAGGAATTAAACAAAAACAAGATAGAGAAATTTCTATAAGGTGTGAAAAGATTGGGCAAAGCCCAGAGCTGGTGGATGACTAAAGCTAGCAAGATATGGAGCTATGGTTGAGAGATGCAAATCGCATTTGGCAACAGATATTCCCAATAAGGATATAAAAGGGGATGGGACATCCAAGACAGACTTCCTGTCTTAGTTGGGTTCTCCTAAAAGCAGAGCCTGAGATGAAGTCTTGGGCATAAGTGGTTTATTTGAATTTGATCCCAGAAAGTGGTAGTGATGACGCAGTGGGAACAATGAGACAGAGTGTGGCATAAAGCCAAAAAAAGGTGTGCTACCCAACTGGGTACTGCTCAGGGCAACTGCAGCCCAATCCCTCTAGGGCCCTCTGAGGAAGCATGGAGAATGTGCCTCAAGATTGTCCCACCTACGGACAGGAGACTGGAGGAGCATTTACCCACCTATTCCCATGCCCCATTGTTCGAGGGTTGCCCCTAAGGTGCTAATTTTGCTTCTATATTTCACTGGTGATTGAGCTTTGAAGAAAGTTCCAAGGATGCCAAGCAGAGAGACCAAGTGTTTTTGCTTGGTATGGGACCCTATGAATGGAGCTATCTGCCACCCCTGTGCTGAAATAAGGCGGCCTGAGGAGATGAGGCACGGAGCTCCGTAAGCAGGCCAGATCTGCCCACCTGACAGTCAAGGACTAGGCTGTGTTTTGTCATCTCCATTGTTAGTTCATGCCAATAACCAGAAATATTGTGATTTTATAGACTCCATTAAAAATAGATTAATGGCCTCTCTGTTTTCTTCTTCCCTGGCTATAAAGATTAAATAGAACCTTCTTTTTCAAAATAACCACTCATTAAAAGGCAGACCAGTTAGTACCATCCCAAAAGAAGGCCATTTTTCTTTTGAACAGTGTGGATGATAAATATCAGCAATCAAGACCACCTTCCTCTCGTTCAAAGATACTGAAGACTCAATTCACCAAGAGCTCCCAAGTGTGGAAGGCATAGATCATACCAAGGTAGGATTCCTTCAGCCAATCGAAAGAAAAGATTGTGGTCCCACTTTCTACCCCTACCAGAGGAATCATGTTAAAGTAATTTGGTTTTGAAAACTCATCTCCGACTTACGACATGGTGGTCAGCTCTTGTCGATCCTTATGGGTAAAGCCAGTTTTACCACATAAAACACTGCTGCTATTTTCAGCAGTTTATTTTCATTTTAATTCTACTGGGAGGCGGGGTGGAGGGGCAGGAGGAATGCCTTATTTCTATTTGGAGATGGTTTCAAAGGGTGAGATTGGGATTAGAGGCATTGTGAAAGTTTAAAATGCCCTTGCACAAAAGGAGTGCAGTTAAAATTACATCAATATTCCTATAATAAGCTGATAAAGCCCAAGCTCAGTGCGGTCAAGTTTAACATGCCTGAGCTGACATGCCAATCTGCCAGCAGTCATATGGTTCTCATATGGCGACACTCCACAGATGCCAGCAGAATGTGAGAAGTTTCTGGCTCATTTCCTTTGATTTTCTTGAGTGCCATGTTGCCTGTACACATGCACACTCACATTCGTGTGCACGCACATACACACACATCTTTGTCATATTATAACAGCACTACTTGAATCCACGCATACCAGCAGGTCTATTAAGATGACCTCTTCCCTGCCCCTGCAGAGATTCATAGTAACTCATCAATTAACATTTAACAATGAGGTTTTTTTCAAAATTTCAAACCGAATAGGAAATTTTTAATGAGTTTACATAGATTCTTTTCAGCAAAAAAAAAAAAAAGTTGAATGTTTTGGATTAGGGCTTATTTTTCACTCTTGTCATTATTATTTTTTTAAATTGTTTCCCTGAAATTAATTGTGAAGCAAATATTTTGTGCTGAAAAACAGATATTTCTATGTACGATTTAAAGCATACAACTGCAAAAAACTAAACCATTTTGTTCTTCTTATTTCAAAACTATGTCATTTTGTTTAAAGAATCTATTGCTTTAGCTATTGCATAATTTCATATAATAAAAAGTAATTCTGTAAATATTTTCAAAATTGATTAAACATGTTTTCTCAGTAGATCTATTGAATCACTGAGTTCACATAATACATATTTCAGCTAGTGCACTCTTTTAAATCAATTCAACTTATATAGAAATTCCTTGTATTGCTTTGCAAATGGTACTAAGCAAAGTAAATGGAAAATGAAATCAAAGTGACACATTCAAATAGTTATGACAAATGCAACTATATACACAAATGAACCACGCTTCTAGCCAAACTTTATCCTCAACCCCCAGCCTTGAACAGAAATGGCATATCTGTTTCAACTCTATATTTCTTTTATTCAAACCTTAATGGCACATAAATATTTGTAATTTAATGCATACAGTATTTACAAATATAAATACAATATGGTCTACCTTTATCTTCTAGACTCTTATATGGAGTGAGTTCTTTAGGCATACTGTATATAAAGTGGATGGCAGATGGCAATTGGATAAAACTAATATACTGTCTGGCTCACAAATGAAGAAAAGTATCTAATGAGTACTATCTTCCATCCTCTCCCTAAGGATGTTGCCATTACAGAAGATATGATTTCAATAAATATAATGAATTATTTTCATTATAAACACACCACTGCCAATTTTTTTCACAAAGCAATGTTTATATAAATATATCCCAAAAGCAAAGAGAAATACAGTCAAATCTAAACTGAATTCATTCTGAAGCCTAAAATCACAATGATCTTCTAGAAAACTTTCCTTCGATGTTTAAATAAATGAACATCCACTAATTAGATCAAAATAACTCCAATCTTTTGAGAGACAAAAAAATCTAACCCTTATTGAGTTTTCTTGGTATTGATCATAATTTTGACAGAATGTCAAGCTGTCTTCAATTTCTGAGTAACTCAGATTAAAGTAGAGCAATAACAAAATCATTGTCATAGAGTATTAAATTATTATGAAAACTTTTGTGTCTTACAAAGAAGAGTTAAGATATGTTCACATTTCCTTATTATTTTTAAACAAGAGAAAAAAGGATAACATGGGTATCCATCGTTTCTGCTCTAGATTGGTAGAGCTTGTCCTCTACCAATGGTCAATTTATAAACACTTTTTTAAGAAGTAGTCTCAGGCTAATTACAGGTGATGATAAGGACATTAAAGAAATTGAGGAGTTTTGCAGTTATATTTAACTTGCTGGAAAAATACTGAGTACTTGATGCCAAGCAATTGTTAGATGTTGAAATACAAAGATGAATAAGACACAAAGATCTCGTTCTCAAGAACTCACACTTATCCACTCTTTTTTGAAATTGTTAATGAACAATGCTTGTATAAAGAATAGGGTACAGGAGGGGTACAGAACAAAGGAAAATGCCATGCTGCATACAAATTAAAACCAGTTCCTAACCTTTTTAGCAGAAGAAACTGTACTGCACACAGGTATTTAGAATGTCCTTTTACTCACACATAATCGTTCGTCAATTATCATATCTTAGATAACATTTCACAAAGTCACTCTTAAATAATTTAGACTATTTGGAATTTTACATAAAGTCTAGACTGAGATTAAACTTTTTTTAGCACACTCTTTCTTCATGGATAAAGTATTAAATTATATAAAATTATAATGGAATATTAAATTCTTAGAGAACAAACTGATGTTAAACATATGAGAAACATTTCGCTTTCAGGCAATTCATAAATTTAGTCCCAAACATTCTTTTTATTCAACAAAACAGGTTTCTTAAGGAAAACTATTATATGAGAAATTGTTACTCTGGACTTTAATGAATAAATAATGTAATGTCATTCCTGAATAAAAATCAATAATCCACCCGCCCTTTTTTTTTTTTTTTTTTTTTTAGCTTTGGCTTATCTAAATGAATGAGACTTTCTGTAATTGAAGATTAAATTCTTTCTTTTACACTAAATGGCCATTTAAATAGGACTGTCTTAGTATTTCTTGGGAGAAGGGCACTTGGTACCATGCAGGAAACTAGCCATGGGGTTTTAACCCCCAATTTCATCACTTACCTCAGTGTCTCCAGGGCAAGTTATTGCATCTCTCTACACCTCAATTTTCTCATCCATAAAATAGGGTCATAATAATCCTTATCAAATAAATTTGTTTTGGGGATTAAATGAGAGCATGCATGTAGGCTCTTGGAACAGTGCCTGACCAATAGGAGGCATGTAACACTAGCAGTTAGGATTAATTTTTATTCTGGCTCAGGTCAGTCAGGTTTTATAGCTTTATAATTTTACAATTTTCTTCTAGGAACAAAAATAATGTGTTATTATAGAAGTCTTCAAAAAGTAAGAAGAGTACAATTTTTAAAAAATGAACCACACTTTTAGCCAAATTTTATATATCATTATTTTTTAAAATTTGAACACATATCACTATAATTTTCAACATTATCAATGGAATAATAGTGTCCGAAATTTTTTATTTAATTATTTATTTGATTATTTATTTAATTATTTATTGTATAGTGTTTACTCTTTTTCGACAAACATATTTCAATAAAACTTTCTTATATTATTAAATAATTTTCTAGTGGTATGATTTTCAGTGGCTAGTGTTCTAGTTTATAAATATCCCAAATTATTTTTCCAAATTGGCCTTAAAAAAATTTAAATTGTGTGCAAATTTTCTCCAATAAAAGTCATTTATATTTCATCATAGTAATTGCATAGTTTTGATTTTTTACCTTTAAAATATTTGAATCATCTTAAACTGTGTTAGCAGGCAAGCATCTGATTGTTTCTTTCAGATAAATTTCTGGAAGCAGAATTACTTAGCCGATAACATAGGTAATTTATATATGTTACTCAACTACCTCTAACAAATTCTGCCAAAGTTTATGCTTAGTAATATCACTGTAACTTCTGCAAAGAATTATCATTTTTAATGCCAATTTGACAAAATAAAATGGTATAGAATTTATAAATTTGCATTTTCTTATTTGATTGAACATATTTTTCTTATTTGTTCATTTTTCTATAAATGTTTGCTAATGTCCTTTGTTTTTTTTCTATTGAGACATTCATTTATATATTAATAATTTTTAAAAACTCTTTACATACTAACTTCTTAATTCTGTATACCTACTGTAAACATTTTTTGCATTTTGGTCTACTCTTGAACCTCATTGCACTGTTAAAACAAGTTTATCTTTATAATATTTAAAATTTTGCCTGATGAAATAACCCTCACTTGTTATTCTTTTTCAAAATTTCTTGATTATTCTGTAGATGGTGTTTACAATCATTCTAAACACACAATAATAAAAAATTTTGTGGCATATTATAATTACATTAAATTTGTAAATGATATTTAGGTAATTAATATATTTATAATATTGAGTTTTCTCAGAATAAAATTTTGTTTCTATTTATTTAAGTTTCCTTTGATAAGTACCTTGGTTATTATTTTAAGTTTTTTAAAGAGAAAATTGGACTATTCATTGTTAAAATTTTTGCTAGATATTTAATATTTTTGTTGTTAACATAAATGTTTTTACTCCTCTATATTTCTGTGGCTTACATATGTTGAACTATATGGCATTAGCTTATAGATATAAATAGGTATATTATGCATCTACATATATTTTTATAATCAATTATTATATTGAATTTATTGAATAAATTACATTGAAATTCCTTTTAAGTGCTACTAGTGTTTTTAATAACTCTTTGAATATCCAGGTAGGTCATATATATCACCTACAATTAATGGTAATATTTTTTTTTTGTTAACTTTATTTTTTAAGATTTATCAAAATATTTGGAGCAATATTGTATGGTAGTGGTGATAGTGAACATTATTGTTTTTTCTAGTTTTAACATTTCAATATTGAGTATAATTTTGATATTGAATTAAGATAGATTTTTAAAGAAGGTAAGGAAGTGTCTTTCTATTCCTACTTCACTGAAGAATATTTAACACTAGTAACAACAGCTTTTATCCAATAAATTTTTGTCATCTAACACATAGTGATAGATTTTCTAACTTTCTATATTTGACCAATAGGTCAAATTTTCTTCTTTGATCTATCGATGTTATTAATTATAATAGCACATATCATAATATTGAAATACTTTTACATCTTCAAAATAAATCTTACTTGATCATGTGATCATGGCATATTGTTTTTTTAATTTAATATTGAATTTGCTATTATCATTTTTCTGATTTGCTAATTTTTACTTGTATATTTATTGTTTCCTCTCGATTTCCACATATGTATACAAATATAGACATTTGGAACATATATGTACTTATTTACCTAATGTTTCAATTAAATGATAAATTTATTGATTTTAATTCTTTTCTCTTTATTAACGTTAAGAAATTACCTCTAAATGCATTTTAATATTCCCTTATAAAATTTGTGAGTATGACACTCATTTAAATTATTTCTTAGAAAACCATAATTTCAGAAGTTTTTATTTTTACTTTACTCTATGAGTGAAAATGTTCTAAAATTTCCATGTGTGTGAAATTTTACTATTCAATTCTGGTTTTATTGATGAACTATTAAAAAAAATTACAACTTTTTACTTTTAGAATTCTTTACATTTCCTATGGCTTAACATATAATCAAGTGTTTCAGACTGGATAAGCAAAGAAAATACACATATTCTCATTTTCTATGGTTTAAAATTACATAAGTTATATAAAACCAGCGTTATTAATGATTTTATTTCATTCCTCCATATTCTTAGTAACTAATTACTTACTAAATCTTGAATTGCATCAAAATTCCTCACAAATTTTGTTTTTTAGGTAATCCGGATTACATTTACAACTATTTTTAAATATATGTTGGTAATATTTTTCATTGTAAAAGTTACAAGACTTTTATTTATTATTATGTTTTTACCAATTTTTTTTAAAAAAGACTTTTATTTAATATTTCCTTTGAATTCCACTTGGTAAGATGTTAACATTTTAGGCACGGAAGAATTTTGAGTAATTTTCCTGATGAATATCTGCCCATGATTTTAATATTAGCCTGTTGGAATCACTGTATCTTAGATGCATCTCTTTTATACTGCACATCGATGGATTCTGTTTTTCTCACAGTATGACCTCAGCTGTCCTCTGCAAAAAGAGTTTGTCTTGTTTAAATTTATGACCATCATTGTACTTCAACAATCTTATTTTATGAATTCTATGTATTTTTGGCTTATTTTCTATTTCGATTGTTTTCTGCCATTTTCTACATGATATTTTTAGGAGTATTTTTCTTTTTTAGTAAGTAGGAAAAACACAGGCTGTTTTAAAGTATTTTAACACATACCATTACTTTAAAATGTTTGACTATATGTTGCTTTAATTTTCAATATTAATTGTAAAATATTATCCCATATATAACAGAAAATTAGTCTACTGTTCTTTTCATTTCTTCCATGTCTCCTTTTCATGCTTCTTGATATGTTTGGCATACTGAAATTTAAGGCTCAGGTATTATTGCCAATTATTCTTTACATTATAAATCTTCTCTTTGAGAACCATTTATGTTAACTATATTCTCCTCTCTAAACATATTTATGACATTTTTGGACTAATTAATATTTAAATATTTTCAGTGCTATCAACCATGTCTTTCCTGCCATGATTTCTTCAAGTGTGATTCATATCTTGGTTGCAAGACTATCTCTTAAAATATAGGTGGTATGTTTTCTGAGCCACTGAATATCTAAGGATGTCCATTGAATACTATTACACATAAATTACATAATGCCAAATATAGAATTCTTGGGTAACAGATATTTTACCTGAAATGTAAAGATATTACTCTTTACATGTCCTCTTCTAATTTTGAACACTGCAGAAGAGAGTTTCTACGGTCAGCGCCATTTCTTTATGGTAGGCATCATTTATTTTTGGTGTGTTTATAATTAAACTTCTTTGTTCTTAAAATTTTAAATGATATGCTTGGGTATATCTAGATACTAGGATTTGGCACAGTATCTAGTCAGCCTCACCAGCCCGCAGGGTTAGGACATTGTTTTATCTCAGGAAAATTCTCTCTATCATATACAATTAATAGTTTGTTGCTTTTAACCATTTGTTCTCCATATTAAGCATCTTCTGGTCTTTCTTTTCATTTTCTTTTTTCTTCTCTATTCTTGAAAACTTAATCAAGCTGAACTTCATCACTGATAAAATATTAGAGGGCAAATCTACTCTTCTCTACTTTAGCTGTGTTATTATTTCTGCTATTTTCTCTTCAGTTTTAACACAGTATTTCCTTACAGTCATCTTTTCAATGGGGTCATCCAGCTCCCTTTTTATTTCTGCTTGTTTTAGTCAGTCTGCATTTTCCTATCAGTTAACTGTCCTATCACCTTATTTTTCATTTCCTGTTTTAAAAGGATTGTGCTTTCTTAAATTTTGTTAAGTAGACAAAGATTGTGTTTTCTTAAATTTTATTAAGTAGACAAAAAGATGTGTTTTCTTAAATTTTATTAAGTAGACAATGTTACATGTTTCTCGTTCAGTTGTTTGAAAGGATTCTTCTTTGGTTCTCAAGTGCTATGTTTTCTTTTGTGCGTGTTGATGAATCTTTTTGTAGACCCAGTTTCTCGGTATCTATGTGCACGTATGCTCTTGTGTGCATGTGCACATGCACATGTGTTTAGCAGATTGTTGTTTGGTTTTGAGTGATGAACATATGATGAGCATTCTGTCTTGGTCTGGAATTACATAGAAAGAGATTTCTCTTAGATCTCATTATTCACCACCCTTGGAATGCTATTGGATTCCTCTCAGTTCTCAAGTTGGAAGGCAGTTTGAGGTAAGCTTCCATTATCGGTTTAGCGATATGGCAATTTGAGATGAGTGGGAAAAGGAAGTATGTATATAAACCTTGCAGGAAAATTCTTACTTTCTATATTTTCTATTCTTAGTGTATCCATTGAACCAGATGCATAGGCCATCTCTCTATGTCTGCAATATTTCTTAGGTGGAAGGAGCAGGCTTTACCAAGGCACACAGTTTGGCTGCATCATTCCTTTCCTCAGGGCTCCTGGCCACCACTCATTTAAGAGAAGCATCATCAACTTTCTGCTTGGTGTAATCATCCATAGCCTGGTATTTCCCCTGTAGAATTGTGTTTTTGACCTTGGAGAAGTTACTTAACCTCTCTGGGTTAAAATGATATTCACTGGATCGTTGTATGAATTAAATGGTTTAATACATGTAAAGCTCTTAGAACCATGCTTGACACATAGAATGCATTTAATAATGTATAAGGAACAGCCTTCTTCCCTTGCCAGTTTTAACTAGGCACCCGAAGCTCCTGCTAAAGGCCAAATGGGAATTCAGGACTGTCATCCCCACCATGTGGTAAAACAAGCTAACCCTTCCCACTGCCCGCCCCCCATGATGTCAGCAAAGACTATGTGGGCAGCTTGGACTTTGATTCCACCCAGCAGTAATGAAACACCCTTCCCATACCCACTGTGGTGATGTCATAAAAGGCCTGGAGAAGAATCAAGACTCTGACCATCATCCAGGAATGAAGCCGCCTCCTTATTATGGTATCTGTGGAGGCTACATGAATAGCAGTGATGAGGTAGTCTTACCTCTCTCTACCAGAAAGCTATCAGTGAAAACCTAGTGAGGCCCTGAACTCTCATCCAAAGTTAGCAGGAAGGAGAAGTGCACACCCTGAGTGTCACTCGGGGCCGAGGGGAAAATCTGGACTTCTAGCCCCCACATGGCAATCACAAGGCAGCACTCCTCCCTCCTTCTCCCTCCCATAGTTGCAGTGTAGGAAGCAAATTGAAATACAAGATTCAAATGAGATCCAGAACTTCATAATATAATACCTTAAATGTCTACATCTCGATCAAAAATCACCGGTCATACCAAGCACCAGGAAGATTTAAAATTGAATGATAAAAGACAATCAATAGGTGATGAAATGAAAGGACACAGATGTCAGAATTATCTAAGTAAGATTTTAAGGGGGGAGATAGATGGGGTAAAAGGGATCAAATATGTGGTGAGAGAAAAAAATATAACTATGGGAGATAAACACACAATGTAAATATATATATGCCTTACTGTTAAAATGTACAGCTGAAACTTACTGGATTTCATTAACCAATGTCACCACAAAATTAATTAATTAATTTAAAAAAGATTTTAAAGCAGCAATGATAAATATGCTTTATGAAGCAATTAAGAACATGTTTGAAATAAGTAAAAAAATAGTTTCAGCTAAGAGATAAAAAATTATAGCAATGAAATATTAGATATAAAAATGAACTAAACAAAAATTTTAGAACCTAAAATACAATAATTGAACTAAAAACCTCACTGGATGGACTCAGCTGCAGAACAGAGGAAATGAAGAAAAAAAAATTCATGAATTGGGAGATAAAACAATAGAAATTGCTCAATCTGTACAACAGAATGAAATAGACTGAAAAAAGAAAATGAACAGGAACCAGTGGAACTATAAAAAAGATATAACATTCTAGTCATTGAAAGTCCTAGAAAGAGAAGAAAAAGAAGACAGGCTGAAAAGTATATATTATAGATATAATGGGTAAAACTTTTCCAAATTTGGAAAAAATTTAAATGCACAGATTCAAGAATCCGAGAAAATCTTCATATAGGATGGATCCAAGGAATCCATACCAACACACTTCATAGTTAAATATCTGAAAACTAAAGACAGAGAAAAAAATCTTGATAGCAGCAAGACAGAAATGACAACTTACATACAAGAGAAAAGCAATTCAAATGAAAGCAAATTTCTCATCAGAAACCACAGAGACCAGAAGGAAGTGGCACAACATTTCTCAGCTGCTGAAAGAAATGAATTGTCAACCTCAGTCTTATACCCAGAGATGATAACCTTCAGAAACAAAGCGTTAATCAGGCCATTATCTGATTAAAAAAAAAATACGAATTTGCCACCAAGATATCTACCATAAAAGAGAGGTGAGAGAAAGTTCTCTAGATATAATGTTAATGGTAAGTAAAAAAACTTAGAATACCGAGAAGAACAAAAATAAAAACAATAAGCAAAAATGTGTGTAAATACAGTAGGCTTGTCTTCTCAAGCATTTTGAACCATGTTTGATGGTTGATGCAAAAATTATAATACTGTCTGATGTGGTTATAAATATGTGTAAAGGAAATATTTAAAAGAATTATATTCTGAATGTTGGAGAATAAAGTCACATACAGGGAAGTAAGATTCCTATACTTCACTTGAACTGGTAAAATGATGACATCAATAGACTATGGCAAGTTATGTAGATATAATGTAATATCTAGAGTAACCACTAAAAGAGCTGTACAAATATATACACTCAAAAACACTACATACAAATAGAAATAGAATTCTTTAAAATGTTTAAGTTACCCAGGGGTAAGGCAAGAAAAAAAACAGGAAAATGAAAAGCAGAAAGGAAAAAAGTAAAAATGAGGAAATTCACTGACTTAAGCCCTAATATAGCAATATTTATATTAATTGTAAGTAGTCTAAATATCAATTAAAAGACCTGTTGGTAGTGTGAATTAAAATCACAATTCAACTACATGCTATTTACAAGATACTCATTTTGAAAAGATAAATAAAATCGACATATGTCTAGCAAGACTGACAAAGAAAAGTCTACCAAATGTACCAATATTAGGAACAAAACAGGGGCTATCACTAAGAATGTGAAAACACCAAAGAATTGCAAGGAAAAATTATGCACAACTCTACGCACATAAATCTGACAACTTAGATAAAACAAACCAATTTAAAAAAGAAAACTACCATGATGTGTCCAATTTGAAATCAGTAATTTGAATAGCCCTATAACTATTCAAGAAATTGAATTAATATTTTAAAATTTTCCAGAAAAGAGATCTCCATATTCAGATGGCTTAGACAGAAAATTCTACCAAACATTTAATGAATGCCATTTCTACAAATTTCTTTTAGAAAATAGATAAGGAGGAAACACTTCCCAATCCCTTTTATGAAGATTTAACATATTAAAGATGTCAATTATCTCCAAATTGATATGAATATTAATGCAATTCCTGCCAATATCTGAGAAAGATTTTTTGTAGATATAGAGAAGATTATTCTGAAATTTATATAGGAAGGCAAAGGAACTGGAATAACTAAAACAATTAAAATAAAAAAGAAAGTAGGAGGAGTCAGTTTACCTGATCTTAAGACTTATATAGTTATAGCAATTAAAACTATGTTGTGTTGGCAAAGGAATAGACACATAAATTAATGAGAAAGAATAGAAAACCTAGAAATGGACCCACACAAATAAGCCCAACTAATTTTTGACAAAGATGCAAAAGGAATTCAATGGATGAAATCCCTTTGATAAAGATGATGGAGCAAAAGGACACCAATAGGTAAGAAGAAGAAGAAGAAGAAGAAGAAGAAGAAGAAGAAGAAGAAGGAGGAGGAGGAGGAGGAGGAGGAGGAGGAGGAGGAGGAGGAGGAGAAGCTCAACCTAAGTTTCACACTTTATACAAAAATTAATTCACAGTGGGTCATGAAATGTAATGTGTAACATAAAGCCATAAATCTTTTAGAAAAAAATTGGAAATTTTTTTTGAGATTTAGGACTAGACAAAGGGTTTGTAAAATAACACCAAAGCATAATCCATAAAAGGGAAAAATGATAAACTGAGTTTCATTACAAATAAAAACTGTGTTCTATAATATATCCTGTTAAGAGAATAAAAAGATAAGCAAGATATGTGAGATAATATTTGCAAACCACCTATCCAACAAAGAACTAGTATCTAGAATAAACAAAGAACTCTCAAAACTCAACAGTAAAAAAACAAATATTCTAATTATAAACTAAGCAAAACTCATGAGGAGACGTTTCACCAAAGAGGATATACAAATAGAAGATTAACACGTGGAAAAACATTAAAAATCATTTACCATTAGGCAAATGCAAATCAAAACCACAGTGAGCTATTACTACACAGTCATCAGAATAGATAAAATAAAAAATAGTAGTAATACCAAATGCTAGAAATGATGTGGAGAACTAAAGAAACATTGCCAGAGTGTATGTAAAATGGCATAACCATTTTAGGAAACCATTTGGCAGTTTCTTTAAAAAGCTAAATATGTAACTACCATATGACTGAGCAATTGCAAACCTGGATATTCCAATTTTTTTTAAATGAAGACTTACGTTCACACAAAAACCTGTACATGAATGTTTATAGCAACTCCATTCCTAATAGCCAAAAACTGAAAATAATCAAGAAGTCCTTGAACAAGTGAATGGTTAAACAAATAGTTTGTCCACAGCATGAAAGACACTGAGCAGCAAAAAGGGGCAGACTGTTGATACACACACGACCTGGATGAACCTCCAGAGCATTATGACATGAAAAAAAAGCCAATGTCAGTTATAAACTGTAATATTCAGTTTATATAGCATTAATCAAATGACAAAACTATAGACAACAATAACAGATTAGTGGTGACCCTGCTAAGAGAGTGAAAAGGAAATGAATGCGGCTGAAAAGGGGAGACAGGAGGGGGCCTGTGATGTTGGAATTGTCCTGTATCTTGACTTCATCAGCGTCAACATCCTGGTTGTGGTCTTGTACTACATAGTCTGCAAGTTTTAGCATCAGGGGAAACTGGGTAAAGGATACATAGGCTCTCTTTCTTACAACTGCTCATCAATCTACACTTAACTCAAAATAAAAAGTTTTATTAAAAAAAAAAACTAAATCCCTCCCCCAAAAAAGAGCACTATAATTTTAAACAAATAAAGTTCATATTTTAGAAACTCAAATGACCAAACAAAATCAGGAAAACTTAAAATCATAGTGATAAATATTAAAGAATTTTACACGTATATAACATTAGCAAAGCATTTATAGTCACCACTTCAGTTCAAGGTAATGATCCCATAATGTCTTTGGCTTTCTGCAGCTGTGAGGAGCTAGAAAATGTACATTTGCTTTAATTTGGGGCAGTGATTTAGAGCTCTCCAACTCTAAATTTTCTTTAGAGCCTGTGTTTCAGCCATTAGGTTAGATAATTGACTGAGTCATGATATCAAATGAATCTAAAGTAGCTCAAGTATAATCATGTGTTCAATATATGTATATGGACCTCCTTAGGCAGATGTCACTGTGTCCACAAGTTTATGAAAACATAATTTGCATTTTCATTTGATATATGAAACTTCCATCATCACAATTCTCTATCTCTTTTAAAATAAAAGATATATTTTGCAGCTCTAAAATTCTGTAACTGAATTTACTTGTGTCTGGTATAGTTACCTTTGTTTGCATATTTACATTTAGCTGTTTCCTGCTCTCTTGTGGGAGGTAATGGAGAAGGCAATGGATTTTATTTCTATCATATTCTTTTTTTTCTTTATATTATCTTTTTCCTCTGAAGTACAAATGTATATAGCTTTTCCTTCTAAATTGTGCATTTCATTTATCATATTACTTTTCTATCCTTTGGCAGATACCTGAAAATAAAGGGTAATGATGGCATTTACAGACATCCAGTTTAAAATGGAACCATGCCTGAAACATTTCTGCTCAACCACCATTAAAATACCCATGAAGATATTTAAAAAAAAAAAAAAAAAAGACAAAAACTGGCGACTGCATCAGACACTAGCTGTAAGAGAAGATGATATGTCAAAGTCTGAGTGGAATGTGCACTAATTGCAATGTTGATTAAGATGACTTTATGGACTGTAGACCATCACGCCCTCTAGCCTCTGAATCAAGCACAACGATTCCCGTCAAAGGAGTCAGGGAAGCCATTCTGACCTGCCTCGGGGAGGTTCAAAGAACTGGAAACTGTGTCTGACTATCTTATTTGGATTAGAAAATCTTATAGCTGAATCAGAAGATCCAATCTCACTCCAGGAGACTTGCATTAGAAGAATGCCAAGAAGCGATTGTAAATTCCACCAACTTGGAACTTTAGGTTTAAATCTTAGAGGGAAAATATTGTAGCACAAGTTTATAGTAAAGGAATATAGAGTATTCTACCCTGTCTGTTGGAAACTCCAGAAATAAATATAGCTCTTCCCTTCCAATATGTATAAACAGAAAAGTAAAATCACCCACTTCATAGAGACATAAGGCAAATGAATCATTATTCTGAAGGTTAAGAGGATTAAATTTCTGATTCTTCATTTCATTTAAAAAGATAAAAATTTTAAAAGAAATCTGATTAACTTCCTCTAAAAATTACAGGAGAATATGGAGCATGTAGAAGGAAAACAGGAAACCATAAAAGAAAAAACGTTACAAAAAAGAAATTCTAAGTGAGCTGGCTAAAGTTAAAATACATAGCAGAAAATGACTTAGGTTACATACAAGCATAACATGTCTTTGGCTCATAAAATTTTTTAGATAACTGGGAAATTCTGATTGTGTACTAGGTATTGGATGATATTAAGGAATAATTGTTGATGTTATTTTGTGTGCATCATGAACACGCAATAAATTTTTCATATTTCTAAGAGGTGTACAACAACAGTACAAAGAGGTGAAATGGCATGATGCCTAAGATTTGTTTTAAAATACTTCAGCAAAGAAATAAAAATTAGAGAATAGACATATGACGGTAAAATCTAAATTGTTGCAGACGAGTGGCGGGTTGTACAGACACAGACGCTGAGGTAGAGTTAGAGGACAGATGTTTCTTGAGGGTAATCCAAGTGAAAGATAAAGTGGGAGGAAGTAGCATGAGTCAAGGGAAAGCCTGCAGGCCGTGATACACATCTGTAAGAAAACAGGCAGAATGGAGAGGCAAGTCTCAGACTGTGATGCAGATCTGACAGTGTTGGCCAATCTAATGAGTGAGTTCCCATCCAAGAGTCCTACTTGGGGCAGAAAGGTCCGGGCCCTTATGCCCCTGCTGTGCTCACTCCCTGGCTGGATGCTGCCCCCCAGGAGAGGGTCTTGGCGCGCAAGCTGTGGCAAGTCCCAAACGTGCTGCATTTCAGCGAACTGCTCTCTCTGCAACTGAAGCTCAAGCTCCTTCCCAATGGGAAGGCCAAGCAGCTCCCCTCTGTGGCTGTCTCACTGGTACATGTGGTTTATCATGTTGTTTTTAAAATATTTTGGACGTTTTTATTTAAAATGTTCAAAAATAACAGCAGAATTAAAATAGACTTTAGAGGCAAGAAAGTATAGAAGTAACACTGCAGAAAATCAGACTTAAGGACAGAAGACAAACATGAGATATTCACCCAGAATACAAAAGGAACCCATAAAACAAAAAGAAACCTCTGAGAGAAGATAATGGCTCTAAATGATAGGAGATAACCAGATAAAAAAAATGTGCAACAGGTACAAAAATAAATGATCATCATAGATAGTCAAAGAATTCATATCTCATTGGAAGAATTTACAAGCTGAAGAATCATCTGAGCCTCAAGAAAAATGAATGGAAAAAAGCACATTCAGAGTATGATGAAACTTGCCTTTTGATGTTCTTTAACAAAAAAAAAAAGTGTGTGTGTGAGTGTGTGTGTGTGTGTGTGTGTGTGTGTGTGTATAGCTCATTTATTTCTTTAAAATTATCTCCCTTTTCTCACAATTCATTGTGTAGTAGAGTAAATTTAGTTCAATCTGGTGAAAAAAATGAATCTGATTCACTAAGTTGAACAGTCTTTTGTAGGTTTAATTCAGTTACTTTAGAACAGATTCTTTTCAGATTCCTCCTCTGCACACCCCTCCACCTGCCACCTCAATGGTAATTCTAAAAGGAAAAGCTGAAATTAAGAATTCAGCGAGTGGAATATTAAAGGCAGCTAGATAGATATAAGCCAGAAGAAACTATTCGGAATGAATCTCTGAGAGACAAAAAGATGGAAAATACAGAATAAAAAGTAGGAGAAATGAAGTTTTCAGGAAAGAGGCTTAACATTCATGTGATTGGAGTCGCTGAAAGACAGGAAAGAAAATATCACAGAAACAAGGTTTGAAGATTTAGGAGCTAAGAATTTTTTAAAACTAAGACATTCTCAACCCACAGATTTAAGGATCCCATCAAATGCAAAGGCAGATAAAGAAATTAAAAAGTGTACTCGAACATATTATACTAGGTCCAAAAGCAACTAGAAAGAATAGCTAGCCACAAGTTAGCTATTCAGATGACACATAAGTATTAAAGTTATTTTTAAAAGCAAGAAAATAATTATGATAAAATTTGGGACAGTGGATGTATTTAGGGCACAAATAGAGATTGGCATAAATTAACAATAGGGAAATGCTCTAAGAAATTAAAATGTATCCATAAAAAGAAATCTTTTGCAGGCATTATAGTTATGCTTTTAAAATATTCAACCGTATGAGAAAATACTTACAAATATGGTAAATAAAAATGCAAAAAATGAGAATATATACAGTATGATATCAATTATGCAAAATATATAGTTATATATTAAATGGGCTTGTGTGAGCGTAAGACACCTATAACACACCTATATGGTTTAAAGAAAAGATTAGAGAAAAATACATCAAATGTTTCATTTCTGGTTATTTGAATTGCCATAGATTTTATTTTTTCACTTTTTTTGTTATATAATTTTTATTTTTCTACTATTTTTCAATTTTATTAAGACTATGAAGTATGGTATTGATGAAGTAAAAAATTATATAGTTAATTTCACCATCTGGATATTTCAAAAAGATTTTAAAAACAATCCATGGTTATTTAATTCTCTATGAGAGAGAATCCATAACTTTTCTTAGTAATTTATCTCAGAGGTTGATACTTTTAATCTTATCTAAATTTTAAATTTCTGAAATCTTGGATTGAGAATCCTTAGACTACACCCTATGTAGCAATTCATGTGTGTATGCTTACAATATGTAATTCTTTGGACACTTATAAATTTTCTTCTGTTAATATTATTACATTTTAATAATATAAGAAAGTGATGAAATTCCACTTATTTTAAGAATCATTTTTGTTATTTAAGCAGGAAAATATTTTAATTTGTCTCAGATGCATCGTTGGTGCAGCCCGGAAAGCAAATTGATCGGAAGCAGGTGGTCTTCATTTGTTTGTCCCCATGGGAAGAGAAAGCTTTTTACTGAGTGTAGTACTCACTCCAAACTCCTGAGCAGAAAGAGACTTCTACAGATTCATATAGTTAGAGCTTAGAAAACTATTTCTGATTTAAAAAACAAATTTTGTAAGAAATTTCAAAGAAATTACTTACAATTAAATTGCAACTTTTCACTATATAACTCTGAGGGAATATAGTTACAAATCCAAATAAATAAAATAGGCCCAATTTTACAGTGATAAATACCAGTTGCAACTGTCTGACTAGTAGCAGAAATGAGAACTGGAATAGTTATGAATATTTCTTCCTTACTTTTATATAAATATATATGTATAAATATATGCCAAGTATTTTTGTTTTCTTTCCTAGCCCCTCATCATCTAATGTTAAGATGTATTACTAACAGTTAACTTTAAGTCGTTGTGTTTAAGTTACAGGATTTCAAAGTAAAAGCACTAGCATCACCCAAGTACTTATTAGCATCTCCCTCAGAGTAAAGGGCTACCGCATTTGGAGTTGTACACAGAAGAGCTGAATCATGTTAGGCAGACTCTGACTTTGTTACCATTTTTATTTGGAGATTAAGTGTCAGTTAAAGAGGTGTGCATGGATGCCAAGTTGACAAGGGGTGAAATGTTTTAAATGTCAACGGTCCTGGGTGTTGGAGTCCCCCGTTATTCAATAAACACCAGCCTGGGTGTTGCTATGGAGGTGTTTTGTAGATGTGATTAATGTCCATTATCAGTTGACTTTAATAAGGGTGATTACCCACGATGACCCGAGTGGGCCTGACTCAATCAGTTGAAAGGCCTTGAAGAGTAAAGCTGAGACTTCCCTGAAGAAGAAACCCTGCCTGTGACCACAGCTACAGCCCAAGCCCAGCAGTTCCAGCCTGCCTTGCTGAGAGCCGCCCTCCAGATGAGGGACTTGCCCAGCCAGACACCATCATGTGAGCCGACTCTGCAATGCATCTCTTACTATTGGTCTGTTTCCCTGGCCGAACTCTCACTGATACACCTCTCTTATTCTCATTCTCTATGTCATTTGGGACAGTGGATATATTTAGGGCACAAATAGAAATTGGCATACGTGCTAATAATAGGGAAATGCTCTAAGAAATTAAGAATGTATCCATTATCAGTATCAAAGCCCTAAGCCCAAGGCCCAATATATATTATGAGAACCTCAAAAGCTACTTAATTTAAATAGCTTTATTTTAAATTTAAGTAAAAAAAAAAAAGTTCAACAAAAGTCCTTTTAATTATTTTGTCTTCATAACCTACTACTTAGGTACAGTGTTGGGTGAATTTATGACTATTTAATAAATGTTTATTGAAAAACAGATAAATGAGGGAATTAATAAATTATGATTACTGCTGCAGAGATTTATAAATGGTGTATCATGGCAGAGAGTTTTTACAAATTACCACATTTTGTAGATTTGAAACGATTAAACAGATGCTAGCATTTAGTTAACTGCAATTTCACTTTGTTTATCCCAAAATGGTGCTCTTAAGAACTATAATGAAATGACTTGGGGATGAGGATAATTTGCTCCTTAATAAACATCTCTGTGGAAGGGTAGGTTATTATTTTTTTGAGTATTACACAACCTCCCTGCGACTTGACTCACAGGGCTAAGAACGTTCCTGAGAGAGTATGGGTCCAGGCACTTGCTTCCCAAATATCTCTCTGGTTTCACTTGAATAAATAAGGTAAATCACGGGGACAACTCACTGCTGACTATCAGCCCATAGGCGGCATGTATTTTAATGGTGGGTAGAATATGTGATGCAGAATCATTACTTTTACAATAAGGGGAGCAAGACAAGAAAAAGAAGGAAGATGTAAGAAGAGAATGGAGTAAAAGAGGTGCCTCGGATTTTTAAAAGTAAGTTGGGGGGGCGGTGATGGTGACGCAGTCGATGACTATGTATCTGAGACAATAAAAAGGAGGAAATAAAAGAGAAAAGGAGAAACCAAAGGAAGTTTAGTTCTAGCAACTACTTTCTCCAGAAAAAAATATTATCACTAGAATGGACCTAATTACTATGAACAATGGTGAGAGAGAAGATAGATTAATGCAGTACAGTTAGGTCAGGAAATGATCAAAGTAAATGTCCCTGAATGTCATCTGACCAAATCAGGCAACAGTTTGAATACTGATGGAAGAACATTTAAGAGATTATGTTGAACTCAGAGGATAGCGAGCTCTCCTTCTAAAGATTATAGACTTAAGGGCTCCTATTTTGGGAAAAACTATAAAATGATTCCAATGTTCCCACTTGGGTGGGAGAAAGGTTGTTCAGTTTGTTATTAAAATCTAAATATTAATTTAATAAGCCCTGAATATTAATTTGAAATGTGAGCAATTCTAATTGATTTTTACATGCACAAAAATATACCCTTCTTGTGGATGTTAAAAATTGCACATTGATAAAAATAGTAAGGGAAAAATACCATTAAAAAAATGCAAAGAGAAATAGAAAAATGGCAGAGGCCTAACAATTTTTCCCACAAGACAAACAAGGAAAGACCAATTTCCTGCAACACAAGAGGTTATATGCAGCTTCTGAAGTACACGCTGAACGGCTCACACTGATTTCTTCCAGAAAGATGGTGACCTCACTCTAATGCTGAACAAATATAACTGTTGGTCATTTTACATTGTACAAAACCAAAGTACAAAACCAAAGTATTTTAGGTTGCAATTTGAAGCAATATCCTCTTATTTATTTATTAAAAACATCTGGTTATCAGCCTTTTCTAGGTATAAAAACATTTGAGTCATTAGTCATTCACTTATTTATGTAAACCACATACTTTGTATCCAAGACAACTTATAATATTAGATGCTTATACGCTAGTGTTACATAAATAACAGTGAAGGAATGAGAGTTCTAAAAAGAGGTTGTGAGGATAATAGTTCTAACAGGAATTCTAAGAAGAGTTTTTCCAAATTCAGATTATTCCCTTGAGAATGAAGACCAAAATATGAGGCACAATGAATTTAACAAATTTTTAGTATATCTTTTACTATTTTTTTGATGAAGTGAGCTCACCTCCTGTACTCTTTCAGTATAGTTCTTACTTTCTCACCCCATAATCATTTTGTTATTTTTCTGTATTTAAAAAATTCTTTAAATTCATCTGAAGTTGTGGAGTCCCAAACTGAATACTCCTGAGCAATCATCAAAAACTTGAAATTCCATAGAAAAATTTAAATTATGAAATCTCCATAGTAGTAAAGGAAGAAACAGAATAAAATGACATACGATCAAATTTTATGTTGGAATCAGAAACATTTACAAAACCCAAATGTCCAGTGAGGGGGTAAAAAATCAGAACCATAACTGAAATCTTAAGGTGATAGAAAGCAAAAGTGTGAACACTGTCTTAAGACATCATTTTTTTCTGTAGAGATAATACAAGGTAATTGTTAAGGAAGAAAGAGAGAGAGACAGAGGGAGGAGGGGGAAGGAAGGAAGGAAGGAAGGAAGGAAGGAAGGAAGGAAGGAAGGAAGGAAGGAAGGAAGGAAGGAAGGAAGGAAGGAAGGAAGGAAAGAAACAAATGCTGAAAAATATAATGGAGAAAAATGTCGCTAAATGCGCAGAGACAAACAGGTGATGTTTTCTCAATTCCTAAGCTCTGTAGAAGCACCAGCACCATGCGGGCAGATGTCACCTGGACACGCACGTGCCCCTTGCTGTGGCCCACTCCCCCTCCACCCTCACGGCCATGCACGTGCAGACCTTGGTCCTGTCACCACTTTCCACAGGAAAGGGAATCTCAGGGAACACATCATTTTTATCTTCTGGATGATTTAAAAGAAGAAAGGGATCGCATCACACACCATCCAGCACGTGAACCTCTCCCTCTGACCCCAAACTCCCTCTGACGTTTTCTCCCCCAGCGGCCCCCAGCCCTCCCACCCTCTCCCACTCCAGCTCCTGTCCATCTTTTCCTCTGAGCCCAGCTGCATGATCACCCATTTCCTCGCACTTCCATCCCCAGCAGCTCCATTGGGAAGAGTAATTCAGCCCTGTGTTCACATCTGGCCCTGAGATACTACTAGAAAGTAAGCCCCATGGTGGAGGCATTGGGTATGTGTTGTTTTTGTTGCATCCTCAGCACCTAGGAAAACATAAGACATATAATAGACACTCGACAAATGACTGTTGGATAAACGCATGATTGAGGAAATGAATCGATGACTCTGTACACCCACACAAATGACAGCACTTTTCACATCAGCTACTAGTGCACCCTGACTCCCCATGCCCTCGCACACACCTAGAAAGCAGAGAGATTAAGAAATAACTCATATCTATTTCACCTTCCCTGAGAAAAATACTTGCAATCCCTTTCGTTCTATTTTGCTAATTCATTCCCTCCTGAGAGGACACAATAATCGTTACACTGACGTTGGCCATACCCAAGCGCTATTGTCTGGCTTTGGGAATAGTTTCTCACATTTTTCTCCAGAAAATATTGAAGGTGATGATGGGTCAAGAGGAGATACATTCCAAGGAAATGTCTCACTGATTTTGGATCTGATATGGTAGTACACTATTGGGGTTTCATGTGATTCCCTCCTACTCCCCAAAAAAGATGGAGTTTGCAGACTTCAGCTTCTCTCACGGATTTTCTACTGGTGCATGAGCCTCCTCAGGGGAGTGCCGGCTGTCTGCTCCTCCTCCCTCCCAGAGGAAAAAGATGATTTACATGCCTTTTTTTTTTTTCCTCGCAGGACCAAAATATCTTTCTGTTTTCCAAACCTAATTTTTGGAGGGTAGATGTTGGACTCTTTTCATGGAGAAAATCTATCATAAAACATTCATCCTCTTCACAACAGTAACCCCAAAATGGACAGGCATTTCAGCCCCACAGATTCCTAGGCAGTAGGATATTGGTTTGTTAGATTTTATCCAAATCTTGACTAAATATATCAGGTTAGGTTCCAAAGGGTTCACTCCTGTAGTAATTTATTGCAAATCATATGTCTTTCCTCTCAAAGATCTTTTCTTTGTCTTATAAGAGGAAATGCTGTTTTAAAAAGGATAAGCTAAATGCTTTGGTATATATTGAAATTAACTTCTAGAACAATTGTATCTATTTTTAATCCAACCTGCCTTATGTAAGTAAACATGTTTTTCCATGCCCTTGCCTGCATTTGGTGTTGTCATTGTTTTTGGTGCTCCCTATTGATAAGTAAAAACTATTAGTTTTGAGATATATATATATATATATATATATATATATATATATATATATATATCTTTAATTACTAGTATCATTGGACACTAGTTCAAGGGTTTATTGTCATTTATATTCCTCTTTTGTTAATTGTTCTATTGGAGCATTTTTAAGTTTATTTATATAAACTCTTTGGATATTGAGAATATTAATATTTACCTGTCAAATTATTTTCTTCTTCTTCTTCTTCTTCTTCTTCTTCTTCTTCTTCTTCTTCTTATTATTATTATTATTTATGCCTACAGCACCTAGACTTCCTAGGTGGTCTCCCATCCAAGCACTAACCAGGTTCGACCCTGCTTAGCTTCTGAGATCAGACATTGGGCTTGTTCAGGGTGGCATGGCCATAGACCATGGACCATGGCTCCACTGGGGCACGAACCCAGGACCTTCTGCATGTAAAGGAGACGTGCTAACCATGACACTATGGAACCACATCATACCTGTCAAATTTTATGTGGATAATTTTTCCAGTGCATTATTTGTTTTCAGTCTTATTCATGGTATATTATGCCATTCAGAACTCATTTTTTTAATAATTTAATCAATTATGTCAATATTTCCTTTTATGATTCCTGGACTTAAATACTTTTTAGAAGTATAATATAGGGGAAAATAAGACAATCCTCTAAATTTATGCTATTCATTCCTCTAAAAAGTTCATTTCATAGATGTTTGTAATAATGAAAACTGAAATCTCTCTAAAGAACTATTGATGGGGAATTGTTAACTAAATTATTATTCACTCAATATATTGCCATTAAAATAATTACTATGACACAACACGGGAAAAGATAGGTGGACAGAATACCATAACCATTATGAGTGATCCTTGGAGCCAGACTTTGGGCTACTTACTTAATTGCTCTGAACCTTAGTCTCCTCATCTGTGAAATGGGTCATGGAGCCACCTCACAGGACTGCTGTGCTGGTAAGCGCCATAATTCATGGGAAGGACTTAGCATGTGCATCGTCCTGATTACCACCATAGCAACCAGGCATCCATCCCACCATCGGTGCCTGGTGCATAATTTCCACTCAATAGTATGAGGTATTTATACCTGACAAGGTAAAAATAGTAAAGACAAAAGTAACAATAGACATCATGTTAGAAGAGCAGGTTAAATTTTTTTGTTTTGTTTTCAAAATTACCTGGACTGACTGTTGTATTATTTCAATAAAAATTTAAAATAAATATGCTTATATGTTTTACCTCCAAGGGAACATGCACCTCAGGCACCGAGGTTACCTTCAGAAGAGCAGATGGATTAATTCAGGGAGGAGAGAATAATGATTGTGGTGATGGAGGAATGAGTTATGAGAAATAATTAAAGATGAAGATTATGTCTGGTGTTGCTAAGTAATGGCTGAGGGGGGACCAATAATTGACTACAAAAATCTGACAAGAGAAATACTGAACAGGCAGGAGGAATTATTTAATCAGGTTTAGGACAGGATAGCTAGAAGTATATTAGAAAAGAAAGGAAAATTTACCCTGAATGTGAGAGAAAACTTTGACAGTAAAAATTATTATTTAAAAAAAAATAGTCAAGAAAAACGATGAAAGCCCATCACTAGGGATATTTAAAATAAAGTTTAAGAGAAACCAAGGAATGTGAATGACAGAACCACAGAGCTATGATTCAGGGCTAGGCTAGCTTCCATCTCTGAATTTCTCGCAGCCTTGGAAAAAAATAGGTCACTCAGTCATGGTGGAGGATTAAACTGTAGTTCAGGCAACTGAGTGAACAAGTCTGCAATGTTTTGCTTCCATGCCAGGCATAAAACTAACCCGAGCCAATGTCTGTGCCTTTAACATGACCTGCTCTACGTGACCAGGAACTCCACTAGTGCATAGCTACCATGTATGTGATGGGGGTGGGGTGTCAGCAAATTACCTGATTCTGAGCCAAAATCTGGATGCCAAAATCAACTCGTTCCCGAATCACAGGATACTACAGCTCAGAGGAAATTGATCAAACCACTTTGTTTGAAGATAACGAAGAGCTCTACCTCTGAGTCTGTGCTGTGTACCAAACACTGCGTTAGATCTTTTACCAATATAATTTCATTGGATTCTCCAAGCAACCTTGGAGGGTAGCTGTTGATATCCACATTTTGAAAATGAAAGAACAAAGACTCAGAGAGGTTAAGTCCTGCCCCAAGGTCACATGGCTGGCAAGAGCTGAAATGAAGATTTTAGTCAGGGACCTGTATTTCTCAAGCCTGTGCTCCTTGCTACACACTGCTATCTCAATACACAAAAGGGCGAGTGGCTCCCACAAGACCAGACAGTCCAATTTACAGCTCAGGATGGAACTTGGAATCTTTGTTCTTGGTTTCTGTCCACGGACCCAGATCAGTTCCCTATCTCCTTGAGTCTCATGCTCCTACCCTCTCCTCATAATAAGGAGCAGGGGAAGAATGAAAGATATATTTTTGATGTTATAAACCGGGTATTAGAGACAAGAATGTACATACGTAAATTTAGTCTTTTGATTATTTAGGTCTTTTTATTCGATTCCAAAATTCATTTAGTCATTTTATAATAAAGTAAGACTCATTGAATATGTAGCTCAGATGTGTATTTTGCAGTCTAATAATCTAAAATAAGTTGAATAATTAATATAGGAAAAACGATGTGTCTGTAAGATGCCTCACTTTTGCATTTTCTTACTTGTTTATAATATTGCTTCCTTATTATTTGTAAGACAGAGAGAATCCATAAGAACATAAAATTTGTAACAAACTATGTAAGCTACGAATTTATGGCCATTATCTGCTTTTGTTTTTATATTTCTCTTAATAGGTTGCATTCTTTGTGATGCATATTCTCACTTTAATAATGTAGTTAATAAAAAAAACATTCTGAAATGAATGCATAAAATAACTTTGAACCATCAGGAGCTGACCATTTTAATCTTCATAAGAATGAATATTTCTATCACCTACAAATATTTGGGCTTTCCTCAACTCGCTATGAATGTCTCATCAGATATTATTCAAACTTTTCTTTTTGTACCATCCTCCTATATATGACATTAATCATACCTGGAAGAGGAAGTCTATATGCCTTACGGGCTCCAGGCATCCATTCCTCCAAAGCCTAAGAAACACTCGATAAAGCAAAATCTTGTGAAACGAGTTAGTTTCTAGTAGTGTGTAATGTGTTGAAAGAGAAAATGAAGTGAGGTTGGGGAGAATGGTATTTGGAGAAAATATTGTTTTTATCCTCTTTATGCTGCTGTATTGCTTGGTTCACCCCTGGAGACAAATGGAAATGGCCATGTGGATGATGTGCATACAAAAGAATTGTCTGCTAGAGAAACGTCTTTTATTGTACAAAAAGGTATGTCTTCTCTGAGGTACACATGACTCAATGGTTTTTATCTGCACTGGCCACTAGAAGAAACTGTAAAAACAGGTGTACCCTCTCCAGAGGAGCTGAATGTGACACAGACCTAAATATTTAAAATAGGAGCACGTTGCTGCTGTTTTTCTGGCAGGCTTTTACAAATTTTAGATGTGCAGCTAGAGATGAGCACACAGAGCCACAACTCGCACACAGAGCCGAGACATCTGCAGTCCTTTCCCCGGGCCTTGGGTCTGTGGGGCAGGCAAGGAACGCCTCACGGGGAAATCCTTTCTAAAAATCGAGTCTGAGGTGTTGAGTTCAAGACCTGACAGCTTCCTTTTCCACATCTGTGTATATTCTCACTTTCCTCATTATTTGCCAAACACACAAGAAGGCTGCCTTTACTGTGATGAGACAAAAAATAAAAGCTAAATAATTTTCTCAAGTAATCCACAAATTTTATTATTCTGTTATTCTATAGTCCAATGTAAAACTCAGTAATCAACTGAAATATAAAACCAAAAACATTACGTGTTCATATTCCTCAGCTCAACATTAGAGTTTTATTTTTATATGAAATAATTTTTCTATGATTGACTCTCTATATCAAAGCTTTTCATAAACGCCCTCTCGATATCTTTTGTCTACACACCATATCTTCCGATAATGAAGTCTCCTAACAGTTATGGAAATTACACCCTTTTGATAAAATGCTGACTAGCTATGGTTTTGTTTCAACATAGCAATCAGAATAAGTAAAATTTAAGTTTATCTTAAAACTCTTTGGTGATCTGCAAAATAAAATCTGGATTAGTAATTTTTTTTGCAATTATCGTCAAATTTAAGAGATACAAGCATGTGTGAAATACCAGTAGAACAGCCAAAAAACAGATCTCACTTTGTTCCTTTAATTTAGCCCTTAACTGTTTCTTCACATTTTTCAAAAATTTTCAGATCCTTTGTGGGTTTGACAGTTACTAGTAATGAATGCTCAAAACTCCAATTCTCAGACTAATATGTAATGTAAAATTGTGCCCACGTGCAAATCCATTATTTTGGTATTCTCGTGGGATAGTAATGCTTTAGGTTAAATAACTTTCTCATCCTTTCGAGGTAAAATAATGAATAAGTAGGAAAAGAATTTCAAGATTTCCTTCCTGGGTGTTTGAATCCTAATCAGTTTATAAAGTGATGAAAGTTACAGCATAGCTCACACTTCTCACGTTACAGAACTGCTGAAAACCACCATTAACTGCAAAGGACAACAAGCCCCACAGAAAAATGACATGGCCAGAGAATTAGCGAGAAAGGGTCTGGGTGCGTTTTCCTCCTTTGTTTAGTGATCTTTTTAAATGACACAAGGCTGCTTCTTGGATATAAAGAGATCATAAAACTAAAACTTACTTCATTTTAGGTATAATTTCACCTTTTCCCACAAAACCTGTTAATTAATATGAATTAGTTTGAGATTGGCGAGGGGGGGATTTTTTTGTCCCCTCGTTGCTGGCCAGCTCTACAGGGCACTGCCAAACGGCAGGCGATAGGATAAAGCAAAGAAGGAGCTCAGGAAACAGATGGCCAAGGTCTCCAGACTAGAGGTTCAGGAATTGACTGCATTCGCCATGCAAATAGCAGTAAATAGAGTGATTGTCCTTTAAATGTTTCAACAACAACAACAACAACTATACTGTAAGCATAGTTTATTGATTCCACTTTTCATCTCAGCAAAAACAAGAATATTTGGTCACATTCAGAGGTAAATCTATGGGGCCATTTCCACACTGGCCCGGATCTGGGCTTTCTGTGGTGGCACCTGTCAGCTACAGGTGAGGGTGAAGGGAAGGCCACCAGGGTGGGCCTGGTGCAAATGAACCCTTCCTATGAATAGCTCTTGGGGAGTACAAATCGTGACCATCCAATTTTGTAAAACAAAAGATTCTCTCTAAATGTTGTTTGCAGGAAAGCGTTGCACTGTGAGAGTATCGGATACTTCTGACACTTCAGTTTTTCTCTGCCAGCAGTGAGTGTTCTGCAGTGATGCTCGTCATCAGATCAACAGAGCGATGTGAGTGCCGGCTACGGGAGAATAATCTATTTCAGAGAAAGCTTGGTTTCATCCCTGTGTTTGTTTTAACAAAGTTTTAGATCAAATTCTCCTAATCTGCACACCAGGATATCTATATGGATCTCTCCACAGTAAATAACACTGTTAACCAATATTTGTCCCATCTCTATCCACACACCAGTAATTTACCTGCTGTATCATTTCTCCAGACATTATAAAGGAATTAATCATATATATAATGTGTTAAACATTTGCCGTGAAATTAAATATACCCATAACAACTACAAATTTTAAAAGCTAGTCTTTATTCAGACTTTACTATGGACCAAGCACTGTGCTAAGCATTTCACTTGCATTATAGCATTTAATCCTCACGAATTTCATGCAGTCGATTGATACTAGAAGTAGCTCAAATTTATATATGAAGAAGCAGAAGCTTAAGCAAGTTAAGTAAGTTACAGAAGGTCACATGGCAAGTAGCAAAGGCAAGAAAAGGTAGCTGAAGAAGTCAGAAGCCAGATCGCAGGTATGAGATCTCAGAAAGGACATTTGAACATTGTTCATAGTGTGATGAGAATACACTGCAGCTTTCTGAACAAAAGAATGTCATAATCTGATCACTTTTCGTGTATATATAGTAAAACGTACCTCATATAAACTACATCATTTTAATCATTTTGAAATGTACAATTCAGTGGCATTGAGAACATTTGAATAGTCGTGCAACCACCACCACAATCCGTCTCTGGAATTTTTTTCATATTCCCAAACTGAAACCCCGTACCCATTAAACACTGACTTCTTTCCCCAGCCTCTGGTAACCACCATTCTACAGTTTGTCTCCATGAATCTGATGACTCTAGGTACCTCATATAGGCGGAATCACACATTATTTGTCCTTTGTGGCTGGCTTATTTCATTTGGCATAAAGTTTCCAAGGTTCATTCATGTTGTAGCACGTAGCGGGATTTCATTCCTTTTGTGACTGAATAATATTCCGCTGCATGAATATACTACATTTTGTTCATGCAGTGGGTTAAATAAAATCTGTTATCAAAAGTAATTTTGTTTCTTTTTACTTTTTTTAAATTTGGCTTCAGAACGTGAAAAATGACACACATGGCTTGCGTTCATGGCTACCGTTGTATGTCTCCCGGGTGGTGTCGTTTTAGAGTCTTCTCTCTATGAGAAGTCTTCACTTATGGAGAAGATTGGAAAAAACTACCTTAAAAAATTTTTAAGGGTCATGAAGAAGAAAGGAAAGCAGGTTCTTGCTGACTATAAGAATATCAAGAGAACTATGCCCCACGCCAGCTCAAAATGTCCCAGAAATAGCATTTTTCTATGAAGGATAAATGACTTTATGGACAAAGACAGTATATGTTATGGTGGATCAGTCACCGAAGAGAACTCAAAGAAATCAAATCAGCAGTTCATTCATTACGGAGGGCAGAGGAATCTGACAGGAAACAGGAACCACTGCTCACTGCTACCCCGATGAAGGTTAAAACGGGCACCAAGCCATCAACAGAAGGAAATATGAATACGTTCTATGAAATGTTTATTGACCTCTTTAAGCAAGATATCATGCCATAACAGAAACATTTCACTAAGAAGATTTTTTAAGAAGTCACAAATCTGGTTATAAAAAATCACAAAACACACCAGCCGCGTGGGAAGCATTTGGTGAACTGGGCATCGTCCTCACTCACCACCGCTCCTGTTCAGATATGCAAGGACGGAAAACATGCGGATATTGAGGGTTCAGGCTGGAACCTGATTAGAAAACTCAGTAGCTTCCAAAACGCAATTTCAACCTGGTGTGCTCATACAGTGATGTCCTCTATATGCACAACAGTATTCCATTTCTTCATTCCATAGTCGATAGAGCTGTCTAACTTGTTTTACTGGCGGTGATGAAAATGGATGATGAGCCACCCACTCCCCCATTTGACATAAGGTAGCATAGTCCCTTCGAAGGGAAGACCAACAACCTGGTGGGTAGGGAGGTTGTGAAATTAACATCCACCATTATTGTTTACGGCCAGGCTCTCTCAGGCCAGCGGCATGCTTTGGAGATCTCAGTTTTCAGTAAAATTGCATATCTTTATGCGAGCATGTTTTAAACGTTCTATGTAACCTCTTTCAGCACTGTATCTATTGTTCCAAAAAATATATATAAATTACTAAGTCCACCTTAGAGCTATGATCATTGAGACTGCAAGCTACTCTCCTATGGCTGCTTGTTTGTGAATTCTAGAAGCTGGTGGAAACTGAAGACCTGTATATCCTATTACCTAGCACACCCATAGATAGAGCAAATACATATATACAGCTTATAAAGAAAAAGCTCTGCTGACAGGTATAAGTTTTCCAATTATCACAAGAAACCTTTTCTAAACAATTTATTATTTAGGAATGATAGGACATAAAAGAGAATAATGATATGTGGTTATACAACTTGCATATGTTCAGATGACACTCCATGCCAGAGAGGGCTAGAACATAATTATCTGAATTTTGGCCAAGTTCTGATTACTAAATTCCATGCTAGGTGCGGGTCTCAGAGCATTTGTGTTCCAGACTAAGCGCTCTTATCCGTACGGCCCCTGCTAAAGTTCCCCACGTAATCTTTTCTCTGAAGGAGAGGCTTAGACCCATTTGCCTTTATTACTCCCTGCAGCAACTGGAGTCTGGGGCCAAGAATTGCTGTTGAAAGACAGAAATGACCCGTCCTGCCACCCCTCCTTGTGGCTGTACTGATGAACATGTCTATTACAGACCCTGTCATTCCACAGAGTCAAAGGCCTGGACGGAGAATACAGCAGCGTCTCCTGTGACGGGGAAGCATGTGACCCCCGGCCCGCATGTCTGGGCCCTGGTGTTTCACAGGAACGATTATTGATAGGGATGCAACGCCTGCTCACCAAAGAGCGAGACATAGGGGACAAGGGATAAGCGAAGCACAGCGCTGATAAAAGTGTGTTTGATACCTACTTTCCCTTCTTGAAGATTTGTTTCTCAGCTCCTAGAACAGCCTGTACGTAGTAGGTTTTCAGCACTGGATATATATTTCCGCCGGGTTAAATTTAGTTCTCCACTCCTAAGAGACCACACTCAACTGTGACATGTAACAAGTCAGCTACGCTTATGTGCCCTGTGAAAAAAGACAGTCCCTGTAGAAAGTTCTTGCGATCCTTGTTGCTCGGCATGGACCCCTTTTCACAGTTTCCTTACTTTGCGTACATGGGTTAGGAATGAAGCCCTTTAGTTCTGTTTGTGACTCTTCAGAGCAGGACAGTAGCCTCTGGAAGCACCTATGAGAGGAGTAAAGACTTTATGCAAATCCCGGGCCCCACAATAAGACACGTCTCAGCTGTCAAACAAATTATTTACAATGAGGAGGATGGGGACAGGGGCAGGAGCAGGATTTGGATTTTAAATAAACCAGAAGACCATAGTTTCAAACAGGAAAAGCAATGGAAATTTGGAATTCTGAGGTCTCCTCACTGGCTTGTAATATTAAATGCCAGTGTCAGATAACAAATATCAAGTACTTGAGAAACCACAAGGTTGAAAAAGTCGACTTTTGCTTGAAATCTATATTTCCTAGGGCTCGGGAGGAAGAACAACAGTGGAACTCTGCCAAGGGAGGAGGCGGAGACAGCAGGGTAGAGTTCTTTCATTAAGATCCATCATCTTTGACCCGAAATCAGTGCCCTCACCTCCCAAAAGACAGTGGTTTATTTTCCTCCCACTATAGGTAACTTTTACTCATTTCCCTCCAGCTTTAAGAGCAATTGGAGCTTTTGTGGGAGGGTGGAGGGGAGTCAAAAATGGAAATTTCTCTCCACTTGCTCATCCCTACAAATACTACATAATTTGTTTAGGACAAAATAATGTATCTGTATTTCATTGATCTTATGCCCAAAGCTTCAAATTCACAGAAACCCATATGCAATAAATATGCATAAAAATGGAAACAGTACTCAATCTATCAGCAAGGCAGCAGCTTGCTGTTAAAACATATAGCACTTACTAACAACACTAGTTTGCGTCTTCCTTCCCTCCCTCCCTCCTTCCCTCTTTCTTTCCTTCCTTCCTTCCTTCCTTCCTTCCTTCCTTCCTTCCTTCCTTCCTTCCTTCCTTCCTTCCTTCCTTCCTTCCTTCCTTCCTCCTTCTCTTTTCAACCATTTATCTACACGCACTCATTGGACACCTAATACCCTTTATATATCCACTGCCAGCTGATCTTTTCATGCCAGGCAGACATTTGCATTTTATTTTCACATCCAAAAATCTGCCTAAAGTTGAGCAAACTTGAGCCGAAGACACAGGGTCCATCCACTCTCTGCGCTTGGGTGTCCCCGGCACCTGCCAGCCGCACGTCCCCGGAATTGAGGACATCGTGTTTTCAATTTTCTTCAATAAAGCAATGAATCTGGCAATTTGCTGGCCTGCTTCAGCTAAACAGAAAGGACAATTTGAGAAAGATCATAGTTCAGGCCCAGTCAGATGGAAACGATTGAAAACAGAGAGCTGGCCGCGACGCTTCCCCAGTGCAGCTTGCTGTCGCCGTTTGACTGACAAACTGACTTTTTTGAGGTGCTCATGCCCATTTCAGTCAGAGTTTATTGAAGGTGATTTTGATCTTCTCCATGAGGCCACAGCAGTGGCCATGCCATCTGTCACCTTGATTGCATCGTGGATTCTCTGGAGAGAGCGCCATGGCTCCTGATCATTTACAGATTGTGCTGCTCTCCCCTCCATAAGGACCACATGCACAGAGCCAGATGGTGAACATGCACGCTTATTATAAGTCTTTATCTCCGTGCAGGAAGGAGAGGAACCATTAGGTCTCCCTCAGGAGCTCCGCTCCTCTCCACCATCATGCTGCTCCTCAGCAAATACAGTCTTCTTCAGCTGTCATCGGCCTACCTCTGAAAATTAAAAAAATAAACTTTAATTCCATCAGCCGAGGCCGGAAACCGGGACGGTGCAGCTCAGCAATGCGCTCACCGGGGCTTCCTTTCTCTCCTCTAACCCCCCCGCTCGCCTGACTGTCAGCACTAGGCAAAAACAAGTGTGTCCGCACACGCGTCATTAACGTGTTGATTTTCTAAGCGATCAGGAGGGGCCACTGCTCTGAAATAAAGCAACGAGATCCTATTTTCTGTTACTGGGAATATGGCTTCCGTTGTATTGGCCTCATTCTTTTCCATTTAGGAATGTTCGGTTCATTTTACATATTTTAAAATTCTTCCTTGTTTTTCTGCAGTAACCTCAGAAGGGGACCACCCGTGTGTCAGTCAGCGTCCAGGAAGGGATTTAGGTGCTGGTGACTGAAAGCGAGAATGGGAAACTCCAAGTACGGCGGAACTCTAGGAATTCCTTTTACTAAACTCTCCGATGGGAAAAAGGCCACGTGGGGGTCGGGGAACAGGTCCAGAGAGCCGAGCGAGCCCGGCTCAGAAAGCCAACTGGGCAGATCAGGGCACGGCTGGTAAAAACGTGCGTTTTCTCCCAAACCATCATTGTCACTCACTCTTAGGGGCACGTAGAGGGTCTAAAGAAAGCCTAAGTAGAACTGTATATGTGCAAAAATCAATACTGACAAATAAATACATGTGTGTGTAAAGAAAGTGATTCTCGACTTTTTTTTATTTCATTAATATAACACACACACACACACACACACACACACACACACATCTTAGATGTACATTTTGTTTTATATGTGAAAATACTTTATCCAGGTCAAGACACAAGACATTTTTGGAACTCCAGCAGACTTGGAATAAATTAATTAATCAATTAATTCATTAATTCTCATAAGCAGACTCACCAAGAAGCCCACCTCTTTTGCCTCACTACTTTTTCTATAAAAGATATATCTAATCTCTCTTTCTCCCTCTCTGCCTCTCTGCCTCTCTGCCTCTCTCTCTCTCTCTCTCTCTCTCTCTCTCTCTCTCTCTCTCTCTCTCTCTCACACACACACACACACACACACACACACACACGTGAAAGGGAGAGGGAAAGACAACAGGGCTTGGACTTTGCCACCAAGAACCCTGGAAAGCCCCACCAGTGAGCAGCTCTGCTAAAACCAAGGAGAGGTTTCCAGTGACCCGTGACCTTGACATCTCGCCTATGTGGGACATTCATTTAGAATAACTGCCATGGTAACCCAATGGCTGCAATTACCGAACTCCAATATCTTTGCTGGGACACTAAATCTAAGTGATCCAGGTGCCTGCTAAGCCAGTCACACAAGACCTTACGGTTTCAGGTGAAATGTCCTGGGATTTCTCGATCCATGAAATGCTAAGTCCACAATCTCTTTCACAGCATTTCTCAAGGACCTGGCTCTTCCAGGAGTTTCAGCTTCTGTTGGGAGCACAAAATAAGCCACTACAATGACTATAAAGATTCCCACTGAGAACACATACACACACGCACATCACACACACTACATACACATGCACACACTAACAAGCTGCTTACATATCCATGTTTTCCCAAAAAGTAATCAAGTCCAAGTAACTTCCTAAATACAAATCCAAAAGTTATTCTGCATGTTTAGTTTACATATTAGGAACTTTTCCAGTGGCTATTTGAATAAAAGACATTATTATGTTTTGAACAAACCAACTTCATTTTTTTTTTGTTTGTGTACCTCATTTAACCCATCAACTTCCATTATGGCACTGCTTTGTTTACATCTTCTATGAAACAGAATAACTGCTCTTGACAGAATAAAGTCACTACCAAAAATTTATAGAGGAAGAAATTTAGTATACGTTTAATCCAATGCAAATATGTTTTCCAAGAAGAGGTTTATGGTAAGCTCCTACTCTTAAACTTGCTTCTTTTTCTTTCTTTCCTTTACAACAAGAAAAAATAGTCATGCTTATCTAAAATAATTCCTGGTCTCTAAACATTAACCCCAAATAGATTGTACCTAAGCACATGAATTTTCAAAATATCAGCATTCTCCCCAGTATATATCATTTTTCTACCCAGCACAGATGGGAATAAGTTAGAGATTAGCTCTACCTAGTTAAACAGATGATCCTGACCTTTGTAACCCCACACTGTTCTGTGCTTTTGGAGCAAAAACCATTTACAGGGATGCACATTGAAAACCAAATCACCAAATGCAGCTCACATTCTCCAGAGGAAGGAAGATAACCAGAAATTATACAGCGCATTTGATTAAAAATAAAAATGTGGTTTTATAAAGTGAAAAAGATTACTAAGGCCCAGGAAAAGGAAAGGGAAGCCGGGTTTGATTACTCAGTGTTAATGAAATGTGCTCACATACGGGAAGGCTTTCTGGCCCCCACGTGGAAAGAAGATAATGCTGCAAATCTGAAACGTTGAGCATTTTTATTTCTGGTTCTGGTTATGTCACTTCTTGAAGCCAAGCTCAGAATCTCAATTAAGTGACCTCGTGTTTGGGTGCAGGGAAAGGCTGGAGGGCATGGAATCAGGCTGGGTTGAACTGCAGCCTTGTTACTTGGCCTTGTACTTGGATAGGTTGCTTACTTTCTCCAGCCTCAAATTCTCTGTCTGTCAATGAGCAAAACAATTCCAGTCTCCCAAGTGAAGATTAACTGCGACGAATGGGAAAACATCACACATGAACCTGACAGGTACTGAGCCCTTAAAGCAGGCTACAACTGAAATTAAACCAGAACAAACATCACCACTTCTGTTAAAAGATGGTGCTGCAAATGCACATACAATGCAATAATTCAGATTATTAGGTGTCGATGTAGAAATCATATTTCATGAAACAGCCAGAATTACAAATTTATATTTGATGGCAGGGAAGTGGGCGTGGTGATGAAGAATAGAGATCTGGTGTTCAGCTCTAGGTTATACCTGCCATTTGGGAACTGTGTGACCTTGTGCATGTTACTTAAATTCTCTGTGTTTCCATTTCTGCCACCTGAAAAAAAAGGGGGTGACTATAAGGAGTAGATGAGATAATATATGTAAAATGTCTGGCAAATTATGAGCACTGTGAAAGTTAGCCAGCGTTCTGAGTGGTTGGACGGCCGTGAAATAGTAGCTCACGATTTCATCCTTTGCTAACCGTTGGCTCTGATGCAGCAATAAAATCTTATTGCGGCTCAAAAGCCCAGGAAACTGACCAAAATTCATTGTTCACTTTTATTTGCTGTTTTTGGTATTCAGTGTTCACTAACTTGGCACTATTATTTATTTTATTTCATTGCTGCAATTCATACCTATAAACTTACTAAACTGTGTCACATTCTCTCTCTCACACGCACACAAGTATGTGTGCGTGCGTGCACACACGTGCACACGTGCGCACACACACACACAAACCAATCCTCGTGCATGGTATGTGTACCCAGAGCTACCCAAACCCACTTCCAAAACACTTCAAAGCACAACAGTATAAAGAGTGGAATTATCTAGGACTCAAAATTAAAAGACTTGAGTATTGGTCCTAATGCTATAACTTAACCTTGGGTAAAGTGCTTCTTCTCTCTGTATCTATAAAGTAGATATTAGAGTGCATTTTTATTTCACAGGGTTGCAATAAGGATCAAATCTGTGAAAAGACTTTGAAAAACATGAAACACTAGCCAAGATTTAATATCAGGTACTGGAATTATACATTAAAGACAGCATCATCACCAAACATTAATGAGTATTATAAACAGATTAATGAAGATTTTATGATAAACGCGTAACTGTCAGACATAGCTTAGATTCTATCTGAAAAATGAGAGTATCAAAATCCATTGTGCTCTGAACCACAAGGCCAGTATAGAGACAGATCTAAATTCCACTCCCAGAGGGTTTCAGGAGTCCAGGATCAAGTGATTCTGATTAATAGAGTGGACGAATAGGGCTCACATTTTAATTTTGCTTCTTCCTATCTTTGAGAATATTTTCAATATTACAATGTCTATCCCCCAAATATCATAAGACCCAAATGAAAGTAAATCCAACAAAATCTGCTTAACTCGGGCTGCTTTAAAATAAGAGTTCATACAATGAGACAGTTGGTCCCAATCCTGGTTTAATATGTCTGCAGTACAAAGGGTCTTTGCTGCCTCCTGTTTCTGCAGAAAAAGGAGCTTATTAAAACAAATGTAGAATAGAATTTAAGTCCCTAATCTGAATGGAAAAGCAATAATTGATATAATAATAATCAAAACAACAAATCTATTTTTAGGATGTTTCTTATTCTTGCACTATCATTTAACTTAGTAATATTCAAATTCCAAGGGTTACTTTATAAGAATGTAAAATATGAAAATAATAATTTTTTTCTTAAAAATTTCCAGAGAGTCTTTCAAAAAAATGATATGACAACAAAAAGGCAGTTCTAAAAATAAATTCAAGTAACCTATAATGAACAAAGTAATTCAAATCTAAATAGCATCGGGAAACATAGACACATAGCCTTTTCTTTTCTCTGTCTTTAAAGTAGGCATTAGAAGCAAATTGATCATAATTACAAAATAAGTATTTTTAAATAATAGCATTATAATGTATGAAATAAAAATCAATGTGTGTGTCTTTGTTTGTGTGTGGATGTCTGTGTATGTGCTCAAGCCAAATTCAACTAGCAGGCAGTGATCACATATCTCATCTTGTGAATGGCATTAGATATCTTGTTCAAAATCTCTGATTAATCTGATTAAGCTGGTGAGTGAATAATCCTTTAATCCTCTCAAGAATACAGTTTATGTCTGCTGAGTGTCAAATTTAAGACCGGGAAACTGTAAATACTGAAATTTCAGTGAAAAGGGGAAAAAGGCAGCCACCCAAAGTCAAACTGTGTCTCCTCTTTTCTGGAATCTGTCTTTTGCGGGTGACCTTCTCGGCTGAAACAAGAATGAGAAACATTAGGAAAAATAATCAATCATCCTCCAGCAATGGCTGCGTGGCAGCGCGCATGGCAGCCGCCAAGGACCAATCTGCTAACATGTGCTTCCCTTTTCTCAACCAGTTTAATTATAAATTAATGGGTATTGCCTTTTACTTCTCATTTCATTCTGGAGCGGAAATGTTTAAAATCAGATATTTATTTTATAGTCGCGAAACGATCTCAGAAGCTAAACACTGGTAAATATTTTTGCAGAATCACAAAATCAGGAAAATGAACATACTTCCGCTAAAATCTCAGTCAGAGGACTACACTTTAGAAACCATTTACTGCATGTAGAATAACAGGCCAGGCCAAGTAAATTAAAGGGCCTTGATGCTGCTTTATCATTATGCATCGAATTTAAATAATAACAATGCGATAAGAGACAGTGTGGGGAGGTGGTTAGAGGAGGATGATGGTAATTAGTTTGCTGCCCATGGAAAATTAAAAAGTAAAAAAAAAAAGATTCTTTTAAACTGGCTAGCTTGTATGCTTGGGGCATTTAACCCTCTACTTTTAACTGATGTATAGATATATTAATCCCAGTCAGAAGTTTATAATGTCTGTAGTCCAAAATGTATGTGAATTTGTTTGCCTGAAATATTTTTGGTTCAGTTGGTTATGAAAATCATCTCCTTCCTCTAAAAACCTTGACTAATACCTTCTAAAAGGGTGAAACAGCTGGAAGAGATTAATTGGCCATTCAAATACTTTTTCATTTTACTAATTTAACAGGAATCAAGGGGATCTGGTCTTGTTAAAGTATTAGCCAGCCCTTAAAGGCAGAAAGTCTATATTGCCTCTTAATTCCTTGTGACGGGAGGAAATGGGGCAGAGGAGGAATAACCCTCCAGCCCTGAGCAGGGGTCCAGAGTCAGAGTGAAGCGGAGACCAGGTCAGCGCTTTGCTCTCCGGACTATGGCGTCACCCCTTCTTCCCGACTTTTCCAACGATGCCTGGAGAAACCAAGGGCTCAGGAACAATGGAGGAAGCCTGTGGCGAAACCCTCTCCTGACTTTCTCTCTTTCTGCCTGATGGAGGTACCACATTTCTAGGTGTGCCCCAAATGAATGGGGGTTAGATGAAGGATGAGGAAGGAGCTTTAGGCCCCAGCACAACCAGCTGCACCCTCAGCCGACTGCATTCCCCACGCCCCCCCCCCACCCCCAGAGTCTGTCAACCTCTGTGTGTAAAGCTTTCAATGCTAACTTCAGCATCTTCCTTTGAAGTCATATGTTTGGCAAAACCTAATAGTTCCTGTAGGCAAACGTCTCACATCTCTGGCCTACGTGTTCAGCTCCAGCTCGTTCTTCCTGTCTACTCAGTTGGTAATGGCTCGTGTAATTATGGCTTGCTACATGATCTCTTATCCCCAAGGATACTGAATCTTATTATTTTTAACCCCGTCTACCTCTACAGTGAACTTCTCCCTGAGTCTTTGGTTCGGGATGAACCGATGTCTGATTTTGAAGGGTGAGACCAATGCTCAGGGCCTGAGGGGCACTGAACTCCTTAGAGCGTCTGGACTGAGAGTGACCCAAAGCCAGGAAGGGAAGGGAAAGGTTTCCTGCAGACTTTCCTCTAAGGCTTTACAGAACTGACTGGGAAATTGAAAAGAGTTTGCAGTTACCTCCGTGAATAAGCTGTGGGGCTGAGGGGTAAGTGCACGAAAGTGACCCTCTGTTGGTAACGAACTGTGAAAGGGACCCGCGCTTTTGTGCAAGGGGCAAAGGCTACCTTACAACCTCAGAGGCAGTGTTCACCAACTGTACAAAATCATTTCTGAAATTATTTTACGATAAGCCTAATTAGGAATAAAGACCTAAGAAAATATGCACATAAATTGTGTCATTTGTAATTTTTTTTTTCATATTGTACATATCCTCTAATTTATTGACTTTAGACGCTGCTCTCACCTTCTCATAATCACTATTACTCATATTACAAAATAACAGACATACTCTTTGCCATTGATTTACTCCTTCTTTCATTCAATAAATGTTTACTGAAAATTTAAGTGCACGGACATAAAGATGCTATTATTTAAAATGATGTGGATTCTCTTGGTACATTCCATGTAGAGACCATTAAAGATACCACAGGGTCGTGGAAGTTCTATACGATGAGGCCTTGCCAGGGAGCAACATGAAGTCACTCAGTCTCTGTCCAGCTCATTCTTTGGGATTCAAAAGCCCACTGCAAAAGCATATGTGGTAAAGACAATTATACGGGTCATCGCCACTGCATCTTCTTCTTACTGTGGTGGTACCCATTCACCTGGGTTCATATTCACCTCTTCCTTTTGAGTTTCTATTAACTCTAAGAAAAGTCCATATGTATTGATATAATCTAGAGACTTCTTTGGTGAGAAAAGGAGGTTTTAGGTATTAGAAGGAACAAAAGTGCATAATCGACCTTTAGGGGATCATAAGATCTTGTAATCTGTTTTCGATGAAACCAAATTGGGAATCCAGACAATGGAGTGATAGAGCCCATTTTTACAATGGATCCCGAACCTAGAGTCTCAGTCTGGCTCTTCCAGTCCCTCAACTCTAAGTAACAAGAATTTAGATCAGCAGGTTCCGGTCCATCCAGGCTCTGAGCTGCTCTGGTCAAGAGAGAACCTCTATCACTGAGTTCTACTCCACCAGCCAGTGTATAGTTTTATGTTCATAAATGTGGGATCTGGGGTGGGCTCCCCATCCCCCAATGGCCATTGAGTCCTAGATCTTCTTTAAGACCATCTACATTTGCTCATTAAATTACCAGGTCTGATCCCGATACTGGCGTCCAGGGGCTCTGAGTCAACTGGCTAGGCCGTTGAACTGCTCAGCTCTTTTCAATTCTTTCTTAGATGGTCCTGGACCCTATTTTTCATACCTTAAGTCAATGATTAGGTCTTCACTTAGAACAGAGAAATTTCTCAAGAGATTGCCATTCAGGTAACTTCTAGAATAGCCACCATTGGGTGATTCCATCCATGCCTCAGCCACCAGATGAGACCCTCTTGAGTATCTGCACTGACTTAGTTCCAGTTCACAGTGACCCATTGCACGCTGTTGTTTCGGTATTGGCCACTCTTCCACTTCCTAAGAGACAGCTTCATATTTAGGTCAGTTCCCCTAGCCCATCTGCTTTTGACATCCTACATTTTCCCCTTGGACTCATGCTACCAATGACCTCAGGGACAATCTATTTTGAGTTATGCAGCTAGGACTTATTGGGGCAGATTTCTAAAGAATGTAAGAAAACACAAATTATTTATAGATATTTTATTGGTTTGGGGTTTCTACGAGAATTGACTGATTTCTGGAGGACACCCCATTTCCCAAGACCATCCCAGACTAAAAATAGACTTCTTGTGACAATTAAACAAAGAACGCATTCCTCTACCTTCTAAACTGAAAGGCAGAAGTGGCTGGCTAGTGGCCACAACACATTCTGAATATATTTACTTGTGTCAGTATATTTCACTCTCTGGACTGCTGTCTTTCTAAAATATGACACCAGTGACTTTATCGCCTCTAGCACTATAAAGACTATCATGTGGTCAAATGTTCTAAAAAAGAAAAGAAAACTGGGCCTTTGATTTCTAATTATATACTTCTACTGGGCACTTTGCCATAATAGCATTAAAAAGTTCAAGAAACTCACTAGATCGATTAAAATTAGAAAGCTGGATGATGCTATTGTTATTGGGCATATAGGCATATTGAAATCATCATATGCCTGCTAATTTAAACACAGACTGGTGCAGACATTCTGGAAAGAACCTGGTAGTCTTTAGTTAAATTAAGTATTCCTTATAATACAGCAGTCCTCTTCCTGAACATAATTCTCAAAAATATTCTCTTATACTGGGAGACAAACTCCACATCTATCAGTGTTTTTTTGTATGGGTAGGAAGTGGAAAGCAATCATGCCATCCACCACAAGTGGATGAGTAAAACATGGTAGATGTCAACTATAAAGTATTCTGCAGCAATTAGAAGCAAAGGGGTGGATATTCACACAACTAAACGGCTAGGTCTTAGAAACAATAGACTATAACGATAAGAAGAAAATAGAATAAGCTATGTAGCATAACAGTACTTGTATAAATTAGAACACATGAACAAATGTTTTACAAGAACACATGAAAACAGAAAGATATCATTAAACACACTAACATGACTGCTCATGGTAGGAGGAAGAATGAGAACGGCAGTAAGAAATTGAGAAATGGGGATCAAATGAGATGGATAGATGGATGGATGATGGATGGATGGATGGATGGATGGAGAAAGAGAGATGACTTATAAGTGAGCCAACCAGCTGGTCAAGAGAGAAGCCTGTGCAAACCAATGAACTAAGTATAATTAACAACTCTCTGTACTTGAAATCCAGAAATAAAATAAAACTGTTCAAGAAAGCTGGTAAGTTTCTCGGGCGATAAGGCATTATTGATGTGGCGCACTCAGATTGAGATTAAAAACACAACAGAGTTCTGGTATTGTTCGACCTTCACTCACACTATGAGACTTGGGTTTGCCATGAATTTCACATCTGGCTCCTTAAGACATTTCTCCAGTTACAAGCCAATAGTGAGTGCCTAAAATGGGACCAGTCTACTGACTCAGCATCTTTGACATAAAGAGGCATACAAAGCTGCTGTATGGCAAGCTGAAGTGAGACAACCACTAGCAAAGGGCAACAAACACCCTGTGAAGACATCTTAAAGTACCATCCCATAGTTCAATATTACAGCAAACCCCTAGAATACTGCAAACTCCACTGCCTGATAAACGCAGCAACTGGACAAGTAACTGCTCTGGAAAAGCCCACCCTCTATAGGCTGAGCAGATCCACGGGCAGCCTTCACAGGTATCAGTGGAAAGCAGGCTTCCCTACTCTCACTCCTACTTCTGGTCATTCGCCCACCTGTGCATGCAGCTTCAAGCCCCAAGGTCACAATGAAAATGATAACATTATTGCCTTTGAAATAATTTATCCTCATATATGACTGGTGAATAAATGATCCAGAGAAAAGCTGTCCAATATGGCAGCCATTAGCCACAGGTGACCACTGAGCACTTGAAATGTAGCTAATTCAAACTGAGATGTTAAGACTTAATATAATAAAAAGAATGTTCAATAACTCCTTAATAATTTTTATACTGATTAAATCTTGAAATCATATTTTGGAAATATGGAGTTAAACAAAATACATTATTAATTTTTTTTTGAGGTAGCTAGTAGAAGAATTTAAATTACATCTGTGGCTCACCTTCTATTAGACAATGTTTCTATTAGACAATGCTGGTCTGGGGACTTATATGTTGATTTACAGCTCCTCTTTTGGTTAATCATGTGAAACTGAAGCCTGACTATTTTCCTGCAAGAGTGGAAGATTTTCTCTACTACACATTATTCTTCAATAGAAGACTCAAGATCATGTTCCATCCTCTAGTATTTCTTGTCATTGGTGATACTCACTAGAAGCTTCTGACCTTCTCTTTCTTTTTAATTCTATCTTTTAGTCTAAACAGAGCATGATCAAACCATAATAGAACAAGAGGTCCATGCAGGTTGAGGATGGCCTGCAAACACCCCAATGAGGATCTGAATTATGTTAGAATTGCTCGGGTCTTTGATGCCAAGACATCTTGTAGCATCCAGAAGGTCTCTCTGGGCCTCTACTTACAGTCCTGGCATAAAATTTCACTGACAATCTAGGATGGAAAAGAAATGAAAACAATTTATATCCAAATATGTCACTTTCCACTGTAAAGGGAAATCAAAAAAAAAAAAAATGGAAAACTCATTTCTCTTATTCAAAGTCAAAGTGATAGGAATTCAAGTTTTTTAAAAAAATAATATGTTCCTTTAAAGTTGGAGGGAAAAAAGGCTTGTATTGTGTAATTCAAACACTAAAAATGTCACCAAAGACCTTAGGGATTAAGGTATATTTTCTGGTTTGATTATTACCACAAAAGTATATTGCTGCTCTTTTTAAATTTTTTATCTTTCATTTAAGTCTGATCCCTGGAGTCAACCCGCAATTATCAGGGGACTTGTTGTAAGTAATGGTCATTTGTGTTTCATAATTATCTTGAATCAACACAATTAGTTCCACATTCTGCTGTTTTCTTCCTAAGGCATCTGTAAACATTTTTCTACAATTCCAGCAAATAGCTTTTGGCAATAATTAATTTTTTTAATTAAAAAAAAGTAAAATAATCCAAGATGGCTATTTGAAATGTGCTTAACAGACCCCTCCAAGAGTATAAGAAAGTATTCTTCAAGATGCAAGCCAAGAGATTTTCAATTATCAACCACAGTTCCACAATTTAGAATGTCTTTGGTCACAGTTTTAACATGGTTAAATCAACATAAAGCCTGAAGGACGTTTATTAAAAGAAAAATATGTACTATAGATGATTGAATGATTTTGTTTTATTCCCCTAGCTTATTTTTATTCACTCCATGAAAATGTATTAAATGCCAGCAATGTACAGTACAAGATGTGATGATCTCAAATTTTTCATATGTACTGGAATCACCTAGATTCTACCTTAGCGACCCTGATTCAGTAAAAGCAGATCAGTCCCCAAAAAGTGCACTTGTAACCACCACCCGAGATGACTCTGAAGTAAGTGGGACTCAAACCCCCACTTTTGAGAAATGCTGAAAGACAGCTTCAGATTCTCTCTTAATCTTGAGAGAGGTGTGGAAGATACACTTTCGCCTATTAAAACGAGAGGTGGGGATACAGGTCTCACATAATTTAGTAAAATGAAAATGATCCAAATGCAGTCATCCTTACCCACCTGCAGCTGGGAAAGCGCATCTTAGGAGGAGGTGGAGCTGGATGTTATTTCTAGAAAGTCCACTTTGAATTTCTAAGAAGCTTTTCTTCACAAATTACTCCTAAAATAGTATTTTCTAATAGATTCTTTAGAAATAGGCAAATCCTCCATTGGGTGGTAAAATCCGCTAGCAGGGACAAAGCAAGGAAAATGCATTCTTTTTAGGCCACTTACCCAAAAGCATTTAGGGCTATCTGGAGGGTGTGGCCACCCAGACGGGACCTCAAGACAAGGTTGTTGGGCCATGTTCTGACCCAAGCCCTGAGTCCCTTTAAGGACGCCATGTTCAAATAGGTGCTTTGTTTTGTTGTATTGTTTCCCCCAGGATGAGGCTTGACAAGTTTTACAGTATCATGACAGGCTGACAAAGGAGGTTTTCTGGTGTCTGAGGCCTAGGGTCAGAGGTGGTGCTGCCTGTCTGTGTGTTACAGACACGGGGAGGGAGAGACGAGGCCTCCTCTTGGAGGTGAGGGCAAAGGACTGTGGCATTGAAGGCTCGTACTTGTGACATTAATTTTTGAATTGAGCATCCTCCCATGTTTGTCATCCTTAGTCCTAATAGAATCTTAACCAGAGAGAGATGAAAATCAGACTATATCAATACATCAATGAAATATTAAAGTATATCAATATCAATAATGGGGCACCATTAAGTATTGTACACAAATAAGGTATATCAATAAACCTTGAAAGGCTACAAATGGTGACCCCTCCATCCTTGTCATATAAGAACAGCACCAATCCCACCTCGGGAACAGGAAGCAGTGGCCTCAGTCTGTCGGGTTGCATTTCCCATAGTGGCTGTAGCTTCCTGTCTTAAGTTACAGTATTCTTTTCTTTAATCTCCCCCAAATGAATATATCCAGTAGCAAAAAGTAATTTCCCTATCCACATTTGGCAATTGTGAGAACATTTAGCCACTTTAAAGTCAGGTGGCAGCACAATAAGGAAAAGACACGAGGCAGTTAAAAATTTGGAGAATATGTCAATTGGTAAAATTAGATAAAAAGTTACGCTGTGTTCTGCCCTACATTTGGACGATCGCAAGTGCGGCAAACTTTTCTAGGCAAACTGCTGAGGACTGCCAATTTACCAAGCTGTTCCATGCTGCAAGGGACATATTTATGGACATACTTTCAACAAGACGTACCTAGTGCTACCAAGCTGTGCTGTACTAAAGAGCAGAAAGAATCAGAATGATAGATTGAAAAAAAAAAATAAAGGCTTTCACACATGGGCCCTATTAAAATCAGAGCAAGTATTCTGAAATTTACAGGCAAAAATATTTAAAATGATGACAAGGTTGTTGCATGCTCTAAGGAGAAAACACCCGGGAAATGTAAAAGATAAGATTGACACAGCATGTTTAGCTCAGGCTGTTGTACAACAAGGCTCTTGAAGGGAGAGGGAAAAAGCCAAACTACATTGTGAATATTCTCATTTTTAATCAGTTGGGTCAACATGACTCTAGTGCTATTTAAAACCAAGGCTTAGCTCATGAATCTTTTTCAGCATAAAGATTACTGTTCACAAAATCTTTCAAGAAAGATTGATTTCATGTCTCTTAATCTTTTCATGGTTCCACTGTCACCTGAAGTCACCATTAGTACTAGTACCTATTTATTTTGAGAATCCATTGGCTGTTTTCTGTGATAGTGCTTCCTGTCCCTGGGACTGTGTTCGGGGTACTGGTGAGTCAGAACTGTCCTCTATTTCAGACTTGCTACCTATTTCTATTTCTGGGACTGAATATATCTAGTGAACTTAGAGCTCGTCTTTGTTCTGGAAATAAAATTATCATTCTGGGGAAAGAATATAAAAGAAGTGGTGGTACTGGTGGTTTGACAAGAACCTGGGGTGTAGCTTCTTTAATGATTGGAGTTACCTCTCACACATGCATTAATTTACACCCATCCATGATTTGACTACAGAACCTTGTAGAAGGAAAAGAAACAGGACCAATAGCATTTTACTTTGATCGCCATTGTCATTATAACGGGTTTGATAGTCCTAGTTGTGTATATGCAGTTTCTCTAAAGGGCCAGGTGGTGAATATTTTACATTTTGTGTCACAGTGTCCCACCACAGGGCCTCAATCCTGCCGTCCAAAAGCAGCCATCGACGATATGTAAACAAATGAGCATGGCTGTGTTCAAATAAAACTTTATTTACAACAATGGGTGGATAGCAGTCTGAATGTAGCCATTAGGCAGCAGCTGGATGACCCTAGGACAAGGGTGCATTCAATGAAAGCTGCCTACAGACAACACAAAAGGATCTCCTAGGAGGACCTTCTAGGAGAATGAACGGAGAGTCCAAAGCTGGTAACCAGACTCCAGGATCCGGGTTTCTGGAGAGGACAAGTGGCCCTGCGTCCTGAAGTGGCCAAGGCTCAGTCTTCTCCCAACAGTGGCTCTGCGTGCCCAGGGCAGGGCTGCTGGTGCGAGAACTGGTACAGCTGCTCGGGTAGGGCTCTAAACCGGGAGGCTCAGGCTTCCTGGGCGCCCTCCCTTCTCCAGCCCACATGCTGAAAACCACCAGTGACCCCAAAACGGTCTTGACAGAGCCGCCTGTCAGTGGGCTGGGCATCAGCGCCTAAACGTCCGGTGTTTGCCCGTCGATGGCCACAACAGTGGCAGAGAAAGCAGCTCCTCCACGGTCCAACCAGATGTTCTAGTGTCTTCATCTGAAGGTGGTGTTACCTGTGAAGACTAAGCTCTTTGGACTGAGCAAGTTCCTGAGGGTCTTGGTCTTTTGTGGAACATCACAGCGAAAGAGGAAATTGGATGAGATGAAATTATTATCATTTGAATAATAAAATAAACATGACCTCATTCTATACCCTACTTGGTGCAGGGGGCACACTGACTATGGATATTAAACTGTCACAAACAGAAAGAGTGTCTCCTCTTTGTTCTTGGACAAAGGTGTTGCTGGTGAGGTCCAAGGGTTCGGACCCTCTCCTAAGACCAGGACTGTTATGCAATCACCAGGGATCTACTTAGGTGGAGATGAGTATAACTCAGTAGATTAAAAGGTCACAGTGGATTTGAAGGTTGCTCTCCAGAGAGCTAGTGTGGGTTCAGTAAAAGGAACAACTTCTTTCCACCAGCCAGCTAGCCAACACAACAAATCAGGACTTCATTTCACATTAAAAATAGTTTGAGCTATTTGATAATTCATATTTATACACACTTTAGAGTCTCCATGTTGCATATTCACTCATTGCTTGATTTTATCCTCATAACAATATGTGAGGCAGGTAGGAAAGGTGTTCATATTTCCCCCATCGTTTTATTCAAATAAGGTAACAAAGACCCAAAGAGTTTCGATGATGGGCTTGAGGTTCCAGGAGAGCAAGTCCTCACCCACCACGACACCTGTCTCCATCTTAGGGCTGTTTGTTCCAATCGCTTGTTCTTCTGCACCCCAGCTGCCAGCACCTTCACTTTGCAGCCTCACAACCTCGACCTCGTCAACTACCCAGCATCACAAGCCCCTAGTGACCACGCATTCACCTCAGGCTGCTTCTTACTCAGTTTGGAACAAGGCAAAAGGAATCATAGAAGGGAAACTGGAGGGCACACAACCAGAGCGTACACGATTTCGTGGGAACAATGCCATGCAGAGAGGTATGACGAAATCTTGGTGAAGTTACTCCCCTTCTCGGTGCCTCAATTCCCTCACCTGGGGGATTATGACAGTACCTCCTCCAAGGAAATGAAGTGTGGATTAACTGACTTAAAATGCAGTGAGTGCTTGAAGCAATGCCTGCTCTACTGTAAGTGTCAGGTCAGTGTAAGTTGTCTTGAGCTGGAATCAGAAAAAGAAATCTGGTCTGATGATTAAAAGTGTGACCAAGAACAAGGTATTTCATCACCTCTCGGGCTCCTATTTTCTTTATTAATAGGAGACAACAATATCTATCTAAACTGTTGCAGGTAAGAAGTCATAGTGCTTTGTTAAGCACTGGTCAAGTTGTATCTTTGTAATTACGTTCTTTGCAAGCGACGACTTAAATCACACACTGCAATTTCAGAGGACTACGAAACAAATAGTAGGTTCTTCCGTGATCAGAAATGTCAGAAAGTGATTTATATAAAATGTAAATCTAGCCTGGTTACCCCATCTTAAAATTATTTCCATCATATATAAAAAATAAAAGAAAAAGAAAACAAAGGAAGGTCATCACCCGCCCTCTCTCCAGCTGTCAAAATCCTGTGCACACAGAGTATTCCAATAATTGCTACCATCTACTGAGTCCTCGCTCCGTGCTATACGTTACATCTCATTTAATTTTCATGGAAATGCTGTAAGTATAACAAACCCAGTTAACAGAAGAGGAATCTAAAACTCGAACAGGTTGGGTAATTTGTTTCATGTTAGCAGCCAGCAAACAGTGAGGCTGATTCAGCCCAGGCTGCTACGATGCCAAGACCACGTCTTTAACCAACCACTCTACACGCGCCTTCCACCGAAAACAACCTCTCCCGATTCTGAGACAGTGCGGCGCTTGGCTCTTATTCTTTTCATAGGAATACAATTCTTCCTTGAATGGCAATTTTGTTTTGTACATATCACGGCTTATCTGCTGGTTTACAGCCTCCGTAAAAATTGAGGATAGGTCTTGTGCATCTGTGAATGTATCCTAGTTGTCGGCCAGGTGCCTGGGAATAGAGAGAAGCAGGATGACCGAGAGGAAGGGGCAAATCCACACCTGCCCTGAGCTTTAACTGCCTTACCTGAGTATGAGGTTGAGAACCCCTACCTCTCAGGATTGCTGTGAGGGTTGTCAAATGATAAAAAAAAAATAATACAATTTAGTAACGAGTGTGATGTCCTTTATCCAAGGGAAGATAGTCCATGGATTGGGGGTACACAGTGCCCCATGAGCAGAGGAGCCCTCTTCTCAAGGGATTTTGGGCAAGAGCGAGTTTTGTGGAGTGTTGAAAGAGGCAACTCAGGAACAAGTGCGACTGGCTAGGAGGTAGGGGATTTCCTCATGAGGCCAGTGGGACCCGTTTTCTACAGTAAAGTGAGCTGGTTAAAGCTGAGCTGGAGGACAGTGACTGGGGTATGTTAGGGTTCCTTGATGGCGAGGTGTGTTCTGTAAGTGCAGCCTGATGCAGGCTTCAATTTCCGACATGGGCTGGGCATCTTGTAGGTCTCGATATAGGAATTACCTTTATCGGGGTCAATTAAGAGAACAAAGTTTCAATCACCCTGAAAATGACCGAGTGCTACCAAAGTGGCCACAATCCAAGTTTATTAAGCTGTGCTGAAAGCAGAGACATTCATGGAATACACTGGCTCTTCATCACAAAGAGAGAGAGCCAGTGGGGATGTGAGCAGTGAGGAGGAAGCCTGGTCTGCCTGCTGAATTTCTCTGGAGAGCGGAATTTTAAGGAAAAATAGTTAGCAAATAAGTTACAGTGAATAAATAAGAAAACATACAAAAGGAAGATGGAAAAATGCAGAGAGGGATTATATGCTATCATTCCCATACTTGAAACCCCAATGGGGCAGCAGATGGCCCATATACCCTTACGTGCCCTGTGCCCTACCTGCGTACTGGCCCCCAGACCTGGTTCCTGCCTTCCTGCCGAGTTCTGGGGGTCAGGTTTGGTAGTTCACGTGAAGGGTTCATGAACCACAGAGTGTGATGCAGGGGTGAGGCGTTCATGCTGTTCCTACCCTAGAGGGGCACAGTGGCACCCACAGGTGGCACCACAGGGTGAAAGCCTTGCTCACCAGGCCTTCCAGAAACCCAAGGGCACTCACCAGAGTCGAGATTCAGGATCAGGGATCCATCAAGCTCTCCAGTGACACAGTGTAGCTCTAGAAACGACTCCAGGTGAGTTCTGTGAGAGACCGACTATATTCATCAATTCTTAATAAAGTTTTCACCAGGCTCTCTAAGGGAGCCTTAAGTGGGGAGAACAGCTTGTTTCCTTGACAGCAGAAAATCAACAGTTTTTAAAAAAATCCTTTGTTGCCTGTCAAGAATTCCATAGAAATAATAGATGCCTAAAAACACAAGGAAAGTGCTTTCCCCACCCCCAACTTCAGGGGCTTGCTTCCAAGGAGATTAACAGGACATAGGAGCGTTTCTGAAAGTGAGCATTTGTCAATGAAGACCCTAGAGAGAATGGGGGACAAGTTACTCCTCAAAAATTGCCTTCCCCCAAGAGTCAAGGAAGTATTTGCAGCCTTAGGACCAGCAGCAGGCTGCTTGGGAAGCATGGAGGCCCCACTGCAGAACAAGAACAAACAACAAACATACACTACACAAAGGGGCAACTCCGTCTGCATAGCCAACTCAGGCCCGGGCAGAGCTGCTCCGGACCTGGCCTGGGCTGGTCTTCCGGTCTCT
>CM053511.1:46053238-46095905 GCA_028627145.1 Eidolon dupreanum
AGTCGGGATTAAAACCATCCTGTCGGCCTCTGGGACACCTTTTTAAAAAATTCCTTTCTTCTGTGTCCTTCTGCACAAGGGTAAAGACCAGCTTTCCCCGTCCAAGTCGTGAGTGCTGAAGGGAGGGCGAGCAGTGGGGCGCCCAGCCGGAGCCTCTGTCCTCTGCCTGTTCCCGATTCCGTGGCCTGAGGCGATGGTTTGCATTTTTAGGACAACAGCCGGCTATCGGCAAGCAGGAGACCTCTCGTCAGGCTTCATTACTGCACACAAAATGACAGGAGCGGGCCTGTGGTCACGAGTGCGCTTACCGAGCGCTGCGCAGCCATCGCCTCTCCCTGCAAACCCAACCCCCTTCTTCCAGCCACTCACTCACTGCCCCAAACCCGGGCTTTGTCTATGTGTGTGGTGCCCTACCTTGGGGACACGGTACTTCCACTGGAAGGAAAGCAGGCTTTACCAGCCTTGCTTGCTGTTTGGTTTGTAAATTTCCAGCAAGACTTAGAGAAGAGCTGTGTCTGAAGCTCAGGTCACCCTCTCTCTTCCTTCCCCTGGTGATGTGCTTCCTGAGGTTAAGGGTCCACTGGATCGTGTCCTGATCTAAACAGGACATAACCTGGCATCGGCAACACAAGTAGCTGGGAAGACAGACCCCTCTCCTTACGAGGCCTTTGAAACCTTTTTAGTCACCTCCCTAATTGCAATAGCCTTATGTGTCTGGCCTAAATCAAAACTGCCCTCTTAAAAAGAAATCCCACAGCCAACAACTGCAGATATCACCACCAAATCCTATTAAGAACTGAGGCCTTTTAAATGTACCTTTTAGAATATGGATGAATCTATTTGCATCAGCCAAAAGAGGGGTCATGATCATTTGTTCAGAGCTGATACACCGAGCATTCTAACTCAATATACCAGAAGAAGGATGTGTTAGTGCAAGATTACTGATTATATGATTACCGATTATTCTGAAGGAATTATTTCAGTGGAAAACATTTAAGGTATAATCAGCCAGGTAGATTGTACTTGACCTTGAAGTTCCAGTAAACTTTTTTGAAATTTCTGGGGCTCAAATTATGTGGAAGACTATTAGATGAATCTAACATCTGACTCTTTAAAGAGAGCCACTAAAAGAGATGTGCCGTGGGTGACTAAAATCAACCCACAGACCACGGGCTAACAGTGGAAAGGGAGATCAACATATTACACAGCAGGGTCTTTTCACCTGTTCCCTCAGTGAGAATATGAGCTCAGCCACTATAGTAATGAGGCTTACATATGACAGAGTTTATCTTTCCTTTGCTTAGAGTCCTGAGATGTGTAGGCCAAACTGACAGAGCAGTTCTGCTCCACAATTCAGGGATGTAAGTTCCTTTTCTCTTATTGATTTAGCAGCCTCCATGACAATAGTTCCCAAAATTTAATGCAGAGGTCGGTAAAATTTTTCTGTATGGGTTTTTGCAGCCCATACCTAGTCTCACTTATATATTCTTCTTTGGTCTTGTTGATGTTGTTGTTGTCGCAACTCTTTAAAAACATGAAAACCATTCTTAGCTCACTGGCTGTAAAAATATCAGACCACCCCAGAGGTTTGGGGCCATGGGCCACAGTTTGTCAGTCCCTGCTGAGTGCATCGGAATTGTCTGGAGGGCTTTCTGAGCCCATCCCAGAGTTCCTGATTCAGGAGGTCAGGGTGGGACCCAAGGATCTGCCTTTCTAACAGTTTCTCACGTGATGCTGCTGCTGATGGCTTGGGGACCACACGTTGAGAACCATAACCCTACAAGTGTTGCCTTTGCCTTCGTGGTCAAAGCTGAATCTCCTGCATGTGCACACTCCAGCCCAAAAGACAAGGGAAAGAGAGTCAAGGGGAAGGATCTTTAAGTGTGCGACCAAGAAATTGTACACATTATTTTCACTCACAGCTCATTGACCTGATCTTAGCCATATGGCCGTGACTGGCTGCAAAGGAAGTTGGGAAAAATTGCCTGTAAATGGATGTTCATGATTCCTGCTACGACTCAACTGCAAGCGGTTTTATTGTGAAGAGGAAGAAGGAGAGAATTCACTCTGTGGAACAGTTAGCAGATTCTGCCACACCCGGCAGGAAGGGGACCATCGGAAGGTCTTCTACACTTTCTTCAGATTGACCTCACGGTGACTACCCCGCGGTCTATTGCAGTCCCTCTCTGATACAGTCACAGGCGAAAAGTAAACTCACGGCATACCAGAGGGACCTTAACAAGCACACACGCAGACAGCTACCGCACGGAACAACGTCAGCTCACGTTTCCTAAATAAATACCTGTTCCATGTGCCCCTCATGATGCTGAAAATTCTGCAAGTCCCAATTCGTTACTTCTGGTCCTTTAGGCTTATTAGTCTTACTGAGTTTCTAGAAATTTACCAATATTTGTGGTAAAATAATAATAATAATAGAAAAGAAGTATACAAAGACAGCAAATAAAACAAAGTAATAATAAATCTGTTTCATGTTATGTACCAAACAAAAAGCAGATTATATGTAAATGAAAAATAACCATAAATACATCATAAACTTTGTTTTAAATGTAGAGTAAGTACAATACTATGGCAGGAAAACACTTACTCTATATGGTGGTAAAGAGAACACCAATAAGGCAAAGGCTGTCTGATTTGACTACAATGCAATAAAATAATCTATGTTCTTAAATATTCCCCACCAAACGCGAAGATCAACAGACTTGGGGGGAAAATACTTGCAACAAGTGTAACAATAATAAATATTAACACTCCACCCAAAAAGACATTGGAGGCAATCCTCAGGAGAGATATGCGAATGACCAAAGAATATAGGTTAAGAAGTACAATTTGGTAGTTACAAAATAGTCACAGGGATGTGAAGTACAGTATAGGGAATACAGTTAATAATATTTATAACTATGTATAATGCCAGCTGGGCACAAGACTAATTGGGAGAATCCTTTCATAAATTATGTAAATGCCTAATCTCTATGCTGTACACCTAAAACTAATATAAAATAATATTGAATGTTAACTCTAATTGAAAAATTAAAATTAAAGAAGAATTTAAAAGAACATCGGAATATATATGTATTTTTATTAACAAATATACTCAAATTTAAAAGTATCATTTTCTTCCTTTCAAAATGGCAATATATTTTTTTTTTAAATGATACACAAACTGGTCAAAGTTTTAGAGAAAAGGGCATATAGTTCTGTGCTAACAGAGATATATTTGCAGTTTAGTTCTATTCATCGGAAGTTTTAAACGTGTACTAGAGTGGACAGATTCTTAGGACAGTCCCCATGCCCCTGCTCCCTGGTGCTCATAACTTTACATTATACAGTTCCCTGGAATAGTAGCATAGGATCTGTAACTTATGTCTAACCAATAGAAATGAATACAGCGGAAGAAACAGGATGTGTAATTACACAATTATGTTACATAAGATTGTAGCACTTGTCTTGCTGGAGTATGTTTCTCCCTTGCTGACTTAAGAAGCAAGCTGCCTATGCTGGGAGGCCACGTGGCAATGAACGTTCAGGCTATTTCTAGGAGCTGAAGATACTCTCTAGCAAGAAAATGAGGCTTAGATTTTACAACAGCAAGGAAATGGATTCTTCCCACAACCCGAGAGAGTTTGGAAGTGGATGCTTCCCAGAGCAGCCTCACATGAGAACACAGGCTCCAATGACCACTGACACCTTGAAGATAGACCAGTCAGGCTGAACCCAGACTCTTAACCCACAGTAACTGAGATCATAAAAGTGTGTTGTCTGAAGCTGTTAAGTTTGAGATCGTTTGTTATACAGTAATAGATACTAATACACATATATTACACAAAAAAATTCTACTAAGAATTTATCTAAAGCAACTTAATTGCAAGTATGCTCATCACCGGACTTTTTTATAATTTTGAAAAATTAGAAACAACCACTATATGGCAAAAATAGAGAATTTGTTAAATTATGGAAAATCCACAAAAAGAAATATTATTCAGCTAACAAAAATTGATAGAAACAAATATGTGTATTTAAGAAACTTGTTTTAAGTATAATAAATGAAAATGTAGTTTCCAAACCAGCTTGCATAATCAACTCATATTTAATTTTTTAAATGTTTATGAATGTATAGAATATAATCCTTGAAGTTACATACCAACTGTTAATAATAATTATCTATGAAAGGTAGAATTATAGATTTTTTTAAATTCTAAGACATGTATTTTTACAGTTTTTCTAGACTAACATTTCATGTCTTTGCAAAACAACAAGAACCTAAAAATAAATTTTAAGTGCAAAGTGGAGGGAAGAAAAGGGTCCCCATCTCCATGAAAAGGAAAAGGCTGAAGTTCAGTGTACATGTCAGTTGTTTTATGGTTATTAAATGCAAGATGCAAATGTCCTCAGAGACCAGTAAACTGCTAAAAATAATGACTACGGTTTCTTGTGCATTTACAATATACCGGGCACATGCTACGAATCTGGAGTGCATTTGTTCATTTAATCATGTGTAAAGGGTTAGATCTGACCCCTCTGTTCAGAGAGGACAGCCTCTACTCCTGGGTATTCAACTATTTACACCTCTACTCTACCCCTGGTCGCAGGGCAGATAGCAGGTGAGATACATCAAGAGCAAGGGGCTCACGGGTCACCCAGGACCCAGAGAGACTCCCTCAAACGTGGTCTGGGCCCTCATCTCAAATCCTTCAGCCAGTTCTACCATTGCACAGCAGTTCTCGAAACCTGGCAGTTTAGGTTCCAAGGAGCCAGAGAGACGTTCTCTATTTGTTGTGGAGTCTATCACAAAAATAGAAGAGGCCCTTACCGCACACTTTCCCCCTGAATGACTGAAAACAACAGTTGCTCTTACAGATGCATGGAAAGAGCAAAGATATTTCAGTAGGCTTGAGGACAAGCTAAAAATTACCAGCTCCTCCTAGGAATTACTCTTTCTGCCAGAGAAAAATGGAAGGTTAGCTTTTCTCAAAACCTATCTCACTTTGCACACTGAGGTTCATCTTGCTTTAGTGGCCTTGGGCAAGTCGTGTTACATCTCAGCTATCAGTTGCCCTTTTATAACATGAATTTTTGTTGCCTTCCCTAATTAAAGCTTGAGCAGAGTGATTTGGTGATTCCTATCAAATTAAGCGCATGTGATACTGAAACAGATTCCCTCATCCTGGTGTTTTATCAGTCAACATTTTTTTTTTAAAAAGAAGTGCAGACGATGTATCTACAACACTGATTCAATGAATGAGTAAAGCTTTCAGAAGGAGATTCATATAGAGAAACTTTTGGCTTATAGAAAATTCTTATAGGGGATTTTCTTTTAATTAACTCTACATGCTTCTAACATGGCTCTCAACTGACCTCACGGGAAAGTTCCTTACTCCTGTGACATAAAGGCATGTTCCCTCTTCACCACCAAGACGAGAGCCAAGAGCTCCTGCCCCTTGATAGACTGACCACAGAGAATCACTTCTTGGAAGGTCACTTTTACTGCTTTAAGTCAGCCTGAAGATTTTCCATCTGAGAAAGTACAGCAATGACATCTGTTCATTCTTCAACACAGACCAGCCCTTTACCCATGATTTTTCAATATTTAAACAAACAGCCAAAACAAAGCTGTGCGTCAGTGTTAACCTTGTGAACTTAAAAGGCTGCACCTGTACAATTACTAATTAACATGTTCAGTAACAAAGCTGGTAGGTAACGAGCGACATTCACACCTCTTAATTGGTGCGATTAGCAGTCCTTTTGTCGTCAACCATTAGCAGCTCTCCTCAAGTGTAAAATGCCACAGGTAAGGGGACTTTGGTAATGGTAGAGTGAAGGGCGAGGGAGGCGAGAGTGAACAGAAGTTTATAAAACAGATTAGGGTGATTTAGAGGGAAGAAAAAATATGGTCACTGCAAGAAACTGGCTAAAACTGCCAAATGAGTAGAAACATCTGTGATTGTATCTCTCTTTATTTGCTGGTGATGTAAATCTTGACATTTAAAAAAATTGATTCTTCCCCTCATTGGCTGCAATATGAATGTGAAAATCCAAATTAATGTTAAAATAAAAAAATGAAGGCAGGTATGTCTGGTGAGATGTTGCTTCCCATAAAAACACACTATAAGATTTTTTTATGAGTCTATAGCCATGCTACCCCGAATATGCCGGATCTTGTCTGATCTCGGAAGCTAAGCAGGGTCGGACATGGTAAGTACTTGGATGGGAGACCACTTAGGAAAACCAGGTGCTGTAGGCTTAAAAAAAAAAAGAGAGAGATTTACTATGAGATCCTTATGACAAACATCCTTGAGTTTTTAAAACACCCCAATTATACAGGACTTTTTAGGAAGACATGAAGCAAGGTACACTTCTGTATTTCTTTAATCTTCCCTGTTCTTTTTTTTGTTGTTGTCAAAAAAGCAATAGCAGGCTTCCCTCCAGCTCACCGAGTAACTTCCTTATGTATCCAGTGTTGCAGCCTCAATATCAATTAATAACAAACCTTTTCTTTAGTCTCCTGAAAGGCGTGGCGCTATATTCTCATCATTCAAGATTTCAGATTTTAGCTTCCAGGACTAGCTTTTCTATAACTTCCTGATATGTTTGTCTTCTTTTCTTAAAGATGTGGCTTTATATTGACCAGGCAGGAATGTTTCTATCTCCTATAAAGTAGAGTTTTCAATATTTCTTCATAATAGGAGGGGTTACCACATTGTTATTTTAGGACAAAAACTAGACGTAATATATTCGTGAGCTCCATAAGGGCAAGAATTATGTCTCCTCCACCTGTAAACCACCAACTTCTAGTCTATATGCATGCTCAATAAACAGATGATACTTATGGAATGTGAATGCTGATGTCAGATTCTCCCCCCACATCTTTCTTCCACATTATGCTATTTGGAGTTTTTCACAATTCTGGAGGGAGCATAATCAGAAAATTTGCAATCCCAGTTGAATTCTCTCCTTTGCTGAGAACCTTTTTTGTTTTGTGTTGTTTTATTTTGTTTTGTTTTGTTTTAGTAGCATTCTTTTTTATGTCAATTTACTTTTCTCGTAGTTGGTTTTTCTACTTTTATTTTGTGGATTTGACTTTCTAGCACCCGTCCTTTTCATTTATTGAAATTATAGTTTTCCAGATCATTTTGAACCCTTCAAGCTTATCTTACTTCTTGCTTTTCTTCCATCCACATTTCCCTGTGTTATATTCTTTCTTTTACCTACTTTTTCAGTTATCTCTCTATGCCAAACCTCAGAGACTTAAGACACTTATTTTATCTTGCGCACAACTTCATGGCTCAGGAATGTGAGGAGGGCTCGGCCAGGCGGTTCATCTTGACCCCCAGGGCCGCAGCTGGGGTGGATGGCCTAAGGATCCATTTCTGAGCTGGCTCCTGTGTGCACACGGCCCCTTACTCTCCACACATGGTCTCTCCTCTCTCCCTCTGGGACGTCTGCGCACAGCTTGTCTTTTCACAGCATGATCATCAGAGGACAGTCACGCTGCTTACAGAGCAGCTGGTTTCCCTCCTGAGCCTTCTGAAAGCGAGTGTCCCAAAGGCCCAGGTTGAAGCTGCAAGGCTTCACACTCACCGGTCGAGCAAATCTCTCAGGCCAGCCCAGAGTCAAGAGGGAGGGGCAGAATCGACTGCACCTCTCCATGGAGGAATGGTTTGCTCATGCAGGGGTGGAAGGAATGGATGGCAGTGTCTGGACAACAAACTGCCACACCTACTGGTCTCATTTTAATGTTTTACTTTTCTTTCCTATTTTAAATGTCTAACAGTTGCCTACCTAATACACAGGTTGTTACCTATATACCAACCCTACACTCAAGCAGAATAAGTGAACCCACACTCACGTCACGGGAAATGATTCAAAGGGCATTATGAGGCCCCGATGCCCCCAAGTCATCACAGTTAACCAGCCTGCCAGTTTCTAGTCTGAGCTGCTAACATCTTTCCGGTGGGCACGTGACCAGGCACAAGCTTACAGGTGCCCTGGGAGGGAGGCACGGCCCATCAAACGTGAGTACTTCTCAACCCAAACTTACAGACTGATTTATTAAGATGAGTTTTTGGTTTTCCCTGGGGGTAAGTGTAGAGTACGGAGTGGAGGGAAATGGTGTTGGAGCGACACACGCCCCTTGGCGTGGACAGTGCTGGCGTGATGCTGGACACCTGTGATATCATCAGAGCGAGATGGTCATCAGTCTGGCAGTGGTGCAGGCGAGTGCTGTGGAGGGTAGTGGCTGGGGAGTGTTGGTAAGGATGTGTGTGGGCGATGTAACAACATAAAGTATTTATCTGCCTAATGTCAAAAGAATATATATCTCCTATCATCTCTCTTGTCCCCAAATAATTTAAGAGTTTTCCATTTGTATATATAAAAAGAGAAGGAATTGAGGGCAGCCAACGTGGAGACAAACTTCCATACCAACCTTTCTCATTGTCTCATTGTCATGGTGTATATATAGGATAAATATAGGTATATAGATACAGATCAACAAGATAAGGAACTTGGAGCAGTTAAATCATCCAGTCCCCATTCTCCCAGTCGCTGTATCTCCTAGGCAGTCTGTATCCAAACTACTAAGAATTTTTTTTTTAATTGTGGAACTGGTCATAAAATGGACATTTAGACTACTAAAGCAATTAATTCTGTCCTACTATCGTTACTGCACTTTGTTTTGATGTCTCCTTCCAGCAGAGACTGCCAGTTTACTTATCTTTCAATACATATTTGGCTCATCTTCCTAAGTTATAGACCCTCCGATTATTAGTCAGACTAATCCCAACTGGAACAGTGGTTATGTTTTTCAGCCTCCTTGCTGCCATGTAAATATATTCTAATTTTACATAAGCAGGAATATCATGCATGAGTTCGGAGACGGCCTTAAAGACATGCGACTGTCTACATTCTTTCCTCTTTTCTACTAGCAAAGGAAGAAATGACGCTTGGAGCCACAGCAGCCATCTTGGATCATGGTGTGGAAACCATGGGTTACGGATGACAGAGTAATAAGATAGAAGGGCCTCAGTTCCTGATGACTGCTCCACCTACTCCCAGCCCCGTGCTACACAGCATATACATTTATTCACGAGACAAATGTCTATCTTTTTGAGACCCTGCTATCTGGACTTTGCAGTCATTTGTAGTAAAACCTGCTTCTGATACATCTCTCTGTTGGTGAGAGTGGTTGGGGAATTTAGTTAGGTTAAAATAATCAACTTAGTTTAAATCACTTTCCCTACACACACGACATAAACTTGCAAAGGCTGATTAAATTTCACTAGAGCAGATCTTTATAAAAAGAATAAGTAACATATGTAAATATCACATCTGAATTTAAATACAGTATTTAACTGCCCTAGATTTTGCAATGTATTCATAGCCTTAAGAGAGGATAAGAAACCACTTTATAATCTGTTGAATCCTTGTAAATTCTGTTTACATATGTTTTAACAATACGACATTTCTCATGCTATCAGTGGTGATGGTCAGAAGCTCTGTATTATAAAATAGTCCTCATTGCTCTGGAGGACAAACCAAGACTCCGTCTGTGGCCTGGAGCCTCTCCTGGAGGAGAGGAAAGTGCTCTGGGAAAGGACGCCGCTCCTCAAATCCAGTGGGTTCTTCCGAAATGGTTGCTAGATGCCACCACTGTAGTTCAGGACTTGGCATTTCCTGAAGCTTCCTCTCCCCTTCCCTTCCTCAAAGCCTCACCCCCTCAGTCCACACCCTCCCAGTACCTGCTAGAATTAACTCTTTAAAAATAATCTCTGATCATATCCTTTCACTGTGTAGAAACTTTGGTTGGGTCCCTGTTACCTCCGGCTTGGTACAAAACGACCTGCGTTTTTTCGGTCTTACCTTCCTGTACTTCCCCAGTCCCTTATCCTGCTTGCTCTCTATTGAAACATGATGAAATTTTCACCTCTTCCCCCAAATGCTTTTCACACCTCTGCCTTTAGCGCAGGCTAGTTTCTCTGCCTGAAATGTTCCCCAACCCCCAAACTTGCTCTTCAGAACCTTCGAGATGCATCTCACGGGTCAAAACTCTCTGCTTGAAAAGGCTCGAAAGCCTTTGGAACTATTACAGATGAGATTAAGCCCTTCTTCCCTATGCATATTCTGCATTTCGTTCTACCCTTGTCACGACACGTATCACCTGGTGTCATAATTGATTCAAGTCTGATTTTTCCTGATGCGTGAGATGAGGATGCTCTCCCTACTGCCCGGCTCAGTGTCCACGACAGAGTGAGAACTTGCTGTGTCTTGCAGAATGGGCTAGACTCACGACTGATACAGGGTCACCCCAACAAAAGTCATTTGTATCTAAATGTAGTTTTTAGGATTGTGCGATAAAGGGAAAAATTAGGCATAATTTGAATGATAGGATTTAGATACTTTCAACTCCTTAGAAGAAATATTCATACAGGAACATGCATTGATAGCCTATGAGCCATAATATCTGTCTTCTCACCTTGAAGAGAAATTTAACATTCCTTACCACTGAGTTTTCCTGGAATCAATATTATGGAGTCATAGAATTATAGAGTTAAAAAGGACATTAAAAATTATTGACTCTAACTTCATAATTTATAAATGAGAAAACTAAGGCTCAGAGAGATTAAAAGATTTGTCAAAGGACACCCAGCTAGTTAATGTCAATCAGATCTGAAATCCTAGTCTCATGACTCCAGCGTTCTTCAAATATTTCTGTCATAAGTCCCTGGTTAGGGGCAGCCAGCAGCTGTGAAACACATGGACGTTAATTTCAAGTTAAATCAGAGCTAAAGCACAGCTAAACCCAAGGGTTTCAGCTACAAATTAAACAGGTGAGGGAAGATGTCAGATTATTTGATGAAAATTTAAAAATTAGACACTGTTAGAGTTTAAAAGTCCAAGCCCTTAGTTTTCATAAATGAAAATAAGAAAGAAGTGATTTTCTCCACGTGAGTCATAAAGCCAAAGACAGAGACTTTGAATGCAAATGTGAAATGGACTCCACAAAATCTCGTGGATAAAATGAGACACCACAGAGAGTAGTAGTCCTCTCATCGGAAGCAATCGGAGCCTGTGGTTGGTCAATTCATGAAAAAATTGGGTAAATGGGAAATCATAAAAAATAAGAGATACATATTACAAAATCTTTATTTCAATTTTAAACATGAATTCACACTTATTCTCCACATGTGGATAGACCAAGCCTTTTCTTTAAATATGTGTGTTAGCTTTCTATTGCAGCCATAACAAAGTACCACAAGCATAGTGGCTGAAAACAATGTAAAATCATTGTCTGATAGTTCTGGAGATTAGAAGTTCAAGATGGATCTCATTGGGCTAAAATCGAGACATCAGCAGGGCAGCAAGCCAGCCTCCCTTGGGGGCATAAGGAAAGAATCTGTTTCTTTGTCTTTTTCATCTTCTAGAGGACACTCGCATTTCTTGACTCATAGCCCCCTCCCATCTTCAAAGCCAGGAATCACCTCTCCATCCTCTGCTTCCACCATCATTTCTTCATTTCTGACTCTGATTCTTCTCTCTCTCTTTCTTTTAGAAGGACCCTTGGGATTACAATGGACCCAGCGTGGTAAATCGGGGAAATCCCTCATCTCAAGATCCTTAACTAAAACATCTCTGCAAGGTGCCTATGGCCACGTGCGGTAACGTTCACAGGTCTGAGGATTAGGATGGGGACATCTTTGGTGTGGGCGTGGGGACATTAGTCTGCCTAACACAGCACAGCTCTGCTAACTGGAAAAGAGTTTTCTTTCCTTCACGAGTTTTATGTAAAGTGTATTGCCTATGACTGCTAGTGTGTGCCTTTCAAATATTATAATAATTTAAAGACATTTGAAAAGCAACCTGGGTAGAACTCTTCCAGATTTGTTTCTCAATTTCTTTATGATGTCTGTCCCATGACCAATTTGAAATGAATTTTTGATATGATTTGCCTTTTTTAGTCCTTCTGAAGTATTGATTTGGGTTTTATAGATACAATTCTCTTTCGTTTTGTACTCCTATGTCACTGGTTCATATAATATTTATTTAAATTGTGCAATTATGATAACAAGTATTCCTTACTGAAACAGTTTCGAGGGCAAGCAGAACTTGGTAGAAATTGCTCCAGTGTGAGGCACGACAATGAGCAGGTTGCTGGCAAGGGGCCTACTAGCCCCTGGTCCTCCATGTGCCAAGGAATAAATGAAAAGTTTTCCTCATCTGGTAGATTGTCTATGTGGAGGTGGTTTAGGAGAGTGTCTGTTATATAGAGTGCCTTGTGTACTGTAAGTCATTCTACAGATATAAGGTATCCCTATTCTCTCTGTTTTTCATTTAAGATCTGGTGTTAAAATTATACAAATAGACATTTCTCATTGGATATGGATGACGCACGACAGGTTAGAAATACAGCAGTCTAGAAGACTAGGGAAAGACAGAAATTAAAAAAAGAAAAAGAAACCATTCTGCTCAAGCCAGGACAAGATCTATAATTAAATTAGGTTACTTAATAATAAAAGTTTCAATTAATAAAGTCTTTAATTATAGTTAAGGGTTTGTTTCTTTTATTAATCTGCTTTTAAGCTCATCCATTGTCTCTCTAAAAATTTAGGTTTAGCTATCTAACTAAAGAGCTATTTCAAAAATATTTAATTGGCTGGAAAAAGTATATTGAACACTTCTTTCAAATGACCCATCTTTGGGAAAATGAGCAATTTGGCTCATTAAACTATAAATGTATCCAGGCCATCTCATGAAAGCATATTTTAACTCAAGCTGAGTAGTGTGGGATAAAGAGACACTTGCAAATATCCTGAGATTATAAACACAGACATGTAAAATGCAACAGTATATGCAACAGAAGAACAGTGCTAAATCTCCAGCCAAAGGGTCTTCCCATAGATGTGTTCTTTTGCCCTTGAACTCTATTGTCTTTTACCGCTGAGTCAAGAACTGTCTCCATCTACTAGGTGTCTGGAGGGGGCAAAGGAGATTCTGACTGATCAAAAGAGGATTAATTTCTAAGCTTAAGGCATATTTGCCAGCCCAAGGCATAGGTGTCTTGATTCCTACCCAAAGTGCAAGCAAAGCCCACCTTCTGTATCAGTTTCCTGAGGCTGCCAAAGCATCACAAACTTGGGGGCTTAAACCATAGAAACTTATTGCCTCACAGTTCTGGAGGCTAGAAAGGTGTTGGCAGGGCCATCCTCCCTCTGAAAGTTGTAGGGAAGGCCTCCCTTCTAGCCACTAATTCTTCCTTGATCATGACAGGGTGACTCCAGTGTTTTCATGACATTCTCCTTATGTGTGTATTTGTGTCTAAATTTCTCTTTTTATAACAACATTAGTCACAGTGTATTCTGGGCACACCCTACTCCACTATGGCCTCAATTAACTAATTACATCTGTAATGACCCTATTTCCAAATAAATTCACATTCTGAGGTACTAGGAATTAGAATTTAGTATGTGAAATTTTGATGGATGTAGTTCAACCCGTAATATTTCCTATAGAGGAGGCAGCATCCTTTGCCTCATATCAATTCTCCAAATAATGTTTAATTCTAATAACCAGTCTGTAGTCATACCTAACCAGGTAGTTCAGTAATAATCATAATCATAAAAATTATCATGAGTGCCAGAAGAAACGATAAGCAAGAAACAGATTAATAAAATAAAAATTGGTAAATAAAAATTGGTGAAGTTTATTAGCTATGACTAGGAGTAACATCACCAGTAAGAAAGAAAAAACTGTGAACATGGAAATATGAGAATCAGAGAAAAAATGTTAAAAGAACAAAACCCAGAGGAAATAGATCAAGTATAAAGAACACAAGCAGTCCCCTGTAAGGAAGCATATTGAGAAGAAATTTTCCAAGAGTGGGACCTGGGTTGAACAGGTGGCTCCCTATTATATCACAAACATTTGAGCATCCTTTATCTTATCTTTGGTGCCAGGGATAAACCTAATGATTTGCTACTTTATAGTGGCGATGATTTAGAGATGAAGTTGAGTATGGAAAATGAAGTCTATTTATCCAATAAGATACAAAGTAGTAAATATATCTCTTTTGTAGTAAGAATTTAAATAAAGTACAAGTGCAAATTTCCATTCAATGACACAGGAGTCAGAAAACAAACAGTGGACTAAAACGTTGACTGCATTTACCCCATATATGCATGCTAAACACTAAACGAGAATAAAACATGTCTTTGAAAGGTCCAGAAATTCTAGTACAATTTTTTTTGCATATCGAGTTGTCTTTTTCTTGCTTAAGAATCATTAAAATTTGTCATCTGTCCACAAGGCTCAGTTATTCGGATTATTCAATAATTTTATGGATAGTTGAAGTACTCAAAGTTTTTAAATTTCTTATTTTATAGCAACATCCCCCAGATGTATAATATATAGTTCCATGTGTTAGGAAACTGAATTTACTAAACTTGGGGTCATCTGTGTTATAGAGGCAGATGGTTTGGGACATCAAGTTGACTGTACTAAACCCTGGTAAGCATCTACAAGATTTCTTAGAGTGGATTCTGTCCATTTGTCTTTTTCTTACAAAAAGTTTGCAGAATGTGAGTTGGCTGTCTTCTATATCACGTAATTACAAAACAATTATTAAATGAAGGGTGTAAAAACTTTATCTAGTTTGTTATTTTGCCTTCAACAAAACTGTTATCAGCTCTAACCCACTTTATAACTCACCAGCTTTAAATTTATAAGAAAATATCATCCTATCAAACTTTATAATATTGCTACAAAGATCACAAATATATAATCATGTTGGGTTATATTTTCATTCTCTCATAACCACAAGTAGAACTTTACATCATTTTTTTCAATATCTAACATATTAGTTGGGATTTTTGGTTGCAGGTGACAGAAAACAAACACAAAGTAACCTAAATTTTTAAAAAGGAATTTATTGGCTCATAAATTTAGAAAGCCTAAAATTGTGTATAGCAAAGCTGGATCTAGGAATTCAAATGACAATATCAAGTCTCTGCCTGTCTTCTCCTGAACATAACATCTGAACCCCCAAAATATCCAATACTCAGAAGCAGATGATCATTTTATTTTTGTTTTCTGTTTTTGTCTTTCATTTCTTTCCCAAGAGGGTTTCCCTCCAAGAATTGCATCTTATTATGTTGCTACTTAGCCTCTAATCCAGGTATTACACAGACAAATGATTGTTAGATAATTGCTGACATGGATACCAATTACGGTCTCTTTTATCTATATTGTGTATAGGATTTTCTATGGCTATATTTTTATGTCACAAAACATCTGGGAGAAAAGCAAAAAAAAAAAAAAAAAAAAAAAAATCAACCAAACAGCAAGAACAACAACAAAAAAAAAAACCAACAGTCTCAGTACTTTTAAACACCTAGGCTATAAAACCAAAATATCAATTTGTTGATTGAATTTTAAGTTTCCTGAATATATTTCAGTTTCTAGTAGGCAAAACTCAAAATGCGCTTACAAAAACAAGCAACTAATTGTGTGCAAAGAAGAGTTGGCTTATAGACCATTGGGATCCTGCTCCAGGCATACGAACTCAACCTAGTACAAGTATTTTATGATGAACAGAGATCTGGAGTTATGTTTTTAAGATGCCAGGAAATCGTGGCAATATTGATCAATGGATTCAGGCTCTAAGCAGGGTTTTATAAATTTGATAGTTTTGTAAAATATCCCGTCTGAGTTAAATAATATGTTATATAATAAACTATTCTAGAAGAAAACAAGAAGCTGACCAACAATAAGAGTAACACAATCTTAAAATCCTGGATGTTAATGAAATGGAAATTTTTCCATATTGAACTATGAACATGAAATGAAATACATGTTCATCTATGTGTTGTAAAGAATCGCCTGACTTTTTAGCCCTTTGTCTTAGACATAGCATTTTTCCTAGATAATATTTTAACTCAGAATTGATACAATTCCAGCTTTTATACCAACGAGAGCTGAAAATATATTCAGAAAGTCAAAATATGTTTCTACTGTTATTTGAATATATAAACTTCAGGACTTTCCTATTTAAAATGAAGATTTGTGGTATATCTCGACATTAACTCTTATTTAAAAAAACAACCACTACAATACCAGTGTTTCAGTTGCTATTGAATCATCACACTGAAACAGTAATAAAAGAAATAGAAAGCTATATAGTCTTATAAATGCAAGTGACAAAAAAAAACTCCTGTTTTGATCTTTTTTGATATCTAAATTTTATGTGAGAGAAATAGCAGAGGGAAGTTTGACCCACTTGACAAAATGGCAGTGTTCTGCAAGGCCTGTTTCAAACATCTAGCACCAACATTCATATCTACACGCATGACCTTAACTTTGCCATTGTAAATGCTGAAGATGGTAAAATCAGCAATTCTTTGGTTCTAGGAATTTGGTCTTTAAAATCACAAAGTAGCTTTAGCTCTCAGCTTAAATAAACATTTTTAGATAAATATATAAAGAAAAACTCTAGTGATGGGGTTGTTACTCCAAGATCTGTTCTTGTGATGTTCTTAAATTTATACCCATAAGGGCTAGTTTGCTTCTCTAGTCATGCTGCAATGGAGTACGGTCTAACTTGGACTTATCCTAATATTTGTCTACAACTAGAGATTCAACTGTATCACATACTTGGACAGACTCATGGATAAGTAATTAAGTCTATCCTGATGATGCTAGGTCTCCTAATCCTTCTTTTAGCATCTTATACTTCTTGGTAGTATCACAGTTGTAATCATATTCCTATACACTTATTTATTCAATGTGTTCTCTATGACACCAGATGCTATATCTGACTATTCTTCTCTGTATTTACTTAGAAGCATAATGTCTAGAACAGAATAAATGTAAAGTAAATATTTGTTGAATGAATGAATGAATGAATGAATGAATGAAGGCAATGCTGAGTAGCAACCTCCCTGTTCTGCATAAATTCATGTGACTCTTACAGTAGATAAGTGGGAGATGTAGAGCAAATTGATGTTTTCCCAATTTGCCTATTTTTGAAAATACAGACTATCAGACCCTTCCCATGGAAATATTGATTCAAAGGGTTTGGGGTTGAACCCAAGCATTAGCATTTTAAAAAAGCTCCCTTAGATACTACTTATAATGAAGCAGTTTGAGAGATACTACACTAAGAGATTATACCACCTCAGATTCATAATTCTATTTTATTTTATTTTATTATTATTATTTATGCCTACAGTACCTGGTCTTCCTAGGTGGTCCCCCATCCAAGTACTAACCAGGCCTGACCCTGCTTCGCTTCCAAGATCAGACATTGGGCTTATTCAGGGTGGCATGGCCATAGATCATGGACCCAGGCTCTACTGGGGTGTGAATCCAGGACCTTCTGCATGTAAAGCAGACATGCTAACTGCTACACTATAGAACCACGTAATTCATAATTCATAATTCTAGAATGTTCTTCTCCATTCAGTGATCTCAGGACCTCCAGAATCCTCATAATCCCCATGCTTTTAAAAAGAAATATTGATATCATTGTACTTCTTTGTCCTATCCACTTGGAATTTCCTCATTTAAAATTTGTAATTTTGACCACATATTTGTCAAACGGAAGATCTCCAGGTAGCACTTTGGCTCAGGCGTGAAATTTAATCTATGAGCTGCATGCCTGGCCTTTGAGAAAGAAAATTTCAGTTAGTGCGTAAGTCTGGCTGCCCACTGAACACCTACAGATAACATGATTTGGGCACTGTATGCTCTTTTATTCTAGAAAATTGTGTTTTAATGGTATGCACAAACATTCAGACTTAATAGCAGCCATTTGTTGTTTTATTCTTCCCAGCATCCCTTGCCTCTCCTGGTAACAGAACCCAAATTTTGCTTTGGAGGAATCATTTTTAATCACATGGCATGGCATGATACAATTGACCTCATCCTCAAATATTAAAGTAGAGCCCAATGGGCTTAAACCTACTGGTGCATCCCACATCTCTAGCCAAGTAATTGGTTGAAGGAAGGGCACAGAACCTAAAGAAAGCCAGGAAGCAGCGGAAATGTTTGGTGGGGATTCTGGGAATGAAGTGTCCCTCTTCCATGAAAGAACCTTTCTTTTCCTTACTAATGGGGTGAGACTATCTAAGATTTGAAGCTTCTGGGGACATTTTGAGACTGTGAGGCAATTGAGGGCTCTCTGATACCCTGTGTGGAGCCTGAGAATGAAGTCAAGGAGAAGGACATAGACGCTGAGACTAAATCAGTCCTTAACAACACCATTTGATTTTCCAGATTAAGTCTAAACTACAGCCAGCCTTGACTTACCTTTTCAAGTATGTGACCTAATGAATTTCCTCCATTGTCAGTGTCAGAGCTGGTGTCTCGGTTACTTGAAACCTAGAGATTCCTACTGGTTGTAAGATCCACAACTCTATCACAATGTAACCCTCAATGGTCCTTGAGGGAGGAGATAGGGGAGCTGGGAAGCTACCAATGGAGCCGAGGTTGTACATAGATGCTAGCACGCCTCCCTGAAATAGCACGATTCTCATGCGAGAAGTAAAAATAACATCTCTTGATAAGGGACACCAGTGGCCTCCCCAGCAACCACATTTTCCACACTAGAAATCCATAACATAACCTAGCCAAATATTGTTTTTCTGATTTGCCAATTCGTTATATGAAACCTCAGAATAACATAAAAAATTGAAATCGCATTTCATTATGTATTTCACTAACTACCTTTATTGGAATGAAAATAAAATTACATGAAATCAGAATTATCCCAGAAAATTCAGGGCATATGGTGGCCATATCTAGGGAACATCCACCTTGTTTTATTGGAATAAATTATTCTTAAATTGAACACACTGCTAGAAGTGCTGTTACCAGTCCGCAGGTCATAAAGAGAAAAAGAGCTAAACCAACCTCTCAGTGCTGAGCTGGCAAGTGAAACCACACGTTCTGCACACAATAGGTATGCAGCGAATATATCTGACTGACAGGAACCCTGCTAGGACTAGCAGTGAGCTATTTAAGCCCTGCTGCTTCTTGTGGACTTTGCCAGCCTTGGCTGCAGAGGAGGATTCCGCAGTCATTAGCAAGAGCCCAAGCTACAGCTCCTCTTCCTCCACTTCCAGCGTGATAAGCCCTAGAGTCAGGGGCTGGGCTCCCGCCGGTGACTGATAGGTGAGCAAGGTCTGAAGAAAACATTTTTGGACTGGATTATTTGTTGAGAATAACAAGTGCACTGTGCTTGTGTCAACAGGCTTGTGACTTTGGAATTTGTAAAAATATTCACTAAACTGTAAAATGATAGTTTTGTATTGAAATTGACCTGCTTATAACCTATGTGTTTTAGGCATCTGGCATATAAAAATTCTACTGTATAATACAAATTAAAGTAGATGAAATCAGTTAGCTGAAAAAAATGAAGGCAATCAAGTCTTTCAACGTCTGGAGGCGACCAAGAAACAAAATAGAGATAAACCACTTTTGGAAATCCAAATTACAAAAGGTTTCTTTAAAATATTATGAAATATATGTATGTATGTCTTCACATATGTTATACACATATATATATATATATATACACATACACACACACACACAGCCACACACATGTTGCGTGCACACACACACACACACACACGAATATTTCAAACCGATCTCAAGCAGTAATCAATAAAAGTTAGCAAAGTTTAGCTTTTATGAAATAAACCAGTTCAATTTGGTAGAGAAGCAATTATATTTCCAGAAATGGAACCATGCACAATGGTTTTATAGAGTATTTGCAGAAGAATCGGTGGTATGTGTAATTCTAATATTTTTTACCATCAGATGATGGCAAAAGATCCCATTTTCTAAAATAACCAGATTTAACACTTCATGTCCCCATCTGCTCATGAGAGGACTCAGTGCCCCATCCACCACAAACTGTCCTTGGCCATGGGCATTTCCCTTCCTATACCCCATGAAGCTTTTTTCATTTGTTCCTTCTAGACTTTTGACAGAAATAGGACTAATTATCATTTATGAAGCACTTATTATGAACTAAGCATTATGTACACATACTCTCTCACTTTATCCTAACAATAAATTAGGTGCTCTTTTCAGTCATTTTACAAATAGAGAAACCAAGGTTCAAGTTCATAAGCTAATAAATGGCAGAGCAAGAACTCCAATTCAATTTTAACTCAGTCTGTCTGATTCCAAAGCCCATGCTCTAAACAGTTCCCTAACTGGTCATTAACTATTTACCTTTGGATTTCTTAAAAGAATTTTAAAATTCCCTCAATAATTATGAGGTAATACATCCCACCTATGTAATCTAATTCTGATATATTTATACTGAAATTCTTCTGATAAACCACCTAAATTTAAAGGAAAAGGTAAAGTGCAACAAACAATATTTGTATGACTTATGGCTTTTAGAACTGATTAATTATAATTAGACAGAGTCTGGCGGTTCAGACTCGAAGAGAACACAATGAACTTGTACTCTGCCCGTTTTAATAATGATTCACCAGGCTTTATATTTGATTCCATCTGAAACTCATCAGCACTATATTCAGAACATTTTTTTTCTTTATCTGCCAATTTCATTTTATGTTCTCACTTTGTGCTTTTCCTGTTATAAACATTAATGATTTTGGAAGACAGAGACTGTGATGGAAGTCTTCTGTATATTTGTATAACAGTATTACCTCAGATTGCTCTCCTATTCTTCTCTCTACATATCCAGTTTTTTCTCTCTTCCTTTCTCATCCTCCTCTTATTTCTTCTCTCCTTCTCCCATAAATTTCCCATGCCATCCATTCTTCTTATAGTCCCAAGATCATTTTTCTTTTGTTCTTAAAGTTAGACACTTGGTCATGGAATGAATGATCTACATGTTATACTTTGATGAACTTGGGAAGAGATACAGAGAGAGAGAGAGAGAGAGAAAGAGATTTTAAGATGTAACTTTTTCACATTTCAGCATTCATGAGATCAGGTCTGATACAACTGGTTCCTTTGATTTGATAAAGTACAATAAATTTAACCACTTTCATAATAGTGGCATGTTTTTACTAACTAGAGCACTCTATTTTAAAAAAAAAAATCTCTGTCAAACACAAACACACCAACTTAGTGTCTTTTAAAATTCTCAGACACCTTTACCTGTTTTTCTCTCTTCATGCTCAATACAAAAAGATATGAGATCAGAGCTCCTAATTATGGGGATTCTTTCTCCTATATTTTAATTCAGTAATTTTTAGGACATATATATCAACCTTCCTTTTCAAGTCAAACTCCAAAATGTGTTGTTGATTTTTTTTCAGGCATTTTCAAATATGCTCGCCTTTCCCTTCCTTCCTCCCCCCACCTCTCTACCCTCCTCGCCTACACTCTCCCCAACTCTGGTAAGTGACAAGGTGCCACATACTGTAAGTCTAGTTTGCTGGAGCAGTACTAGCGGGCTCTAGCGTCAGCATGTGCACTAGATGTACATATTTTATTATTACCTTTTCTCCACAGCCAAGACTGTCAGAAGAAACATGGCATTTTTTACAGCTTTCTGCTAAGTGTCAGGCTTTGCACTTCAGAAATATTTGATAAGTGGAGCATAAGTTGCAGGAGCACATCCATGCGAAAGGCAGATACACAATATAACTTTAACTCTCCCATTAACTTTTTCATTTCCCTGCAGAAGTTGTTTCTGTCCATATTTTTACTTCAGCTGGGCTGAGTGGGAGAAAGAACTCAAAGGGAGGTCGAAGCAGATGGTTGTCACAAACTGCATACGGCAATTGAGAATTAGTGTGCAAGCATATGCAACCTGGTACAGTATGAAACATTCCAGCATATGAGTGCCGAAATAAATCAAGCCTGGAGAAGATCGGGATGATAAAAAGATGAGCTCTTCTTTCCCTGTTACATATATATATTTAGGGCTTCTGAATTCATTAGGATATGTTCTCTGTTTTCAGTAGGCAAGTTAACACCTAAATTGAGCAGATTCGTCTAGATTCTGATATCTCGCCTTTTTCTCTCATCTACAGTGTGCTTTCTGAAAAGAAATAGATGCATCCTCTGTATATAAAAAAGAGGGTTGGAGATTATGGTATCAACTTGCCTGGACAGGTTTAATCATCATAATACTTACTAATTAAATACAACAATTTATATTGACTCCCCAATTTATTAACAACCATGCACCAGACACAGTTTATACATGACTCACATACACAGGTTTTGACTACTCACGACCCCCTTGGTGACCAATTTGTTGAGAGCAATTCATTCACAACCATGCACTTCCAAAGTGTTTTTCCAGTAAGAATGGTGATAGAGAGACATATGTCAACAGTAGTTAACAGCAAGTAGGGCCAAATTCACAGCCTGGAACCGCTTCCGGTGGCAATAGTAAGGAGAGGTAGCTCTGCTACGATGCCTTGTAGAATTATAAATAACTGATCATCACCCTCGTTAATACTCTTACGAATCTCAATAAGGGAGGGTGAAATAAAATGAGTCTCCTCCCCTATTTTACAAACGAAGAAACAGAAGAGAAGAATTAAATTGTCAGTCACCCTCTTCCCATAAGAGCAAAGGCCAGTTCTGAAGTCAGGCTTGGTCCTGTGGGCCCATCTGCTGCTGTGCCCCCGTGAGCTTGGATTTCATGGCTGTACCTAAGGCCAGGTCTGGTGACCAGAGGCCCAAGTGCTGCCTCTGCCCCACCCTTCTCTAAACTCACTCCCCAATGAGTCTGAAAGAAGCTATGATTCTTTTCAACAAGTCTCTTCCTGCCATTGCCTTTTTTGCTTTGTTTACCTTCCCATCTGTCCTCTGTGAAAGGCGAAAGAAATGTAAGATGCAGAAGAAAGAGGAAAGGGGGAAAGTGATAGATATTGGCTCAAGAATAGATATGAAATTACATATTGGTAGACCAAAACACAAATCAACTCTGAACTACAGGAGTCCACCAACACGCACATAAATCATTTATAACGATAATCCAAGACTAGGTCCAAATCTCATTAAAGTATATGAATCCTTAATCTATTTTGGCAAAAAAGCGCCAATACACATTTTTTCTTTTTATCATAAATTACAGTTCTGTGGCACTGTGCAAATATTACCAAGCTGTAAGACAGCTGTGCTCCATTAAAATGTGTAATGGTCGCTGATTTCTTACAGCACATGGTCATCAGGCTGAATCTACAGCCAGTAATTAGGAAGATGAAATGTTTAATTGTGCTTTAATTTTGATAAAATTTATCTGTCACACATCCCGCAGCCGAGCATTATGCTCACAAATCAATGTCATCGGGCCGAGCAAGAACTCAAGCACCAGGCTCTTGTCCCTGACAGAATCATTTGAATACGTAACTGCTCCCCAACAGCATCCAGCCTAAGGAAGAAGGTGAAACTTTCTCCGTTGACACAGTTCTGGTGACATATGTTCTATTACTTCCTTTAAGGAAAAGTGAGGCTCAAAAATACTTCTACTCTTACCTCTTGATGGCCATGTCCCCCTCTAGCTCTGATCATGTAAAGAAAGATAACCCCTCAGGGGCTATTTTTTAAAAATCTTAAAATCTGTTAGTGCAAGGAGAACAGATAGATGGAAGAGGAAGGAGAAAGGAGAAGAAGGAGAAATCTAGAAAGGAGAATTAAGCAACGTCCTTTTTAGTCCTATATCCTAATGTCCTTATTTAGGAATAGGTCAGTAAGAGAGGTGACAGTCAGCAGTTTTAACTGAGTAGCTAAACAGTCATGGGTTCACAGAACGTTAGAATGTTAGAGATGTATCTACGGCCACGCCACCCTGAACATGCCTGATCTCATCTGATCTCGGAAGCTAAGCAGGGTCGGGCCTGGTTAGTACTTGGATGGGAGACCACCTAGGAAGACCAGGTGCTGTAGACTTTAAAAAAATAAATAAAATAGAGAGCCTAGAATCTTAGAGATGAAACTCATCCACTTTTATATAAAGGGAACTGGGTGACCAGAGAGAACGACTAGGGACCTGAGCACCATCAGAAAGAGTTCAGATTATCACTATGCAGTCACAGTTGACATAACCTACATATTACAGAAAGCTTTATAATCCTTTTAGCAATGTTTACAAATCATAATGTTGAATTCGTTTTTGAAATGGCAAGAAATATTATTTTGAGCACAGGAATGTGTAAGGATGAATACCTCCCAATACTGAAAATTAATTTGTGCCATGTTTTGCCCACAAAAGGAATCAGCGATCATCTTTCTTACCCACAATAGCGATGGCTCATTATCCAAGAGAACTTACAGAGCATATGTAGGAACGTACTTTACATTTTTATTTTACATAGCCCTGGAAATAAAAATAATTGAGGGAGTCATGGCAAAGATGGTGAAAAGGAGTGGAAAGTGTGTGAGAAAAAAAAAAAAGGACAGCAAACTGAGATCAAGATGGACTGTCAGAGGGGGCATAAAACAGCCCAGATCACTGGAAAATGATGAGTGTCCAAATGGAGGGTCAGTTTTCTCAGGCTAGGAAGTTAAATTCTCAATGTAGTTTAAAAATCTTCTTAATAGGCCAATATTTTGCCAAAGGACACCAGTAAGCTTTCTAAGGTCACTCATTCCTCACCAGGCAATTAATGAACCAGCTGAAGACTCAGAGCATGCCAACTTACTTTAAAGTAAAATAAGTCTCAAAATCAGGAATAATTTTAGAAGAGTCTTCAGGGAGAGCCAAATGGCATTAAGCTATAGCCTGCTAACAAGAAGACTCATTAAAATACTTTTCTAAACTTAGCCATGGAAATAAGTCCAAACTAAAGATATCATATTCTCCATTCCCTTTGGTACTATTTTCATGGGCAGATATATTCAGGGATTGAATAAAAGGGTGATATTCTAGTAAGAGAGTTGTATTTAATCCTACTAGCATACCACATAGGCTAAACAGAAGTAGAAATAGTTAGGAGGGGCAAATAGCATAAAGTATAATACTAAATAACTGGCATTTTGCATCTCTTTATGACACAAACTACTTTCACATTCATTGTCTTATTTGGGACTTAGATTAATTTGTCCTATAATCATTCAAGAAAGATTAAAACCAGTATATTGGATACTGGTGTTTGGCTCACTCACCAGCCATTCTAACCCCTTCTAGTAGACCTCTCTCTTGTACTAAGAACATCGTTTCCCAGACTCCTTTGAAAAGATGGTTCTGCATATGATTTAGATACTGCTGTTAAGATGCACTTAGGTGAGACCTTCATTGAGATTGAAGTTGCATGAAGAGAGAGCGAAGATACAGAGCATCCATTTGGGAGACAGGAGATTATAACAGAAGCATCAGGATTTTGGAGCCAGCAGTCACAGTGGCAACTTCCTAATTTCCCAAGCACTTTTCTAATTCAGCAGCTTCCTGCTCAGGGTAGAGGTGGCCTCCTGATTCTGCAGGCTCCTGTTCATGACAGGGGAAGCAGCAGTCTTAAGGGTACAGTTCCGCAACGTTTTGGGGACTTCCTCCCTTGCTGCTGTTAGCTAGAGTGAATTCTCTGAGCTGCAACAAAGGGCCTCCATCACTATAGCCAAGTTGTGTGATCTCAACTTAGTAGTTTTTCACCGCTTCTCACCACAGGTTGGAAAAAATGCAAATTATATGTATGGTTTAGAATTTTGGAAGACCTAATGAGTGTTGAAAACTATGTCTAAATTACCTTATTCTGGTGTGGTAGAGATAGCAATGAGCTAATAATGAGTCAGCAGAACTGGATTCCAGTCCCAGGTGTGACACTATGGCTTGGAGCAAATCAAAATTTCTATAGGTGTATGTGTCTTCATCTTAAAAATAACACACAGAGTAAAATCAAAGATTTCAACAGTGCTTTACAGTCCCAATATTCTGAGATTCTACAAGGATCATTTAAAAAGTATATTAATTTGGTATAGCTATTAAAGAATTAAACAATAACTGTTTTCACTGGAAGTAAAATTTTATTTACATATGTGTGGTAACAGATGCAACTGTGGTAACAGATGCAACCCTTATGTAAAAACAGTCCCTTCGTCAGCGTTCTTAGGTGGAACCTATGTGACGTCCTGAAACTGTTTTTAGAGAGATAACAACACATATTTGTTCTATCTCATTTGGCCAGAACCACAAATTCATGTGCCAATGTGTGATCTGACCCATATGACTCCACCCCAAAAATCTATATAATATCTTACATATTTATGTTTTTATAATATCAAGACCAATAACTGAGAAACTTCCTATTTTCTTACTATACCTCACACTCTACGGAAGTTGCAACATTAGAAAAGTTAGTGAAACTAATAAACTCATTGGTAAAAGAAACTTTATTCAATCAGCACATGATTATTGAACAAGTCTTTACTTATCCACACACTCAATGAACACCTACCCTGTGCTAGGCAGAATGTTGGGTGTTATGTAGTCCCTACCCTATGGAGCTCACAGCCTAGAAGGAAAGAGAGACCAATAAAATAAAGCTGTGATTTAGGCTGATGAGTGATATGACAGCTACGGGGGTGCTGAGGTCACGCAGGAGGGGCTGACAGAGGCTTCCCTGAGGCTGTGACTCTCAACTGGTCTAAGGCTAAGGAAGTGCTGTCAGCGGAGAGAGTTGACAGAGCTTCTCAGAGACACTTAAAGGGTGTGGCATATTACAAACAGTGCGTCAGCCCAAGCGGGGTGTAAAATTGAGTAAACATATGTTTTTCGGTTTTAACATTTCTCTCTTCTAGGAATAATAATAAAAAAAAAAAGCTCACAGAAGGGGAGAAGTGTCAGAAGAATGACACTTCGGTGGCTGCTTTCTGGGGTGTGAAAAACACACACTGACCAAACTGCCTCTCCAACCCTTTGACCTTTCGCAGCCTTCTATAGTGCCACCGCCAAGGAACAGATTCAGGAGACGTTGGAGATGACAAGTTGATAAAAATGTGTATTTTCTGTGAAACTACAATTTAGGATGTTTTCATTAAAATTGTTGAATTCTTTAAAACACAAAGTAGTAATAGCTTCAGTGAAAATAAATGTTTTAGTGCCTATTTTAAAACTTCTTTTCATTAGATGAGCATTCAGCACAGAAATTAATCAGGAAGAGTGAGGTAGACTGAATAATGGCCCCCCAAAATATCTAGATTCTAATTCCTGGAATCTGTGAATATGGCAAAACAGACTCTGCAGGCATGATTAAGTTAAGGATCTTGAAATGGGAACGCTATCCTGGATTATCTGAGTAAGCTGTAAATATAATCATGCATCTTCTTGTAAGAGAAGCTACAGGGAGATCTGATGACAGAAGGCAGTGTGATGACAGAAGTGAGATGTTGCTCTACTGGCTTTGAAGATGAAGGGAGGAGGACAGGAGCCAAGGAATGCAGGCAGCCCATAGGAGCTGGATAAGGGAAGAAACAATTCTCTCCTGGAGACACGAGAAGGAATTAGCCTTGTGACACCTTGACTCTAGCCCAGTGAAACGGATTTCAGATTTTTGACTTCCAGAACTGCAAGAGAATAAGTTCATGTTGTTTTAAGTCACTACATTTGTGGCAATTTTTTATAGTGCCAACAGCAAACTAATACACAGAGAAAATGTATAATTTATACAATTTCTGAACATGAGAACTAGCATAAATATATTATAGGAAAATCATTATTAATAAGCTATGATTCTTAGATAAAGTACATACCATGGTTCAAATTTTAACCATGCTCCACAATTTTTTTCTTACAAAAATTAACAATATGTTGAATTTTGTGGAAAAGCATACCAAATCATAGCACGAAGTTCCAAAAAGTAGACAGAGAACTGGAGCTGGGAAAGTTAAAATTGAATATCATAATTTATTCATCAGGCTTGTCACATTCATTAAATCTGTTGAGAAATTACTTTAAAAGCTCATAAAAAGGTATTGTTTAAATATTTATAATTATTTTTCTTGTAAGAAGAGTCCTTTTAAAGTGATTCATTCAATAAACATTTATTGAATTAGTCTTCAGGGATAGAGCAGTGATCTACACAATCCCGAGCTTCTTTAAGAAGTTTGCATTCTGGAAAACTAGATTTAAAAAAAGCAATAAATTTCAATGTCATGAATGCTATGTAAAGGTATATTCAGTGAGAATAGAAATCTAGAAGAGTGGCACGTTTAGATTACACTCAGATGTTCAAATATTTAGCTCCATGTTAAAATTGAGAATTTTAATGTGGAAAATTGGTCCAACCTTCCAGAGTATTTCTTTTTAAATAAAGTAACTTAACCAGTGATGCAACTATATTAGCATCACATCACCTTCCGGGCTATAATGCATAGGAGTTTGGAAAATGACACATATAAAATGATAAAGAGGTGTCTTGATGTTAATTGTTCATATATACTCAGTGGAAATCGTGAATAAAAATATTTTAAAGAAAATAAGTTTTTAAATCTTGGGATTTATAACTATTACTTGAGACTATGGAAATTCGAGGTGTGACTAATTAGCACTGAGAAGTAACTGAAATGCATGATGTGACTTGCCTGGCACAGTGCATGATAAATATTGTCCCATTTCTCCCTGAAGAATAAATATCAAGGGTAAAATACAATAGTAATATTATATAATATGATCCAAATTCATAAACCAATACAAAGCCAATACTAAATATTAATCAACAAAAATTTTTGATTGATGGATAAATAAAGGACTTTTCACTTTTGTGAATATTTGTGATATCCCCCAGTTGTCATTTTCCCTACAAATTTAATTGCTGAAGGGTAATAATATCTTGGGGAAAAGTCCTAAATGAGGGAGTCTATTAACTGTTCATATTGCAAAGATAAGGAATTTACAAATCTACATGGCGTAGCAAAAGAACTACTACCTCGTGAAGAGGGATACTTAACGACCACCATATTTCACCAACCCTGATGCACATACAGAAAAATAATGTATGATGTAATTAAAACATGTTCTTTTGGGCATCTGCAGCTGATAATCTGAATTTTGAGGCAAAATAGACTTAATACGCACATAAAGGTATAAAAGATGAGTGAAAAAGTAATATGAAATAAAATGAGATTGGAATGAGTCCATTTTTATTTCAGAGTTCATGAACATCTTCAGCCATAACAACCAGAGAAGAAAATACAAGCAAGTTCCTATTCCACAGGTCATCCTGATTGCTTCCTTTTAATAAAATTCTGTTGTTACAAACGTGCTGTCAGAATTCATAATCTTAATAAGTTTTGTTCATACAACAAAGCCTATTTCTCTTCATGCTCATGAAAATAACTCGACAAGTGGAAAATGGCTCAAAATTAGTAAGGAAAAAAGCATAAGAAATTCTCCAGCACTGTCCCTTCCCTCCTCCTTACTCTTGGGTCTTATGTAATGCAATGTCAGTCAGAATTGGAGTGTTCCCAGGGTGCTGACGCCATGGTTGGGAAATCTGAGAAGGTCAGACATGATATCCAACCAAAGGAGCTGAAATCCAGGGAAGTTCCAATCTCAACAGGAGAAATTAAGAGCTAAAGTAAAGAGAGAGCCAAGGTAGAGATCCAATCAAACTTTAAACCAACACAGTGGAGAATAATGACAGAATTTGATTAGGTAGACATATGTGTGCCCAAGGATACCAACTTTAAGAAGGCAAAAATACATGGTAGTTAATGTGTGGGCTTTGGAGTTGGAGAAACATTCTAGCTAATCCTGGTCCTACCACATACCAGGTAGGTGATAATAGGCAGCCTCAGTTTTTTCATCTGTGAAATAGAAATTATGTATTTAAATAGTAAAAGCAGTTGCCACCATGTCTAGCACTGTAGATGCTCAACAAATGGTAAATATTATTATTTCAACATCTAGTTGAGAGGACGCTAACAGATTGCCTGCTTTGGTGAGGATCTGTGAGTGTTTCTGAATCAGCAGGATGAAGACATCCCTGTCTGATGCTGAGAGGACCCAAGGAAGGCAAGGACCAACCGAATGACGCCTCTCCTTAAGAAAACAAATTTTGGTGAAGTGAGATGTAAAGGAAAGAAGTTGGGCTTTAGAACACAATAACTGGGGTTCAAATCGTGTCCCTTGTTCTTTCATTTACTAGATATATAAGGGAAATACTTCATATTTTCAAGCATTAACAGTATGTCATTTGTATAATAAACATAATATTTATATTGTAGAGTTGATATAAGGAACAAATGACATGGCTTTTTTACGTGCTAAAAACATAGTAGATATTTCAATGTCTTTTCCTCTCCCCTCCCTTTCCAAGTTGTCAAAAATTGAGAGGGCAAAGACATTCCAAGAGAAGAAGAATAAAAGCATAAAAAACCAAATGCCTTGACACCCAAAAATAGAAAAAAAGATCGGTTTGTTAGTAGGATAAGTATTAGTTGAGGAACACTTCTCAACTTTTTGAGATATAATCAAAGTAAAATAAACTGCGACTCTTTATACTGGGTAATTCAATCACTTCCAGCATACATATACACCCACGAAACCAGACCACAGTCAAAACTACACACATTTCCATCCCCCAAAGTTTCCTTGTGCCTCTGTAATGCAGTCCTACCTCTGCTCCTTCCCAAGCATTTATTTACCTTCTTTCTGTCACACAGATAAGTTTGCATTTTCTAGAATTTTATGTAAGTGAAATCATACAGCATGTTCCCTTTTTCACCTTACTCCTTTCGCTCAGTAAAATGATTCTGTGATTCACTCATGTTTCAGTCATATCAATAGTTTATCCCTTTCTGTTACAACGTAGTGTTCCATTGTGTGTCTATGCCACAGTTTATCCATTCATCTTTGTTTACTTCTCTACAATTTTTGCCTCTAATAAATTAAGCTGCTATAAATGTTCATGTGCAAGCCTCTGTAGAGATATATGCTTTTGTTTCTTGTAGGAAAATACTAAAGAGAGAATGGCTGGGTCATGGAATAGATATATGTTTAACTTTCTGTGAAACTTTAAAGTTGTTTTCCAAAGTCATTTACCAACCTACATTCCCAGCATCACTTCATGCACAATCCAGTTCCTTCTCATCCTTACCGACACTTAGCATGGTCAATGTTCTTACTATTAGCCGGTCTGATGGGTTTGCAGTGGTGTTTTACTGTGATTTTAATTTCCATTTTTCTGGTGACCAATAATATGAAACATTTTTATTACTTATTGGCCATTCCTATGTCTTTCCTTTTGTGAAGGGTCTGCCCAAATCCTTTGCTCGCTTTTTAAATTGGGTTGTTTTTGTTTTTCTTACTGATATGTAAGAGTTCTTTATATATAATCTGAACATAAACCCTGTATCTGTTGAGAATACTTCTCCCAGTCTGTGTCTGGTGTTGTTTAATTTCCAAATATTTGGTGTAGTAGGCTGAATGATGACCTCCCAAAGATGTCCACATCCTAATCTTTGGAGCCTGTTAATATGTTACCTTATATGGCAAACAAGAATTAAGGGTAAAGATGAAATGGAGGGTGCTAATCGACTAACTTTAAGATGAGGACATTACCCTGAACATGCAGGTGGACCCTTATCATAAGGGTCTTTAAAAATGTAAGAGGAAGGCAGAAGTGGAGCTCAGAGTAAATGCCATGTGAGAAGGACTTAACTCACCATTACTGGTTTTGGAGGTGGAGGAAAGGGGTCATGAATCAAGGGATGCAAGCAGCCTCTAATGCTGGAAAAGGCAAGAAGATAGACTCTCCTTAGAGCTTCCAAAAAGGAACATTCTGGATGCCACCTTGATGGTTACCTAAGGAGACCCATTTTGGACTTCTGAACCACAGAACTGTAAAATAACAAATCTGTATTGTTTTAAGTCACTAAATTTTGAGGAATTTGTTAAAGTAACCATAGAAAACTAATATGTATGGGGTACTATATTATTATTGATTTCTACTTCAATTCCATTATAGTCAGAGAATATACTCTGTATAATTCCAATCCTTTAAAATGTATTGATATTTGTTTTATATTCAAGCATATAGTCTCTTTTGGTGAATATATCATGTACACTTGAAAAGAAAGCATATTCTATGTTTGTGGAATGTTGTGTTCCACAAATGTCTATTAGATGAAGATGGCTGGTAGTTTAGAGTTTCTTTACTGACTTTTGTCTACTTCTATCAATTGCTGAGAGGTGTTAAAATTTCCTATTTCTCTATTTCTGTCAATTTTTGCTTCATGAATTTTGAGGTTTGATTATTAAACATACACACATTTATAATTATATGTCTTCTTGATGAATGGTCCTCTTCATCATTATGAAATGTCCCTCTTATCTCCGATAGTATGAAGTGCATTTTATCTGATATTAAAGTCACTCCAGCTTCATATGCTTACTATGTACATAGTACACCTTTGTTTATTTACTTTATTATTTACTTTCAACCTATCTATGTCATTATATTTTAAGTGTGTCTTTTGTATGCTATATACAGTAGGGTCTTGCTTCTAATGCACTCTGTCAAAGTATCTTTTAGTGAGGATAATAGATTATTAACTTAATGTATTTATTGATATAGTTGGACTTAATTCTACCATTTTCCTATTCTTGTTCTGTGTGTCTTCTCTGTTTTTTATTCCTGTTCTCCTTTTCCCTTTTCCCTTCTTTTGGCTTGTTTAAGTATTTTTTAGTATTCCATCTTGATATATTTATCTCTTTTTTACTATATATCTTTGTATTTTTAGTGCTTGCTATAGAGATTACATTTTACATATTTAACCTTTTATATTCTATCTTGAGTTAATATTATACCACTTCACATAAAATAAAGAAAATATGGAACCATGTAGGTCCCTTTTCTCCATCTACTTAAAAAAAAAAAAGACTTTATTTATTTAGAGCAGTTTAGGTTCATAGCAAAATTGAGGGGAAGTTACAGAGATTTCCCATATATGCCCTGTCCCCACATAGGCACAGCCTCCCCCATTATTTCTATCCCCCACCACAGTGGGACATTTGTTACATTCAGTGAACCTACATTGTCACATCATGTTCACCCAAAGTTTACCTTAAGGTTTATTCTTGGTGTTGTACATTCTATGGGTTTGAGCAAATGTATAATGATGTGTATCCATCAATATATTATACAGAGTATTTCCATTGCCTAAAAAATTCTCTGTGCTCCCCCTTTTCATCCCTCTCCACACCACACCACCCCCAGCCTCTGATCTGATCTTTTTACTGTCTCCATAGTTTGCCTTTTCCAGAATGTCACATAGGTAAAATTATACAGTATGTGGGCTTTTCAGATTGGCTTCTTTCACTTATCAGTATGCATTAAGGTTCCTCCATGTCTTTTTACGGCTTGACAGTTTTTCTTTTTCCTTCCTTCCTTCCTTCCTTCCTTCCTTCCTTCCTTCCTTCCTTCCTTCCTTCCTTCCTTCCTTCCTTCCTTCCTTCTCTTTCTTTCCTTCTTTCTTTCTTTCTTTCTTTCTTTCTTTCTTTCTTTCTTTCTTTCTTTCTTTCTTTCTTTCTTTCTTTCTCTTTCTCTCTCTCTCTCTCTCTCTCTCTCTCTCTCTCTCTCTCTCTCTCTCTCTCTCGCACTGAATAATATCCCAATGTCTGGGTGTATCATAGTTTATTCATTCATTCAACTACTGAAGGACATTTTGGTTCTTCCTAGTTTGGGTGATTATGAATAAAGCTGCTATAAACATCTCTGTTCAGGCTTTTGTGTGGATGTAAGTTTTCACCTCCTTTGGGTAAACAAGGAACACAACTGCTTGATTGTATGGTAAGAGTGTGTTTGGTTCTGTAAGAAACCACTAAACTGTCTTCCAAAGTGGCTGCATCATTTTGCATTCCCACCAACAAGCCATGAAAATTTCTGTTGTCCTATATCCTAACTGGCATTCGTTGTTATCAGTGTTCCAGATTTTGGACATTTAGTAGGTATATAGTGGTATCTCATTGTTGTTTTAATTATCTCACACACTTTTAACAAGCAGTCAACCTGGTTAAATTCAAAGCATGATTTCTGCCTTTCCTTCTGTACACAAGAGTTCAAATTTCAGTTCAGTTCCCTAACTCTTTGCTATATCAGTTTGGATTCGACTCAGGTAAGCATTATTTAGGAACAAATCTGAGATTTCTGTGAATGCTTTAAATCTTATTGCTGTTCATTAAGCCTTTGCTATATTGTTTTGGTCATGTTTCCTGCATACATCACTCAGGAGTTGGGCTTATATTGTGTGGTTTCATAAACAGAAATTGAGGACCCCACTCTTCACTTTCTTCCCTCCTGCCTACTCCTCCACTCTCCTGCATGGTTCCTCTGGCCAGAAGAATGGGTTTCTCTTGTTCTAGCTGCCTATGCTGCAGTTCTAACCCATGCTTAGGACATGCCCTTGTGAAAAGCTGCTGAAGAAGAAACTGGCCCCCTTACAGCTTACTTCTCTAATGGTGATTCCCATCTTCATGCTTTTGTTTCATTTTCAGAGTTCACAGGTGATTGGTTTTGTATTTTGTTCTGTGCTTTAGTTATAATCAGCCAAAGGAGGTGGCTGCATGGGTTTATTCCACCACAGTAGAACTAGAACCCAAAATATGTTTGAAAACTTTTGAAATAACACTAATAGAATTAATTAAGCAAAGAGGTGTTGCCTATTCAAATTATTGCAGAATAACAACAAAAGACATGCAACTGGCACAGCGAAAGACGAAAAGTTTTTAAGTGCATGAAAGACAAATAATACACCTCTTAGGAATCTAGAGGAAAAAAACATTCTGGAGGAAAAACGCACTGGAGAAAAACAGTTTTATCTTCACAATAAGAAAAGTAATATGCACCTGAAGTATGTTTCTATACCATAAATATGAAGGCAACTAAAGCTGACTGAACACAAGTCAGAAACCAGCAGCATAAAAGAGAAAGATCAAAATTTAAATAAACAGAAAAAAATAAGACCTTAAAGAAAATAGAAGTAATTTAGGGAAGGGGAGATAGCACATCTTGTAAAACAAAACAAGTTGCAGTGAAAAGAAAAGAAAACAAGAAATATAAAAATCCTGAAATAAAAATTTTAATAAATCGATAAGACAATAAATAAATCTAAAAACTTTTTCATAATGTTGAGTATAAGACAAGAAAATATGAGAAAATGACTTCTAAAAACTCCATCTAAGAGTTCTAATATTGACAAATCCAGTATCAGAAGATCAAGAAATAAAGAACAGAGAAAACAGAGAAGAAATTCTTACTGAATATAAAAAGATTTCCTAAAGCTGAAAAACTTGACTCTTTGGAAAAATAAAAGTACTGCTAAGTTCAGAGTGAAAATAGTTTCATATATCCGCATAATATTTTTAAATACCGGAAGCATAAAGAATAATAATAATAACTGCAGCTAGCATTTATTGAGTATCAGCTACTCTTCTAAATACTTCACAAATGCTAACTCATTTTATCTTCATAACCCTTTCAATTAAACAGTGTTATTTTCTATTTACAGATGAAGAAAGTGACAAACAATTTACACTCATAGTCGCTCTAGAAATCCCAATCTAGAGCCACTGCTTCTTTCCTTGGTGTATAGGTGGGCTTTCCACCACCTTTCTACGTTTGGCTGTCCTCGCCGGTCCAGTTTCTTATCTTTCTTTCAGCCATACCAATAGGGACGGTCAACCTTTTTACCCTAACAAGTGTAACCCAAACCTAGAGCTGCAATTAGATTTACTAATGAAGGACCCCATAAGTCTGTGCTTTTGAATTTTTAAAACCGTCCACCATTTCAAATACGATTCCTTTGGCTTCAGTTCAACCGAACATGTATTTGCATCGCTACTGTATGGCATGCTCTGCAATTGGATTCTGGGGGAAGTAAAATGATGAAGAAGCAATGCCCGTCTGTAAAGACTTTAAAATGTAACTGAGTGAGGGAGAATTAGGCAAATAACTATCAATCAAGATTAAATAATATTTAAAAGAGGAAGAGAGCACCTCTGGAAAGTCTTTGGGAAAAGCAGTGGCCGTGGACCTTGTCCAACAGACAAGATGTGGGTAGACAAAGCTGTGGAAGGGCAGGATTTCTAGTAGAGAGAGACAAAGACACAAAGCAAAGATGCAGAGTCAGCAAGGCTTGAATCAGCTTGAAAATTACAGTGGTTATTCTTTATAATGGTAAAATTTAATGACTGAGATTATTTTATATCAAAATCCCAAATCAGCCATTTAAAGATTTCAGTCACTCTGAAATAAAATTTACCCTGAACTCTAAACTAAATACATTTCTCAATTCCATCCTGAATAGAATCATACAAATTCAGTTTGAGGTATGTCATAGGAACAAATAAAGGCATATTTAGCTTAAAATTCCCAAATTCTGATCCTTATTCCTTCATTCGAATGACAACCACGATTTCAACAATGTATTCCCTAAGTGCATTGGATTGTGGTACCACACACTAACGATCCTTGCTTAGAAAGTAGAGTGTAAGTGCCTCTCAGGACTGAAAAGCACAAGAGAGTTCTGGAACTGGAGTCAATGAGGATATGGGATAATAAGAGATACGCGGACTTGGGCAGAAATTCTGTTGTCACATTTTCCACACTTCAATTGCTAATAAAAACTTGGTAATGATGGCAGAAGTCTTCTGGAAATACTTATGACATTGGTAATGACCCATACTGGATAGATAAATCCAGTATGTAGCCATGCTTAAGTAAAAAAATTCTTAGTACCTCATTTGTCTACTAATAAGTGTGTCTTTGGAGGGTCCTTTAAATATTATTGATATGGTGAGTGATAAAAGAAGACTGTTATTGCCTGAAAATACTGAATAACTTACCCTCATTAATAACATCAATAACTTACCTCCACTGGAGGTTTCTCAGTTTGATTGAAAGGTAGAATCAAGGCTCAGAAAGTCTGCTTTAATTATGAAGAAGAAAAATTATGTCTTTGTTCATTTTCTTTTAAAATTCGGCATTATTAAATGATTTTAGTTGCCCTCTTTTCGAAAGTGAATTTAACACAATCCACATCTATCCTACCCTTTTCTTTGACTCTGAGGCATGATCTAGCTCAACATAAAATGTATTTATTGTTTATCACATATTTACTAAATTCTAATATATACCATGCAGTGCGTTGGAGCTCATCAACTCAGCAGGAAATAATTCAAACGAGAGCCCTGCCCTCCCATGCTCTCTTCCTCCCAGCACTACCAGTGCGGCTCCAGTATCCCTCCTCCCAAACTGTAAACTCCAGCATGCTTCTGTCTTCTGCGTTCTGTTTCATGCTAGCACAAGGCCTTGAAATGTCAGTCCCTGCTAAATATTTACTAAGTAGGACTTTAATTTTTAATTTCCACCTCGTATTATAGTCGATTGTGTCCTAATATTCTTCCTAAACTAGTGACGCGGGACAATGTTGCAAACATCTATCTCTTCTGCTGAGACACGCAGCTAGACTCCAGTCTCATTTGCAATTGTGGCCACATGACTAAGTTCTAACCGATAGTATGTGAGAAGCGACTCACTAGAAATGTGCCACCTCCAAACCTAGTCATCAAATCCTCTCATAAGAGATCCCCTGTGCTGTTGGATGTTGACATCCATAAAGTCATCAGAAGCCAGCAGAACCCCTGTTAGATGAGGTCATAGAATTACTGTGTGGAGAACTCCCCTACTCACCTGGATCTGTCTTAAACTATTTATAAAAATGAGAAATAAACTGCTACTGTGTGTATTCCATTAGTTAATTTTAGTCTACTTGTTATAACAGCAGACTTATCCAAATTAATAAATGTCTTTGCACCTTGTACAGAGAAACCTTTAGGATGTCAAGTGATCGAACTGAATGTTAGAAAAGAATTCTCCTCCCTTTTTGTGTCATAAACCATCACAGTTCACAGTCAGTAGATGACTGCTTTTGCTAACACCAAAGATCACGAAATCACAAATTTCACTCATTTAAATGTTTTATAGTCAAGTAAGTGGTAATAAAAGTGAATGATCATTTACATGAAGTATTTTTTTTCTCTGTGTTCAGGAATTCAAAGTTATGGGAAAATGAATATTTTTAACCTTTCCAAACTGCTGTAGGCTCACTGTCCAGGTGGTAGTTTGCCTGGACTTAACCAGGATAGTTGTCCAAATTAACTGACAAACCTATTTTACTTTTCTTTTTACCTATAGTTCCTCTCTTTAACTTCTACTAATTTACCTCAAAAGACTGAGAAGATGCCTTCCAAAGTCCCTTTCACTCTGAATCCAAAATACAATTAATACATTTTGATAGAAGTAAAGATAAAGTTGACATTATCACACACACACACACACACATTATAGCCCTATGCTAGCTCATAGGTAAATAAAACATTACTATCTAAATAGAGGAAAACATTTATTTCAGAAAAGACTGCATATTTTTTCTATCACTGTGTGATTTCTTAGTAAGTGGATATGGTTTAGCTAGAATACTTGGACCAGAAAATAAATGACTCCTGCTCATCCTGTGGGTGCCAACTACGTTCAAGCATGAGGGGTTGCTGGCCCGCAGTGCCAACATACAGCACCTTCGCAGGGAGGCCAAGGCCCTCATGCTCCAGCAATACCAGACGGCGCTCCGATGAGGCGGGCTGCTTCTGGCAGGTGGTAGCACAGGAGGTAGTAAGCGAAAGCAGCTCAGCATAAATAGTTCTAGTGAAATACAAGAATAATATTCTGGCGTCCCCAACTCATTTTCTCTCATTCATGACTCACGAAAAACATGTATTAGGATGGGCAAATGGCTAAACTACCCCAAAGAAATAAAGATTCATCTCCAGCCTCTAATGGAAACTCTCCACTGATCTGGAAACTTCTCCCCCTCAAGTTAAGCAAAGTTTGAACAGTTATGATTCTCTCCTCACTGACCTTGGAAATCTGTCCCAGGCTGTTGGCCATTCTGGTCATCTCTTCTAGACCAGCTGCTGTCTTTATATCAAGGGGGATTTGGAGCATTCCATGGGTCAGAAGAAGGGAATGTGTTCTGGGCCATTTCTAATCCACGGAAAGCCCCAGGTGTATAAGAGTAAACCAGCCAAAAGAGAGAAAAAGAGGAAGACGGAAAAGCAGAGACAAAGACAGTATTTGATCCGGGGCAGGGGGATGGGGGGGCGCTAAGATCCTAACACATCCATAGATAACTAACAAATTAAAAGTGTAATATCTCTAAGAATTAAGAAATTTATTTTTAGGGTTGAAAAACACAATTTCAGTGTTTCATTTTTAGGGAAAGAGATAAAATTTTACAGAGGATCTTTTCACATTTAAAATACATCTTGGTGAAACCTGGTGAGGGGTAAAAGAAAATTTGTTATACTATGCAAATTTTGATTAGAATAGGTTTGAAAATTCCCCCTTGAAAATTACAAAAAAATAAAAAGTGAAACATATTAAAAAATTGTTACTACTAAAATTAACAAAGATTTCTCACCCATTCGCCATGTTTATAACTCCATTTCTACTGTGTTATTTTTCAGAAGTGTCTCCATTTCTACGAATGGAATTAGTAAGAGGTTATATAGCTCAGCAACAACAAAATCCCTTTGTAAATGAGAAGAAAACAAAACAAAACCTAGAAGAAATAAACTAAACGTTTCCAGGAATGACTAAGCACAGGCTATAGTGATTGCTGGGAATGGAGTCATTTCATTTTGAGCTCCAAAATTTGTCAGAATTTCACAATTTGCATCTGCATTGCGGACAGTGTGATAACAGAGATGTGCACTGAATCCGACCACATGGAACAGAAACTCCGCCTTTTAAAGTTTATCTATTCACTGCGAAATTTACTTGGTCTGTTCAGGTAAATAGACTCTAAAGTGAAAAGTAGCACAAACATCAGAGGTTTAAAACCTGTTCTAGTTTAATAGGTCAGAATTTCCAGTTTGATTAAATTTTGCGCTCCCCTGTTGCCTGATTTCTGTTCAGCCTAGACTAATTATTTTCAGGACCTTGATAATTGGGATGACTAGCAAAGACAATTTGTCATGTGGCTCATTTTTCTTAATATTTTCAATATCTAGTGTTCAATGTTTATAAAGTTATAGTAAATTAGATTAGTATTCACAAAAACATCAGCACGCAGTTCCCACAGTTTAGCATTTCGAGGTCATCATTGACCCTCCAATCTTCAATAAGCCATTTGAGATTATGTTACTAAATTCTGTATGTAATTATAACTTGGCCATAGAAAAGTTTTCCTCCATGGGGATTCCTGGTAAATTGCTCTTTCTTGGCATTCTCCTCGCCCATGAAATGAGGAAAGCTGAGGTAATTCTTCTTTTAAATTGAGATGCCCCTTGAGATGACAAAAATCTTAACAATGTGAGCCTAGTGATCAATGGGAGAAAAAATGATCAATAAGAGACTTTAGTTTGTAAAGTTGGGAAAACATCTCTATATAAGCCCACAACTGAAATCAGACCCCAAACTTCCCTGGTGACGCTGGCTACAAGCCTAAAGTACAAGGATGCTGCCACCATCCGTCACTGTTAACCGAACATCACGGTATCTCAGGACTCCAGAATGTGAGACCCAAAACTCCAGAACCTGAGACCTAAAGCCTAAAACTGTGGGATAGTTATGCTACCCACTCTGTGACCGTCCTCCTGGAAAAGCTAGTAAGTGATAAGTGAATGAACTATTCAGGCAATTAATGAAATATTCACACACATCAAACACTGACTTAATAAGAGCGTATGACTTCTGAGGCTTCGCTATATGCCTGGTAATTTACATCCAGGACCCCATTTAATTCTAACAGCACTGGAAAGCGGGTATTCTTATCCCCCATTTTACAAATAAGGAACTGGGACACAGCAGTATTAACTAACTTGTCCCAAGGCACAAATGGCAGAGCCAGGATTCAAACGCAGGCGTAGTAGCTGCTGTCGTGGCCTTGCCGATTTCCTCTTAACCTGGCCGTTGACTTCCAGTTTCCAATCTACACTGTATTTCTTCTCCTGGTGCTTTCTCTTATCTCTGTTCTCTGCTTCAACGGCCCTCGAGCCAGGCCAGGAATGCGTAGGAAGTAACTGTCCCCTGGAGCAGCTCTCAATCACAGACTGGAAGGAATCGGTGCACAAACACCCCAGCTGTCTCACTCCTCAGCGGGAAAAGCACTGGCTCCCAGATTTTCCTCATGGGAGCAAGCTTGTCTCCCATAGTGATAACTTACATGCTAGCACACCCTTCACTGGCCGCCTTTCCTTCCCACGCTGGTGTCCCTACTCCCCACCGGGTTTTCCTGGGATGGCCTTGCAAATAAACCACTAGTCTCAGAGTCTGCTTCAGAGGTAACCTAAACTGAAGCATAAGGTCTGTGGATTCTAAATCCTTCTGATGTCTTCAGTCTTCCACACGGGGAACATAGCAATTCAGGAGAGAGACAAATGCCGAGGATAGGACATTATGTTAATAATGAAGAAAACTGGGTGTTTAACATACACAACAGTCCTTTTCACTGGATATTATCAGGCTGCTTAATGCAGCAGCTTCACGTGTTACACCCTGGGCACCTATAGTCTGCACATCGCTGCTGGACCCAAAGTATTTGTTGCTCTTTTCCTCTCCAAGGTTGATTGTATACCTCCAGAGGGGGAGCAATGGTTATCCTCTTTCTTCCTGGATCACTTTGAGGCCTTTCACTGCCAAGGCTGCACACTTTATTGGAGCGGTCGTTATGTGCTGGGGTTAGAGTCCATTCTCTCGTTGTGGGAGCGTGAGAGGTTAGTCTTCCCTGTTAGATCTCTAGATTAGGGACTCAATACATTTGTGTTAGAGTTGAGTATGAAGAAATTAATCCAAGAAAGATGATCTTCGAGCAAGAGACAGTTATGTGAGCTGTCGGAGCCTCACAGAGCAAACACTGAGGACCCTTTGCCCAACCAAGAAAGAGTCTAGTTCAGGCTAAATCTTTAGGCAGAGCTTTGTGAATTCGGTCGTGCACTTACTTTGTGCCTTGCTCAGCCTTGGAGACTCAGAGGTGGGTGCCACAGGGGCTCTGGTTCTTGGAGATCACATTCCATTAGCAGAAGCAGATAGATTATAAACCAATACGGCTAAGAAGTACAAGAACAGTGAAGTGTGGTTGGCAGAGGATGGGAAGCATTGTGTGAGGGGCTTTTGGGGTAGTAGAAAGGTCTGGCGGTGCTTCACAGAAGGAGATAGTTAAGCTGGATTTTGAAAGCCTGAAAAGGAATTCATCAAGATAAAAAGATGGAATTGTGAGGGTGGTTTTGAGAAGAGAAGTTTTAACCCAACATTTTGTCTCTAGACAGGAAAAAGATTTCCCCTTATAAGTCAGATGCTTAGAGATATAAAATTATAAAATATTAAAGCAATACATTCCTGCTTTGGAATGTTGGAGGGGGGGATAGTAATAGTTAACAATTGTGTAGTATGTGCTCTTTGCCAGACACAGTTCTCTGTTTTACATATAACAACTCATTGAATTTCTAACAACCCCATGTAATAAATATTACTATTAATCATTACAGATGAAAAATTGAGGTACATAGAGGTTAAGAAAATTGCTCAGCATCACACAGCTATTAAATAAAGCCAAGTAATCTGGCAAGATTCTCTGCTCTTAATTAGTATACTATAATGTCCTTAGAAATAAAGGTAAATTAGGACTAACAAACATAACTATAATAACTTGAAATAGGTAATAA
>CM053511.1:46096405-46123866 GCA_028627145.1 Eidolon dupreanum
TAAAACACAGTAAAACAACAAATAATTGTGGAGGGAAAAGAGCTAGAAGGAGGGGAGAAGGAAATTAAACTTTTTTTTTAGTTTACTACTCTACTCCCATTGGCTAGAATGGAGCAGATGTAATAAATGTTTATAAATATTTCTTGAATAAACAAAAACTCAGCATATTAAATTCTGTCTTGTTGATTTGACAAGATGTTGATCTAAGTTATTATTTTAATGCAGCCTCAAAAAGATATAGAATTGACAACTCTCTTAAAGGTTTGTCCATTGAAAATCACACAAGCAAGGACTCACAGATATAGTACAGCTACCTAGTCATTTTCTGTATAAAAAGTGAGAAGGAACATTATCTGTTGGAACAATCACCTATTAATGTCTGCTTGCTATGCATGTGTATATTATACTTGGAAAAGTCCTTTCATGACTTTTGCTCCATTTCTCTGAGATAGTAATTAAGGGTTAATTATGCTTGCTTCTTGCCTGTCTCATAAAAGACTATGGAATTAAAGTTACTAGCATATTTTGGATTGTTGGGAATAGATCAGCATAATAATCATTTTAGAAATAAAAACTGAAAAATTGAGAGAAATCACAGTCTAGAACTTGATGTCATCTGAGAATCAGACTTCATAGGGATTTAAATTTCATTAGCATTGGTTTTAAAAGCATTTCAGCCAATGGAACCATAGTTCACAAATAAATATAAATCAAGTGCAGAGGCCAAAATTACTTTCAATCTCATAGTCTCCTTTTGTGCCAAAATATATTTCAAATCAAAGTATAAATTTATGGGATAGTTAAGTCTATCTTGACTATATAGACCCCAAGTTCTTGAGTAAATTAAATATGTTGTAGGACAGAAGAATATTTTGTGTAAGATTTTCACAGATTTTTTAAAGACATTTAACAATTAAGATTTAAAAAATGACAAATTATCTTAAGTAAAAGTAAATATGATAATACTATATCAAGACTGAATACATATGATATATAGTACATAATTTACATTGTGGTTGGAATTTATAAAAAGTGAAAATTCTCATTAAGGGGGGTTAAGTGATCACAGGTTCTTGAAAAGAAAGAACTGGCAGAGGTTCTTGGCCCAGTCCCCTTCCAGATTACAAAAAACCATGAGTTGCCCCCTGAGTTAAAGAGGAAAGGTAAATCTCTTGACTTCAATCAGATCACTTCAGCCCTCTTGAGACCTTTCTTTATGGGTTCCTTTCCAATGCATCTGGACAGGCAGATGAGCACTAAGTTATGCAGGAAGTGAAATATGCACCATCGATAGGCTGGCCTGGAAGACAATCACTACACGAGTGCTTACAGGAATGTGAAGAGTGTTCAGCCTTGGCGTGCTGGGGGCTGAGCAAAATTGTCCAGTGTATAAATGCAATGAGACTTGCCAGGCCTCTACTCCTGGGCAGCCCCGCCTTTGAGATGCAATACTCAGTGGAAGATGAGGTAAACCTTTGTTTCTATCCAGAGAGTCCAAAATGGTAGAGCTATGTGTTCACACCGGCTGGAAGAGCAGTGCCTCGAGGAGGAGAGAGCCCCCCCTCACCCTTTCCAGCCGCCGAGCCCCACATGCATGTTTCTTCTCTAACCTACAAGGCAATCGGTGCTTTCCATGGAGGCGCTAAAACTTCCTGGCACCTCTAAAAGCTCTTACTCAGGCACAAAACTTATCTGTCTGCAATAGAGCTCTGATTGTGTCACTCTCTTAAGTAAAAAACACGTCACATGGGGATTTGTAGAAGTTTGAATGTTATTCTGTTGCAGCAGGAAAACAATCAGAGCCTTTTAAGCAGCTGGCATAATTTGCTTTATACTTTGGAAAAACTGATCTGGTTGTTATGTGAATGAGGGGTTTTGTTGGAGGGGGCAGAACTGAAAAGCCACTTAGGAAGTTATTTCCACAGTACAGGTGAATGATACAATGGCTTGGGCAGTATAGTAGCAGTAAAATGATGAAAACTAGGATACATTTTGGAGGGAGAGCCAAAATGAACCACCAATAAATTAGAGGTAGAGAGTGAAGAAAAGAAATTAATCAAGAATGACTGCTAAGTGTTGAGCCTGAGCAAGGAGACAAACATTGAGGTAGGGAAGGCTTGACCATAGAGGCCTCAGCCTTGTTTGGACTGAGGTATCATTGGACAGCTGGATGGAGATGTGAAGTAGACAGTGGCATAGATGAGTCTAGAGCTCACAGGAGAGGAGAATCTGGGAGTCGCCTCTTGAGTCTATAGTCTCCTTTTAAGAACCATTGGAATGTCTCTAGAGAAAAGCTACGAAATTACATGAACTTGCCTGCAAAAGAGGGAACAAAGAGAAAATGAAACAACTGAAGAGAAATACTAGAATTTTCCAACATGCAGCTCTAAGAGGAATCGCCAGCAAAAGATGCAGAGACAGTGGAGAGGAAATTTGGTAGAAATCGAAGAGCGGACATGCGCAGTGTCCTGGCCCTGGGTAAGAGTGTGTTCCAAAAAGAGAGGGAAAACATCTGCTGTCGAACGAATGAGACAGAAATGAACACTGTCTTTGGCAAGAGGTAGGTCAATTGTTTCCTTGTTGTTGGGAAGTCCAACGTCCGACATTTCCGAGTGCCTAGTTGATATTCATGGTCATAAAGTTGAGGTGATTTCAGTTATCCTGAAAGTGGAATGTTCTCCATCAACTTTCAGCTTCACAACCCAAGCAGGGAGGGGTGGACTGATGAGTTTAATCAGGATATGGCCTTGCTGGGCAGAAAGTCAGAATAGGTTATTTTAAGTTTCTTCAACTCTAAAATTTTATGAAACAAAAGTTTCATTTTATTTGAATCTAAAATTTCAAACTAATTTTTAAACTAACTTTTTTTTTTTTAATTCTGTAAATTAAGAGTATTTACGGTAACATGTAAAAACTTGACAATGAGACAATGGGGAGAGGGAGCTTAGCAACCTTCCATGTTATTTAAATCACAAATTTTGGACTAAAGATATGCATTAATCCAAAACAAATGTCATAGTTTATTCTTCCAATATGTTTCACTTATATTTTGCTTCCCTTCCTTTTCCAGTTTGATCCTTCAGAAGTTTAAAAGAATGGACCATGGTAAGCTTGATGCCCTGCCAGACGCTACCAAGAGATATCCAAGGTCAAAGTTAGAGTTGCCACTAAAATTCTTTTAAAAGAAAGACAAAAGCAAGAAATTTATGTATTAATAGAAATTATTTCAGTGAATAATTCAAAGATTAACTATTTCCCCCAATTCTGAGATCTTATAGAAGGCAAGCAGCATTTGTCTTTTTTTGTTTCATTTTAGGAAAATCTAAAATTAAAACCTACTGTAAACCTAAAAATAAATGGTTTAACTCCTGAAAATTTATTCAATCTCATGTTAAACTCCAACATACATATTTCTAGACTTGTAAACATATTTGCATTCTTTTAAATTTAAATAGAAATAGATTTGTTAAAATCCAGTTCTCTGAAATGTTCAGGAGAGTATCATCTGGCTTGATTTTTATAAATGATATGTAATGTTTTTAATAAAGTACTGTGAAATTCATGCTCTTTGAAACAAGAATTAGCGATTGAACTATACTTCTTATGGAATATTAATTTTTCCACAGCATCCACTTGGTGGACAAAAATAAGTAGTTGTCATTCTCAGAGTGAAGCGATGTTTAACTCTTGCTAAATTCGTTTTGTCATAATAAAGAAAACCAACTTGGATTCCAAACATCACAAGTGACAAAACATTTTACAGAGTATTCGTTTTGTATGTAGACTGCACCTGAAGTACTGTGCTTTCATCTAAATGAAAAAGCCAAAGGGAAGTCAAAAGTTATTTACCGTTGTTTCTGCCTTGACATTTCTTAACAGGACATAACTGGTAAAAAGGGGAGGCTGGACAGACAGGCCTCCTTATATGGAAGCTTTCAGTGAACCCAACTAGCTCTCTGCACACAGTGGCCTGACAACAGCAGCAACACCTCACCGAGAATGACAATGCCTTGCATTTATACAATGTTTTCTAGGTTACAAAGAGCTTTTCATATTGCGTTTGTTTCTTCTTTTTATTTTCCCCCTTTTTATTTTTTTTAAAGAGGGTTTGTTTCTTTTTAATGAGAAGGAAAGTTATATGGAGGATTTTATTCCCTTAGAAAACAGGAGACTTTTGGCAAGATTTCGAATCTTTCCTCTGTGGCCAATTAGTGACAATTCCACTTTTGCAAGACAGCCGTCTCCCTGTCCAATTTGACAAGGCAAAGCAAGAAGACTGGCACTGAATTCGATGCCAACAGTAGTTCAAAATTTCACCGCCATCAAAACAGGAATTCAGATGCAAAATTCCAGGGCTTGCTTAGTCTGCTCTGGACCCCATACAGACTGAACCACAACCAGAACTGGCTTCTGAAAGAAGCAGGTTGGTGGAGGTGTAATTGGTATAATGTTTCTACAGAGGAAGTTCGGCAATGTGTCTGATGAAGATAGAATTGCATAATTGTGCAATAACGTGCATTCCAATACATTTGTCTCAGCCGTGTTTATAGCAGGAAAAAATTAGAAATGACAATACTAATCAATAAGCAGTTGGTTATCTAAAGTATGTACATTTGTTAGCTGGAATACTGTGTAATCAATAATTGAAATACAATGGAATGCCATCTGGGGATGGGTAGGGTGAACCAGATAGTGTAGGAGCTTGTAGGCTATGATAATTCAGAATTTGGACTTTTTCTCAGCATGAATTAGAAAGCCAATGGAGATTTTTGAACATAGGAGAGACGATTTGACTTATACCTTCAAAGGATCACTCTGACAGTGTCGAAAAGAGACTGGGGCAGGGTTATGGGAGGCAGAGATGAGGATCTGCCGGGGGAGGGTCGGTCATGGCTCAGAGCAGGTGCCACCAGCAGTGGAGATGAGAAAAGTACTGAAAGTCTAGGAAAAGTGAAGGTCAAAAAAGCAGGATCCTCCAATATGTTGAATATCGGGTGTGAAAGAAAGTGAAGAGTCAAGGACCCTGAGACTTTTCTTAAATCGGTGTGTGTGCATGAGTAGCCCAAAGCAGATGAGAACGCACCCCCTAAAATAACAGGGTTGTCACTGAGTAATTGGTTTACAGATCCTTATTTTTATCTTTATACTTTTGTTTGGGATTATGCAAGGAACATGTGTTGCTTCAATAATTTAAAAGCTATTTAAAAAATAAACTGATGCCAATGAGGATGAGAAACAATTTGCTCTGGTATGTATTTTTTTGGTCAGCCGCCTCTTGTTGCATAACAACCAAACTTCGCAAATAGCAAGCACCCGCTCTAAAACACGAAGCAGTATCTGACCCCCAACCTGCCCAGTTTGAGGATCCATAGCAAGTTGCATCCCTTTAGCTGGGTCTTTTCTAACTGAAGGAAAGAACTCACTAGGGCCTCCTACACAGTGAACCTGAAGATTAACACCACGGAGTCAGCACACCTGCCAACCAAGCCACAGAAGTAAACCTCCATCTGTGTAGTGAAATGACTCATTCTTATTCTCATTAACCCTCAGAGTTGGCATATTTGAGTCTACAGTCTACCTCCTTTTTAGATTTTTCATTTTCTGTTTATATTTTCGTAAACCTTATGGTATACATATATCTTTTTTTTTTTTCCTTTTTGGTAAGCTACCTCAGTCCTTTTTTAAACATGTGGGGTAAAATAAATACGTACATAAACACTTAAATGTTTTTCTCCACTTCCCCCTTCCTTCCAGGTACATCTGCTTTATTTATGTCTTATTCAAAAGCGTGCCATTTACTCCCCTGCCTCCCTCCTTGCCATGCAGCTGTTAGAAGTCATGAGGAGAACCATGCAGCCGAGAAAAATATTCACGTAAAGGTCTGTATGCAGTGCCCAAGCTGCTTGGGGGAAAAATACAAACAAATCCAATATACAGATAATACACTGGGCCTGGGAGCCATGCATGAACTTGGGCAAGTACTTCCTCAGCAGACACACAGCACAGTGGGCCTGGGTGTGCCTCTGCATGTAAACATCTTCATTCTGCAGTGGAGATTAATGAAACCTGATCGTAACCTCAGAATTCTAACACAGTGCACTGCAGGATGAACAAAATTGCTTTTATAGCAGTGGTAGGCCTTCGAAAATTATATAGAAAGACTTCTAGTGTCTTGTATAAAACCAGATCCCTCCTATTCCTTCAAACCTCCCCTCTCTAATGCAGCCGCATGTTCACTTTCTGTCCTCTAACATGTGCGTGCCTGGACCCCAATAAATCGATGGCAATTCCAAACTGTGCTTCTCCCTGGCTACTTAAGATGGGGACTTCTGCATTTCCAGTTCATCTCCTGGCAAATATTCCAGCACTTGGAAGTTAGGCATGCAGTCGGTCTGTGCATGTACTAAGCATGTGGCTTTCTACATATGTCTGCACATCATTTTTCAGGAAACTCTCTTTCACACTATGCCAGCTTGATGAGTAGCTGTTGTTCACACCTACTGAGAAATAACTCCATGTGAGAATAATACCTTTACAACTTTGAAGTGTCCTCAGACAGACTTCTCATCTCCAGGCCATCAACCTACTGTGAACTCTCATCTTGACTTTTCACACTTACAGGCAACAGTCGTGCAACATACTGTCAAACAATATGAAGGTTTGAGGGAAAGGGAAGGAGTGAAAAATTAAATCGGAGCCTGAACATCTTTCTAGTTCAGTGTAATTTTTAATAACCAAAAATAATCCAACACCCATGCAAGCATATTCATACTTGGTGTCTACTTAAAATTTCTGCTCTGTCTGTGAAGCGTATTTACACTTCTGATTCTCATTGACATTCTTTTTGTTAAGATTAGTGTATGAATCCAGCATCTAGGATTCCTGCCCTCAAGACGCTTTCTACCTACATCTTCCTTAAAGCAAGTTTTTCTGGTCAAAAATCTTTATTTTAAGTCACAATTATTATAATACTGGGGCAATTGAAAGCTTGATGTGGGTGTGGTTTCAACGAACTGAATTTTCTCTTTGGGAATTATCCAGAAATAATTTTACCAGTCCTGTTTGTTGAAAATCCAGCAAAATACAGGCATTCGATTAATATCTGTTATAGCAATAAATAAAATAACCAATTCTTTTATTTCACAAATAATTGTTGAGCCTCCGAGATGAGCCCCTCAGAGTGTGGTGTGCTCCAGATTCAAAGGGGAGTCTGACAGGAAGCTGGACCTACAAGAAACTCACTCGTGGCCAGGAGAACTGACGTGTTAACAATTACACTTTCCCTAATTCAGCAGGAACATTTCTCAGCAAGAGCTGAAACACACACACTAAACTTCTCATTAGTCTTTAGTTAACTAGAAAGTTTAATTAAGTGGAAACCAGCTCACTTTAGTGCTTAATTCTTTCAGTTAATGTCCAACTAATGCAACATCTGGAACTCAGTTCAACTGGACAGAATTATTGCGTGATTACTGTGGACTCTGCACCATGCTAGGCACTGGGGATGCAAAGATGAGAGGACATGGCTGGAGGGGATAAGGATGGCTTAATGACGATCCACCCAGCAGGATGGAAAAGTGGGCTAGTATAATACATTACCTGTAATTCAGAATCATAAGACAAACAAGAGAAGAATATACAAGATATGGGAGCAGATCGACAGATCGTGGAGTTTATAGAAAGGGACAGAGCAAAGAAGAATGCACTGAGAAGCTTTCTTTCCATACGTGGATGCAAGTTTAGAAAGCCCGAATGGGTACTAACCCTAGACACCTTCACGAAGTTGTTCTTAAAAAGTCCATTATTGGCTTGTTTCCTCTTAATTTGCCCCTCTGCCAAAAGGTCAGTAGAGGGAAAATCTGATAAATGAACTGAGTAGTTTTATTCTGTTTAGTAAGAGTTGTCATGAGTATACACCTTTATTACCTGAATTTACAACATTGATTTAGATATAAATCATAGTTTGGACCTGCAACTAAGACTGTTTACATTTATACATGTATATAAAACATAAGTGTGTGTATATATATATATATATGTATATATATTATATATATTATGTTATATTGATATATTATAATATAATAATATAATAAAATATATTATATTAATATATATTACATTAATAGATATTACATTAATATATATTAAGGATATGTAAACATAAATTATATACATATACACAGATAATATGAATATCCTTGACTATATATTTGCTGTAAAACATTTAAATAACTATTAATGTCAAATGTTAATGCAGATAGTTTCACTTCTCACTTAGAAATTGTAAGAAAGTTTAAGAAATGACATATGGAAATATACGAGCCTTGGGAAATTTGCGGTTAAACAATGAATGTAATATGCTTCATAGGACAACCACTACAAGACTTGCTTCTGAGAAGTTGTTTTTGTTTTCGTTTTTTTTTTTTTTTTTTTTTCAAATTTCTCATAAGGAGTGGCAGATTTTCTTTCCAACTTAGCTTGGGAAAATGCTTTTACATACTTTATGATACATGAATAGACATATGTCTTAGGAAAACTACGCTCTAGTTACCATCATTTGTGAGTTTAAGAGAGCCATGTAAGGAAGAGGGAACCAATTTCCCAGGAAAAGGAAAACCGTTAAATTTTATGACAGTAAGAACTTTGAGAGATTGCATAAAATAGTCATAATCTAGTTTATAGTGTTTAAAATTCTTACAAAAACTCAGCATGTGAACTGTTTTATCTGTGAAAGCTTTTCAAATGAATGCTGAACACCAGGACAGAAAGTGAGCCAGCAACTGTGATGCCATTTGCCTGTTGCTGCTCCACTGGCACGGCCTGGAGAGCTGCTGGCCAGCCAGCCAAGAGGTGGCGGGGTCCGAGACATCCTTATTGACCGGCTAATCAACTCTGTGACCAACTTCACCAGTACGTACACCCTCTAATAAAACAGCAAAGTGAAAACACACACTTTCTTGTTAGAAATAACAGGAAGCTTTGGGTATTTCAAGAAGCAAGTGATTCTACTAAACAGATTCTCCCCTGGCCCTGAGACCTATTGACACCAAAAACATGAAAATAATTATGAAACAGATCCTCTTAAAATCAGTAATTAGTCCTTCTGTGGTAGGAATCATCAATTTTTCTCAAAGGACACATGAAGAAAAGATTTTGAGAACTCAGAATGGGTCAGGCAGAAGTAGAGGGTGATGTCGACTGGTTCGGGTTTCCGGATTGTCGATCAACCATTGATGGTTGTAAAAAAGCTTGTCCCTCAGAGTAGGAAGCGAGCACGGCCACACTTAAAAACTGATAGCCGTGGCCTCATCATTTTGATTCAACAGATATTTTCTTGGATCGATATATGTTTTCTGGTCTTTTTGTCTCTTCACTTCCCTGAGGGCAGGCTGATCATCTGTATCTTCGGCACCATATACACTACAGTTTTTAAATAAATAAAAGGAATTTAGAGATGCACAGAGGCCAAGAGGTAAATCTAAACCCTTCTTTTACAAGCAAGGAAATCCTTTCTAAACCCCACTATGGTAAAGACCTAGTGGTGGCAATGAATGCCCGTGGTCCCACAGGATGCTCGCTGAGGACAGGGTCCCAGGCCACACTGCTCGGTGCTGCGCCCTGCCACCCCCACACAGTGCTCGGCAAGACAAGGTTCTCAGCAAATATCTATTCACTAAAACTTTCTAGATTATTTTATAAAACTGTTTAAAATAAAATGCGTGATCGAACTGCACATTAGAAAAGAAGGCACCAATAATCTAGAAAACAAGAAATTCCTTCTCACCCACCTGCTTACCCTTCCTTTTATTCTGATTATTGAAACTGATCCTATGTTATAGGGACATAAATTAATGTAATTACTGTACTAAACATTCCTCCTGGTAAATGATTCTTGTATCTGTAGGGTTTTTCCCTTTATCCATTCTCATGAATTATTTTGATGATTCTCAGATTTTTCGCAATTAATTAATTTGCTTGTAAAGGACATAATTCCAGCTAAGACTTAGCATCACTCGGAATGATGTGTGTATTCAGGAAGCAATACACAGAGGCCAAGTTGGACGGCATCTGTCTCATAGTAGTGTATAGGTCTTCCAGGTCTTTACTGAAGTGCTCCTTTATCGTTATTCTGAAACAGTGGCTATGGAAATGTGAATTGGAGCATATGTGCTAACTATTCTTTGAATAGTTACATTGCAGAGCTACTTGGAGCTGCATAAAGTGTGGATTAAGTGTATAACAGCAACAGATAAACTGGGGAGTTTTGCAAACAGAGTTCTCATGATCTTGATAAATAACTTTCCTGGAGAGCTAGATTCCATTCTCCAAATTCATTGAACAAATTCTCCAATAACAAAGTCTTCTGGAATGTAGAAAAAATGTGAAAATTCTAAAGAAATATTATTGATCAAAAGTATCAACTTCTCTGTTTTATAGAGTAAGAAGTATTTAATGCCTTCTGAGTGGATAAGGACCACAAATTTATGTATGCATGTGGATTGCTTACAAATATACTTCCCTTAATGTCTGTGAGATCATATACCAACATTAAAATATGACAGCTCCATAACTGGCCTATTTCCTTATAAAAACTCATGACTTCCCAGTGCCATTAACTGTTAACAATTCCTTCTTCAGTTCATCTTACATTTCTCATCTCTATTGGAAACATAGTGATAATTTCATGTTCAAAAGAGCTTGGTGACCTAACTGTTATGCAAGGTTTCAAAACCATTTTTTACGAGACAGGGATATGACACACACGAAGCACCCCAAAACATAATTTCTCTTGGTAAAAACATGTTCATGATTTTTAAACCTCAAGTAACCAATAAATAAACAAATGAATAATTCCAAAGGGAAAAAAAAAAGATTAAAAAGTGAACTTACCATCTCTAACCGTATTTATGCAAGTAGAAAACAAAAGATCGACATAAGTTGTCATTTTCCTCGATGAAACCCTGCCTTAGAAAAGTTAATTACAAGATCCCACTGAGTCTGACATGTACTGGGGTAATGAAAATACTTCGGTTCTAGAGAATTACAATACAGTACACAGTGCTCACAAACAGAATGAATAATTGAAATACAGAGCTTTTATGCTTCGATGAAAAAAAAAACAATATTTCATGGCACATAAATTTATTCAGCTTATTTGCATTAAGGCTGAATGATCAAAGCACTGTCCACAGGAAAATAGTGATGGTACCTTGATTTAAGTGTGATGAGCATTCATAAATATTCTTAGGAAGCAAGATGTACCTACATTTAATCAGCACTTATTAAAATTTTATTCCCTATAGTTATTCAACAGGATCTGTGGTATAAAAACATAATTACAAAAATCAGATTTGAGCTCATTTGACAACAGAAGGGTTTTATGGTGACCTATCTCCAAATGTTCCTATTTGTAATTAAATGCAGCGATCAGCAGTAAGGATTTTGAAGCTGTTTTAGTAGTTCCGCTATTCTGCTTAACATGTGGCACCCGTAATAATTAAAATGATACTAACACATGCACAATTTTATGGCCCTTATGGTGCAACCCATTATGCCAAATAAGGGCCTCTGTTTTCACAGCGTTCTGCACATGGTCTCATTACACCCACTTTTCTTTTCCTGTCTTCACACTAACAACTGTTAAAGTGAATCAACACACGAAACGTACTATAACAGCTTAGTGTTTATGATATGTGTGCTGTTAGTCAGTGAACAGGAAAATCTAAACATTTACTGTTTATGTAAAGAATAGCGTTAGTGTTAGCGAATTGCTCGGGTCTGCTTACTTTATTATCTAGATCACAAACGTAATGATGGGTTTCAATGGCATCTATATTTTCGCTTTGTTTTGTTTTTCCATGCAGATGTCTATAAAAACCAGAAGATTTAGCATTTACATATCTTAGAATAGTTCTTCTCAACCAGAAGATAATTTAGGGACCACTTAAAAAAAAAAGATAGACAAATCAGTATGTGTCAGTCCCTTAAAAAAAAAAAAAGAAAGAAAGAAAGAAAGAAAGAAAAAGAAGAAGAAGAGGAGTGAAGACTCGAAGGTATTTGGAGATGATTTCCCCCACAACATACCAAGGCTGGATCTGGTTTATCTAAGGTGTTAAAAAGCAGTAAACCATTTTTATGTGGTACCACACTGAAATTTACAAGAAAGTGGGAATTTGAGATGAGTGCCATTTTATCATGAATAATTTTGTAATTAAGAAGCTCCTCAAAGACCTCCTACACTCATTTTCCAGCCATCAGTTCCGAATGGCATTCGGTCTTTTTGTTCTGGGACACGATCCAAAGGAGCTCCCATCGGTAGAACAACAACGGATTGGGCAAGATCTCACGTCTGCATTTCATATTGCCATTTTTCTGAACATTAGTCGAAACTACAGATAAAGAATAACCACCTTTCTTTCTCCCCCACCCCCAACTCAATTCTGTCCATTTAGGAATTTTGCCGTGTTGGCGCTAACCGGGGGTAAGCTGAGCTGAGTAGGCCTTGAATGTTAACGGCTTAATAGCTCAATTGATTGCAAAGATACAAAAGAAAAATGCTCACAGATTGCAGCCTTCACATGGTTTGGCTCTGAGATCTCATCAACAGTGTGACGTCGACCAGTAGAGAACCATGTGGATGCTGTATGAGGACCATGCGCTCGTTACAGAACTGTGAAAATTTGTGGGACCGCAAAATAAAAACTATCAGCCAGGAAAAAAAAAACACACCAAGACGAGAAGTGGTAGGGGGAAAGCAGCTTGAGAAAGACCTAACACATTCTTCTATACAAGCTTTTTAGTTGAAAGACAGGAACATTTAATATTATGTAAATATCGCCACAGGTCCAACAAATCTGTCACAACCCTAGCTACCCCAAGCTCAGAGTGTCACACTCAGATACCACACGGGGAAGATTTCACCTCTTTTAGGGTGCGTTCTCCAACTCTCTGCCTAAAAAAAAAAAGAACAAAACCCACCCCGTTCAACAATTAAAGGAAGCATAAAGCTTTCCGTCTGAACTTGAAAGTTGTATTTGACGATCTCTGTTCTTTGACTAAAATAAGTGTCTGTGATCAGCAGAAGTATTTACTACCCTATGATCAAAAACAAATAACCTACTTTGTTTGTTTCTTACTGCAAATGAATTAAATTAGAAGCCATTAGGAGGACTCGCTGTTTATATCCTTGTTTCAGCAGTGGTAGTATTTGAAGTTTCCTGCGGTAAGTTCATTACTCGTATTTTGTCCAGAATTAGTGAAGCGTGCTGAAAATTGCTAATGACAGATGTTTCTCCACTCTGTCACACTTCTTGTATCATTTGATTTGGAAAGCAACATACGGTGTTCTGCTCTATCAGTATGTCACAGACTGTCTGTAAACAGCTGGTCATAACTCAGTTCAGTGAAAACCATTACTTTCCAATGAAGGGCTGGACACCCTCCAAATTGCATTTTGGCATGGCCTCGGCTGCATAATGCACAAAGTTCCTCTGTTCTGAGGTTACCTACGGAAGATTTCTCACTTTCCCTACTTGATTTTATGTTTTAGAAAATAAGAATGTTTTCCCAGCAACAGATAGAAGATCAAGAGAATATCAAATAAAAAAACTATTTTAATGATTATATCAAATACTCAAGAAATCTGTGAGTAATACATGGCAAAAAAACAATAACACTAAATCCACTCAAATGTATGTTAACTGTTTCTAGTTATGCCTCTGATTGAAAGGAGGATGCATTATAAGGGTCAAGACCCAGAAAATGACATACTTAAACGTCTCTTATAAAATAGCCGTGGCATATGAGCATGACCATGTGGCTATTCCATAATATCTAGTCACAGTGAGAAGTACCAAAATCAATTCCTGTTATTTATACAATGGTAAAATTCAAAGAAATTTTTTTTTTGTATTTTTTTTACCAAAAACTTATCAAGCCAAAAACCAAATATAAAAAGCATGTAAGTACAAGACCATACACACTATGTTTTACCATGACATTTTAAAACCTGCTGACAAGGACATTAACAATGCCAAGCTACTTGAATGGTCACCACATATTGAATACCAAGAAATCATTAGCAACATTTTTCAGAAGGTTTGAGTTTTGTCTCCCCATGGGAATAAAATCTCTCACTGAAAACCTCTGGATAGAGCACAGACAAATAGAGATACTGAATATCTCTAAAACCACAAGGCATTTCCAGATCCACAGAGCTTTCTGATACATATGAAGGACCTAAACAGCAGAAAATGAGCCCATCTGAGCGACTGGACAATAAAGGAACATGCCCATTCATTCAATCAAATATCCATCAACAAATATCAAGTACGTACAGGTGTTGGCTAATTGCTGGAGATGCTTTTGTGGGACTTCTGTCTATACATGAGAGCAGAGACTTATAAACACTGAACTCTAAAAGTATGCTTTCTCCACCTGGCAAACTCACCTCCTTTGAGATCAGGGTCCGACATCACCTCTCTGATGCCTTTTCTGACTCCCACAGGCAAAGCTGGCCCACATCTGGGCCTTTTCCCACTCTGCTAGAGTAGCCTGGGAGTGAGGGTAATTCATTCTGTGAGAGAGTCATTGGAGACTTCAAAGGAGGTGACATTTTGATTGAGTCTTAAAAAGTAACTCATATGTGCAAAGTAGACAACATTTTAGAACATCCCAAGGACATAAGAGATATGTCCTCCTCTAGTATAAAAATGCAACTCTACAGATCAAATGCTACGAGAGTCGAAGACACACGTATAAGAAAATCCTGAGAACTAGAAACTATATACAGTATCAAGAATCTCTTTAAAATGAGTTATTTTTACCTGGATCCAATTTTTTTTTCACCTTCTTCCAGGCCAGGGACTTAATAGGCACTCCCTTCTTTAGTAGACATAATCAATAGGTCCTATGTATAAAAGGATTAGATAATTGGCTGAAGATAATTTTTAAGTGAAAACACATATATGTTAAAAACCATATCACTCATTACACCATTGTGTACAACTAGCTTCCCAAAACATTAGTATTTTAAGGCAATGCTTGAATGAGAAGTATTTCCATATGATTTTTAATACAAAACTATTACTTTGTATTGATCTTGCTTATATTTAAAAAGTAAAATAAAAGCTGCCTGACTGTGGAATACACCCATCCTTTTGCTATATTGTAAATTTCCTGGCTTAGGTTTACTTGCCCAATTGAACTAGGCTGAAGAGTATTATCATCTGTAAATGCAGTGGCAGAAGGAGTTAAAAGGGGCATTCTTCTCTGCCAGCTGCAGAGGGCTTTACCTTTTTTAAGGTAAGTCAAGAAAATGTGATTGATTCCTTTAGTTACTCAAAGCTGATGAAAGGAAATTAAAGAGAGAAATGTCTTCAGCACCATTATCCTTTTCCCCAACCTTCTCTTCTTCTTTCTTTGAATATTTACCTCTATGATGAATCCCCTTCCATAGCTCACCTCTCACTCCTTTGCCTCCGCTAAAGCATTTAGTGAAGGGCTACTGCTTTTTCTTCCCAGAGAAATACTCTCACATATCATTAAAAGTAAGTGCCTGTTCATTTTTTCAAAAGGTAGTGTAAGAACTTCTGCAGGCTGATTGCGCCAGGTGGCAATAATAAAAAATTAGAATTTTTATATGAATATTACAAAGTGATTTGTCTTTGTTTCTGTTGTCGTATTTGCTATTTCCATGATGCCTTTTTATTCTTTTTTAACTTCCGTTGATGGTCTTTTGATTCCTCACCGTAAGTAGTGTTACTTCTAAATATGAGCTATGGCTCCTAGAGCAGATGGGTGAGAAGAGAAATAATTTCCACCCTATAACTTGTTAGAAGAGCTCAGTGCCTTGCCAGTTGGCCAGGAGTTTCAGTACTCAAATACAAAATACGCAGATTCTCAAAGGTTGGTCCTCTATGTGGTTCTTATTTGAGTCTCTTGAAATCTTAATAGGGCCAAAAAATTATTCATTGAATTTTTGACTAATGAAAATTGCAAGTTATGGCCAGCATCCCATTGATAGTCTCTGTTATCCTTCTGATGGAAACTTTGACCAGAAAAAAATATGATATATTGAACAAAAATGTTCACTGTATCCAAAAAAAAATCAAGGCCACTCGTGGACATTATGCCTCAGTGAACACAATTTTTTTTCACCATTTCAGGGAAGAAATGCTCTGCAACAATACACAACTACAGTTTTTAAGGAAACAGCAGAGCAACAAGGAGGCCTAAAAAATTAATTTGTTGTGTGAATATGTAAAATTATCGTGGCATGCTGGCTCCTCCCATTTTGTGAATCAGAAGATAAACCAATACAAATTATCCATGAAGAAACAACTTAACAATTTGATCTCATTTTATTCAATTCCATTAAACAAATATTTATTGGATATCTCATAATTGCAAAACTCTTTGCAAGGTATTAAGAGAAAATGAAGATGAGTATATTTTCAAGTGTGGAAGACTTCCTATGGAGGCCAATGGAAATAACTGTACAAATAATCAGAACACAAGGCAGAACTATGAAAGCACCTGACATAGGTGTGTATGTAATGTATGTATAAAAATCTAAAAAGTGCTCATGAATTTTATAATTTTCAATTTAGGTAGCTAGATCTCCTTTTTCCATCAAAACTATATAAAAAATCCTAAGTTTCTATAATTAGATTATAAATAGCTTTTGATTATCTAGGGCCTGATTAATAGAGTGCCTATATAATTTATCATCCAAACAAGGACACTTTGAGAGTGAAAAGTGATGCTATTAATAATCATGCCAAGTCAATAGGATTAGACTGGGTTTGTCCCAGGCAAATAGGAAAGAAACATGGTCATTCTATTGATTACCTAATTTTAGTATTACTGAGACAATATTGTTCCCCTTTTACTCCTTCTTCCTGCTACCTGCTTTTAGTAGGCCATTTTATTTCTTATTAGGTAGTATTTGATGAGAGACTATCCAGGAATAAAATGAAACTGTGTCAGATCCATCAGTTTTACACAAAATAAAGACATGATCTGCAGTACTTGGGTTCACGTACTTAGTGGGGCGGGAGCGGGGACGGGAAGGCTCTCGTCCTGCACTAACGCTCTTTTACTTCAGATTATCTCCCCATGCAATGCAGCCTGTGGGTCTTCACCACCATCTGACTCTGCCCCCATTTTCCACTCTCTCATTTTTCCAGGCTCTCCCCGTGGTTGGTTCTCTGAATTCCTCCCCAGAGAATCTCAGCTCAGTTCACACCATTCCTGTGAGAGTCTAAATGATACTTTAACTGGTCAAGAGAACCTTCACTTGCTTTTCTGACAAATGGTGCCATCTTCTGCAAAGGAAAGTCACACAAGAAAAAGAGATGATGATATGTCCTACTTGTCAGTCAGAGGAAAGCAAATTTAGAAATAAACCGAATAACAGTGAATAGTTAACAATGAATGGAACATCCTCTCAATTGGCTATATGGAACTATTAAAAATTATATTGACAACAAAGCCTTTAATAATATGATGTCAACTATGTAAAAATTATTTATTCATTTACTTATTTATTCATAGTATGAAAAGATATATTAAAATATTCAAGTATTATCATTAGATTGTGGGATCAAGGAAGATCATTGCTTTCTAAATTTCTATAATTTTCAAACTGTTTAGATTACATTACTTAGGCAAACAGTAAACAGAACCCATAAAACATTACTTAAATAAAAAAGTAATTTTGTGCAGTATTTTCAAATTCAAAGTAAGATAAAAATACATAATTAGAAAAAAACAACCCTCTCGCATCAAGGCTGAATCCTATGTATTTTTCTTACAACACATGGACTCACACATTTATTTTTCACTAACGTAAGCATCATAACCCACCAAATATGAATAAGAAAAGCCTTTTGTGTGACAAAGTCAATTCTCTGAAACTGTGTGATGATGACTTCGGTGAGAACTAGCAGATTTGCCAATATAAACTCCTCTCCATTTGTCATTCAGCTTGCTATTTGTTCTTTCAGAGGACTGTTTTTACCCTAAGGGCCATTTTTCATTTAAAAAAAATGCAGATGCATTTTATGATTTTTCTGCCTTCTCCCACCTCCTGAAAATCCAGCCAAGCAAGGCTAACGTTCTACCTTTTCGGGGAAGCTACAGATTGCCCCCACAAAAACGAAAATTTTAGACTCTGCCTGGTCATGAAAAAAACTCCTGCTTGCCCAAAGAAAAACATGAAATCAGGAGTTGACAGAGATTCTCATTCAGGAAAGAATTGTCACCATTTTTGCTGTGCTCCAGCCAGAACAACATATGGCAGCCCAGCTGACAAATATAATCTTTTCCTCTTTTTTTCCCATTTCACATGCACATTTCATTTGTGGAATATTAAAACTTCACACAAAGTGCCTGTTAACCCCTTGGCACCACAGCACCCCTCTCTGGGATGTGCTATTTCCCAGAATCCTCCCATGCAGCTGTGAAAGGGTTAAGGCCAAAAGAGGGAGACTCGTGGTCAGAGACCTTCTGACCAACTCTCTCCTGCCTTCATCAGGAAGGGATGACTCTCAGTATTTTCAGGCAGAGTTGTCTTTATGTTAGAAAATGCACAGCTTCCTGGCTTCAATATAAACCACCCTGTTACCCTGCATCCCAGAGCTTGTCAGTTCCCAAACCAGAGGTATTTTCAGAAGCAGCCGTACTTACATGCTGCTGTCCACCGGGGCCTGAGGCAGGCCCACTCTCCACCCCACAAGCACACTGCTGGCCCCATCCTAAGGGAAAGAAGCATGCACACGTGATTTAAACAGAAAAGACAACTTTGTTTGGTTCTCCACCACCGTCCTCAGATATAAGTTTTCAGGTTTGCATATCTTTTCTGACGGAGGCAGTGTAAGAGGCTGGCTCACACTCACCCATGTAGGTGCAGATTCTCCCTATAATCCCAAGCAGCCCAAACACACTTCTAATAAGATGCATCAATGTATGATTTCTCTCTCCATTCACTCCTTTATATTTTGTTTTTGCTTTTGATTTTTATTTAGGAAAATTGCTTAGCATAAAATAAGGCACTCAGTATATATTTGCTGAATAAATTTCAAACACATAAAAAGCAGAAAATAATACATGACAGATATCCATGGATTCGCCATTGAGATTAAGTAGATAGTACCATTTTACAATATTTGCATCAAATGACTCTCTTTAAAAAATAAATAAATAAAAGATGTCTGACCTCGTTCCACATTCTTCTCCACCAGGTCAGCCCCTGCTCTGAAACTGATATGTACTACTCCCTTACAAGTGTCCTAACACACACATGTGTATCCATAAAGAATATAGACACCAGTAGTTTGTCTCTTTAATATTTTCCATGAATAATATCATGCTGTACTTATATTTACATATGTTTTGCACTTAACTTTATGCTTCATTGTGTAATTTATTCGTATTGGTATCTGCATATCGAGGTCACAATTTTAATTGTTGTGTACTTTCCCATAATTTCAATAAATGGAAATTTACACATCCCCTAATAAGAGAGGATTAGATTATTCCATGTTTTTGCTATTAGAAACAATCTTGCTTTGAGCATCCTCGATCATGTCTTCTGATACACGTAAGCCATATATTCTCCAGGGTGGACGCCAGGAAGTAGGATTGCTGAGCCCTAAACTCAGCATCGTCTGTTTTACTTAATTGACAAATTGTTTTCCGAAGTGATTACGCAAGTTTTTGTTTTCATCATCAATTATGAAAGTTGTTTCCCCACTTTCTTGCCAAAATTTGGTGCAATAAAAGTTAATAATTTTGGCCACACTGGTATGTAGGTGGCAGCTTTTTACTGATTTAGTTTTCAGCTAAATCATTAGCGGGGTAGAGCAGCTCTTCTTATACTTATTAGACAATTGTTTTATTTTCTTTGTAAATTGCATTTGCCTATTTTCCTTTTAGATTCTTTACCTTTTTCTTATTGATTTGTAGAAGTTTTTTTTATAAATATAAATATCATTATTTTCTCCAAGCCAGTCAATAGCTTATTTTTGTGCTGTTTTTCATATCATTTTTGCCATGTGTAAAGTTTTTATTATTGTTATTGAATATAGTCAAATTTATCCTTGTCTTATGATTTGTACATCTTGTGTCTTATTTAGAAGTTTTTTTCCCATACCATAATGCCAAAAAAACTACACTTCTATATTTTGTTATACAGTCAGTTTTGCTATACTGTTTGTTTTGAACACGCAAATTTGTTTCAAGAAAATTGACATCATAAAAAAATATGAATGCACCACAAATTTCTAATTTGCTTATGTGCAATTTCATCAGCAAGAAACACTGGATGAATGCAGAGGACAGCACACAGCTTAACCACGCTGTGCAGGAATACACAAAGCTCACACATGGACATGCCTCAAACGCCTACTAGCTACCTCAGTTCACAGAGCAGATGTATCCCAGGCCACTCCCATTCACCTCTGGTGTGAGCACTTTCCAAGAGGTTTCAGATAACCTTCCACTACTTCACGATAACTCACCAGCCAAAACTCTTCTGATATCTGCTCCACAGCAAATTCTCAGGTTTCTTCAAGGTAAAGTGCCATATTTATTGCAGTATTTATACATTTTGCAAAAATTTAACATACGAAAAACTATGCTTTTGTTTTATTCCCTATCTTTTTTGTGTGTCAATAATAAAGTTTAAAGCTTTTTTTCTTAAATAATGAAATTTTGGAGTGCTGTTCCGCTGACCTCATCTCTCTCCTAAGCTCTGTGCTTTTTACCTTGAGAGTCTGTGTGACGGGTGATGACTGAGGACACGTATGTTGCGGTATAACAGAACCGACTTACGAGGTTTATAGTTCTACACTTTTCATCTAGGTCTTTAGTCCATCTGCAATTTACTTGTGAATATTGTACTACTGAGATCAATTTTTTAAAATAAGAAAAACTGGGGTCAAATATGTGGTGACAGAAAGAAATCTAACTATGGGGTGAACACACAACGTGATGTGTATATGTGTGTGTGTGTATACACACACACACACACACACACACACACACACACACACACACACACACATATGCCTTACTGTTGAATTGTACATCTGAAACTTACTGGATTTCATTAACCAATGTCACCATAATAAAAAATGTTTTTAATAATAAAATAAAAAATAAAATGGGGTGGGCAAACAAAAATAAATAAGAAAAATTACTTAGCCTCCATTTTAATTATTGTTTCTTTTACTTTTCTTGTCTCAGTTTTATAAGCTAGGCCCTACAGTAAAAAGTCTGATTAAGGTTGAGAACAAGTGTCTCACTGAATTTGAATGTTTCTCAAGGTTCGTGATTTAAAATATTTGCTGTAATTTTGATGATGGCTGGGTTAGGGATAAAGGAAATTAGGGGTATGGGTGAAGGGGGTAGAGGGGATTAAAAGGTATAAATTGGTAGTTACAAGATAGTCATGAGATATAGAGTATACATGGAGAATACAATAGTATTGTAATAATTATGTGTGGTATTAAATGGGTACTGGATTTATCGGGGTAATCATTTCATAAGTTATATAAATGTCTAATCACTGTGTTGTACACCTGAAACTAATATAATATTATGTGTCAATTGTAATTGAAAAGTAAACAAAAGTATTAAAAAGGAAATAAGAAATTAGAAAAAAATTAAATATTTGCTGTAGGTTTTTGGAAGATATATTTTCTCAGGAAAAGGAAATTCCTTCTTATTCATAGTTTACGAAACAAGATTACCATGAATCACTGTTGAATTTTATCAACTACTTTTTCTGAATCTACTGAAATGATCATATGGTTTTCTCCTTTAATCTCTTAATATGGAGATTAATAATAATGGCTTTGTTTAACGTTAAACTATCTTTGTTTTTCTAAGTTAAATACAAACTATGAAATAGGTATGTGCAATTGATATTTATGTGTGTTATGTCTTATACAGTACATATATGTTTTCCATATAGTTTTATTTCAGTATAGTTTACAAAAATAAAATTTATTTCAACTGTACAGTTTGAAGAGTTTGGGAAAATGTATATAGTCATGTGACCTCCACGATAATCAAAACATTCCATAGCCCACCAAATTTTTGTCTTCCTACAATTTTATTACAAAGTGTCAAGCTGTGGTTTTCTAGAACTTTACCTTACAAGGAGTTCATTGAGCTTCTGGTAACTGTAAATTAATGTTCTTGACAAACTTTTGGAAATTTTCAGACTTTATTTAATCAAATAATATTCTACACAATGCTTCTGGGACTTCAATGACATGTATATTGTAATTATTAATATTTCCTCAAGGTCTTTGAGGAATATGTTTTTTAGTCCATGTGGTGAATTTTTTATTTCAATCATTTATAGTTTTCAGCTCAAAAATTTCCATTTGATTCTTTTCACAGTTTCCATTTTGCTGTTGCAATTCCCTATAGGTGCTCACATTTTTATCATTTTGCTTTAACTCTTTGAACATATGTTAATCAACTTCTTTAAATATATTTTTAAGATTTGCTTTAAAGTTTTCATCTGCTAAATCTCATATCTAGGCCCACTCAGAGTAAGTTTCTATTAACTGTAATTTTCCCCCTTGAGTAAGGGTCACAATTTCCTACTTCTTTGGATCTCTAAGTTTGAATCTCTAAGTAAGTTTGGTCAAAACTCAAAATTGCAGATAATATATTGGAGAGACGAAGCCTTCTGCTTTGTTCTGACATTTGGCAATTACCTTCTAGAATTCTAACTAAAGAATTTGCCCCTCCTATGGTAGAGCGTCGTTGCTATCTCTGTCCAAGTTTTTTTCTTCCAGCTTCTGGTTTTTGGCCTGGCCCCCTAGCCATCTCTCCTATCCCTGAGTAATTTAGTGATCATCCATGGATCTGGGGAGAGAGATGCTCAGCCTCAGCTTTGTGCTGTGTAGGGAACTCAATCTGTCATCGTCTCAGCAAACTCACACTCTCATCATGAGCAATCTTGTTCTTTAAGGACAGATCTCTACTTTGCCTGCTCTTTCTCTGGGCTCTTGGGGTAATTTTTCATTTTTATGCATAATTTAGCAGTTGTAAGATAATATACATATTGGTCTCTGTTCCTGGTTCCTGGCACAGAGCTCCTGAACCCTTGTAATTGCCAAAGTGACAAGAGCACCAGGAGCATCTTTTGTTCTAATATTTGGTCTTTGACCCCATCGCTGACACAGGGTTCATGAAACCCTTGTAAATTCCTAAGTGATAAGAGCACTAGGAGCACCTTTTGTTTTTTGAGGCAACTCTGGGGGAGCTCCTGGATGGCTCCTGGATGGGGACCGGTCACCTGAAAGCCATGATTAGAAACTTAGAATTCTTAGCCCTGGCCCTCATTACCTTGAGAAGGAAGAAGGGCAGAATGTAGTTAATGATCCATCATGCCTGCATGATGAAGCGTCCACACCATGCTGGGAGAGTGGTGTACCTGGAGAGGGCATGGGAGCTCCACTCCCCTTTCCATGCACCTTGCCCTGTACATCTCTTCCATCTGGATGTTCATCTGTATCCTTCATCATATCCATTTATAATAAACCAGTAAATGTAACTGTTTTCCTAAGATACTGAGCTTCTCTAGCAAACTGAACATTAGGAGGGGGTCTTGGAAACCTCTGATTTATAGCCAATTGGTCAGAAGCACAGGTGACAGCCTGGTATTGTGATCGGTATCTGGATTGGAGGAAGGAGCAGCCTTATAAAACTGAACCCCTTAACCTGTGGGATCTGACACGATCTCCAGGTAGACAGTGTCAGAATTGAGTTAAATTGTAGGACAGCCAGCTGGTGTCACAGAGAATTTTTTGTTGTGGGGAAAAAAATTCACGTATTTGGTAACCAAAAGTACAAAAGTGAAATGTTCTATGTAAAAGTAAAGAAGACACATGGGAGAAAAGAACTGCTGGTTTTGTTTTGTTTTTTGTTTGTTTTGTTTTGTTAGTAGCAATCAACTAGAAAGTTGGGCAGAGTTTTTCTTAGATTTTGGATATTAATCTTATTAAAAATATCTTCATTTTACCCCTAATCTTGATTAACATTTCTGGTGTGTTAAATTCTAAGTTGACAGTTTTTTGACAGCATTTTGAAGATGACATTCTATTGTCTTCTGCATTATACTGTTAATAATTCAAAATCCACTCTCTAAGATTTCTTCCTTTTTAGAAAATCTATCTTTTCTCTCTGGCTACTTTTATAATCTTCTCTTTGTCTTTGGTGCTGGTTCTACAGATTCACTATAATATATTTACATAGATATACTTTTATTAATCTTGCTTGGAATATGTTGTATTTCTTGACTTGGTAGCTTCATGTTTATATGTCAATTCTGGAAAATTCTTAGCCTTTGTCCTTTTGAATATTGCTTTTTCTCTTTTAGTGTCCTTTTATGGGACACCTATTAAATTTCTGATGCTCTTTCTAATTCTATCCTCCATAGTTTTGAAATTTCCTTTTATTTGTATCTATTTATATCTCCAAACCATATTCTGAGTAACTGAATTATTTTATTTTCTGGTTCATATATATCTTTTAGTTTGCTAATTCTTTCTTACACTGTGTTTAGTTATTCTAATAACTTATCAATAGATTAATTACTTTTGTTTTTTGTTGATTTTAATCATGCTAATCATAAGACTATAGGCTCCATAAAGTGAGGATAGGGTCTCACAATTATGTCTGTATTGCACAGCACAGAGTTACCCACCTACAGATGCAAAGCTATGCAACATAGCATTTTTAAAAACCAACAACTGGCCAACAACTGAGTCTTTAATTTAACAGGCCAAATATAAACCTCTAGCTCAAACCTCTCCTTTGAACAACAATTCATGTATCTAAAGACTTTCTCCAGAAGCAAACTTACATGTCTCATAAGCATCTCAAATATGTCCAAAATTGAAATCTTGATCCAGATGCCAACCAAATTAATTTCTCTTCTAGTCTTACATTTTATTAAATGATTCTTCTCTCCACATTATCATCAAAGATCCATAGAGAATCATCCTTGATTCCTAATTCTCCCTTCCCATCTATCCACATCAAATATATCATCAACTCCTGTCAATTCTTAATCTTATACACTTCTCTTTTTCTCTAGTGCAAACATTATGGCCCAAACGACCATCTCTTCTCTTAACTTCTGCAATAGATCTCTATCTTGTCTTGTCCCTTCTGAAAAATTTGGTTAAACCGGAAAAGGCATATGTTTCGTGACATCTAGAAATTGGATGCACATGACACATTCTCCTGATTGTCATCTCCATGGGCCACCTACAGTCTCTGTTGAAGTTCATTAGCATAACACGTTAGCCTGTGCCTAGACATGAGGGGCAGCATTGAAACAAATTTGTGGGGGGAGGGGGATTCTAACAGCTCATTATTTCGTAGCTAAACCTTTCATTCATTTTTAACTTGAATATACTTTTTAAGTTCTCAATCTTGTTCATTTTATAGATGGCTAGATTGTTGAGATTACTAAAGAACTTACAAGATTTTTGATGAAGAAGTGTATGGAATCTTGACCTTGTATAAAGGGAAGCCTTTGAGGTAGACCCTACAACAGTAAAACAAGAAGACAGATCATGTCTCATTCAAGTCCAGCCATATTCCATGACAGAAAACTAACACAAAGAACACAAAGTGAGTTAAAAACTAGACCCATTTTCAGTGAATTGGGAAGTTCACGAATTTGAGCATATTTGACCTTTACTGTTTTTAAATTTCTTATATGAGAGAAAAAGAAAAGGAAAACTTAATAGAAAACCAGTGATTATGATGATCACAAATCTGCTCAAACACCTCGACAGCAAATCAGTATCTCCCATCAGTATATTTACCCTCATGATTCTAGATTAACAAAATCACTTTTGTTGGCATTTTTTTTGCGCATTAAACATTTTGGAAGGGCGTTGAGTTCTGTGGTGTGCTGGGTGTGTTGCACACAGGGAAGGCTGTGAAGGAGGGGCCAGCCCTGCAACACTTGTCACCACACCTCTCGCCACGCAGGGGAGTTACAGATCCACAGCAGGATCACCATGCGTCTCTCTGCCTCCAAAAGTCTCATTTTAGACTGATCTGATTGGAATTATTAAATCATGTCCCCTTTTACACTCAATATTTTCGTAATATGGACAACAATGTGCGTGGAAATCCACACATATCATCTTAGAAATTATGTTCTAACTCAGCACCTGGTGAGAAAAACTTAACATTTTCCCAAAAATAAGCCACCAATCAATGCTAGGCAGAAAGTCACCTTGGAGAGGATCCTCTTTAATTTATCTGTGCAGATGAATGGCTTCTTTTGGTAGAGCACGTGTAAAGAAGTCACTCATACCCCTGGAGGAGGAATAAAATGAGACTGTGAAGCATGTGAAAGACTGCCCCTTATGCTCTTTAGGAGACAGAGCTGCCTACCAAGGCAACAGAAAAAATTTATATAAAGATTAAGGGATCTTCTAGGGAGAAAAGAGATTATAATTGTGACTTCTTCTCATAGGTTCAATCACATTATACTTCTTTGATGGCTTAAAATGTTTCTAGCTGAGGTTTGCTGGCAGGAAAATGGAAACAAGTGTCCCAAAGAGGAATATTCTATAAAGAGATTAGGAATCTAGATTGGGGACCTAGAATTAAAGCCACAGTCTAGAGGTTCATAAGTGGGAAGGAAGTTACCAGATAGTTACATGCCATACTTTGGGAATGATGGCAGAGCGTGCAAAGTGTAAATTGAGAACTTTAACCATGAAAACCTAAAGGGCAGTGGATGAGGAAAGACTAAACTCGGCAGCATCAGCTTTCAGCATCCTCAGATTAAAAGCCATCTAGAACTGGGTCTTCCCAGTGGACTGATAAGATTTTCCAGTTCTTTCCTTGGAAACACAAGTCACCTCTTGAGACAGAGTAAATACCTAGAGTTCTTGGATAATTCGGAGTGAAGGAAAAACACAGAGACAGAAAATGGACTTCCTGCTAATATGAAAAGATGAAGGGAATTTAATGATTAATTGAGAAAATAAAATAAATATGATGGTACAGTTGCTCAGAAAAAGAAAAGTTACCACTCCAACCCATCATAATTCATATATGAGACAATCAGGGCATTTTCAGATGTTTAAAGAATAATCAGTTGTGAGGAAGGGAGGGAGCCTCCTATGCATGGAATCTGGAGCAGAAAGGCTATTGCTCTAACCAGCTTCTGAATGCCTAGCTCTCCTTATCCAAGTCCATGGACACTCTGACTTAGAAGCAGCCATATGGAGAGAGAAAGGCAGTTATAGAGACATTTTCAACTCTGACAAGAAATCTGCTCATGGAAGAAGATAAGCAAGCAAGGGCTAATTAGTAAGTGTAACACTGGCTTCTTAATTAAAATCTCCCTTTAGATTCAATCTAGTTCATGGAATGACATTTAATAATATTGAGTTATAGCT
>CM053511.1:46124366-46207383 GCA_028627145.1 Eidolon dupreanum
TACCCCAGGGATTGGCATACACGCTACTGCCAAGGCAAGCCAGGACGATTCTGAACCAAAGGAACTTTCTCCTGAAACAAACACGTCACAGAGTCCACATGTATCTGGGGCCAACTGCATAACCAGGAATTCTTTAAAATAATTTCCACATAAAATAAGTATTAATAATACCCTGATTAAATTATTATTTAAATTCAACTGTAACCCCAACAGTTATTAGTCTTAGATCGCAAAAGGATTTTTTCAGAGTATTTTGTCACTGACATTGTTCAGAACTGTCGGCAAATGATGATGATAAAAAGCAGACCGGCTTTTGGTCAGTTTTATCATTGTTTTTGAGTTCTCTGCAGATTCTCCCCCTTTGCACGCCCCAGGCCTCTCTGTCCTGTAAGCGCATCCCTGAAGAGTTACTGACGTGCTCGAAGACAGGGCAGCTCTGGTCTGACAGCACAAAGTCCAATCTAGCTTATGCAAAGCGTCTGCTGTCAGGGCAAACTTCTCCCTGTCATGCAGTCTGCCTTCCTTCTGCTCATGCTCTGAGATGATGACAGAGCTTTATATTCCTGTCACCTATTCCTGAGCCTTGACTTCAGCCATTTTTTTTTTTAGTCAAGAAATTTCTTCCACAAAGACTTTTGATCCTTAAGCATATTCACAGTGCACAGAGATGAAGAGAAAGAGGTCAACCAGGACTTAAGACTTGAGCATTTAAACCATGACTTTTTTTAAATCACATGTATCACACGTGTATAGAAACTATACTATCAATGCTCCATACCCCTGCTCATGTGTTAAAATTCAACTAGAATCAACCAGATCAAGTCAACCAAGTTCATTGATACGATCACAGAAGTAGGGTCAATCCACTTGAACCTGACATATCATATAAAACTTCTGGCTCCTCTTTGCTGGCCCAGAGTGGCCGTGGGTCTGTGGAGCATGGAAGGACAGAGTTGACGAATCCTTATGGCTTCCCCACTCTGCCAGCATTTCAGGGAAGCAGTAGGTTCCCATGGAGAATTCATCTTCAGGGAAGCTCCATCGGTTGGTAGGCATATGATGAACACAAGACCCAGCCCAGGATCAGAGCTCCTCAGCTATGTCTCTGGGGATGTGGTGTACATGAAGGCTTTCCCCCTCCATTTCATCCCTTGCCCTTTCTCTTTCCCACCCCCACATGGCTTAGGTGTATTGATCCCAAGTATAGCTAGCACTTTAGTCTTACTCTACGAAATCGCTATACAATTACGAATGGATGTCGAGTTCAATCTTACTTTTATTTTTCCATCGTAATTATTACAGATCCTAATCAAGACCTTTCATAAAACCAAATTTAACATATTGTCAGGTGACTTTATGGACATATGCCCTCCTCTTTGACCTTAAAACTCTTCTAATTCTCTTCTTCTGGCCTTGGAGATCTGATGAGTTTTAAGTGGTCTTAGATGGCTTGATTTTCCCAAATCCCTGCTGCCTGTTATTAATACTCTGCTGATCCACCATTTGTGCCTCCTTTTCCTTCAGCCAGCCTAAGGCATGCTCAACATTCCCCTTACTGAGAATCTCCACTGCACTACTGTAACTTGCTGTCTCAGCCTACGCTATTATTCTTATCACGCACACATATTATTTCAGGTGGGTTTTTAACACCTTGAGGGCAAAATCCATACCTTGTTCTTTTCTGCAATGTCTTATAATATTTGGCACAGTATCCAACATGTGGTAAGTGTTCAAAAAGCCTGAATGTCATTAAATTGAATTTGGGAAAATTATGTTCCATCTTTTCAGGGCCTGGGTACCCCTGAATCACATTCTAAAGGCAGCAAAGCTCACAAAGAGACATGCATTTCATGTCTGGCTTCTTCAGATGCACAAATGTAGCATCCTAATTCATCTCTAAAGCAGAGAGTATGTTTATGGGGGTAGTAGAATTCTTCCAAGAATGAGCCGCAATTGTGCTAAAGATCTGGTCGTCAGGGAGAAACACACGGCACTGTGTGTGCAGTGAGGAAATCAGGCTTACGGTAGAAAGCCCACTTTAATGCCGATCTTAAAACGCTACAGCACAGACCCAGCTCTACGCAAAGTGAGAGGCAGAGCTCTTGCTATTGCAATGAAATTGGGAAAATCTTACTGTCGGGCTGACCCCTCCCCCTTTCGTATTTGAAAGAGGGCTACTATTCTCACCTCGCCTTTCTGGGACCTCTGGCCAGCTTCCTTGTGCATTGTAACAGATCTGTCTGAAAAAGTAAACTTGAATCAAGATGCTGTAGACTGAATATTTGTTCCCCCTAAATTCATATGTTGAATCCTAACCCCCAGAGAGATGGTATTAAAAGATAGAGTCTTTGCGGGGTACTTAGGTCACTAAGGTAGAGTCCACGTGGATGAGATTAGTACCTTATAAAAGAGGCTACGGAGAGATCCCTTGCCCCTTCCACCATGTAAGGACACAGCCAGAAGGTACTGCCTATGAAGCAGAAATCATCAGATGCTGAATCTTGAACTCCCCAGACTCCAGAACTGTGAACAATAAATTTCTGCTGATTATAAGCCACCCAGCCTGTGGTATTTTGTTAGGGCAACTCAAACAGACCAAGACGCAAGGGGAGCAGTACAAGCCCCTTCATACAAGCCCCTCCAAATGCCATGTCACTAACAAAAAGTTAGGAATAATGGAATCCTTGGCCATGGGAATGGTTGCTTTCAGATCTGTGATTTCGTTTCCATTTTTCACCACGCAAATACCCCACTGAGTTTTCAGGGTTAATTGAACAATTTGGAAGAGAATATGCCCACCTTTTCAAAGATGTCCAATGTTTTCCCCAAATATTTCTGTTCTTTATTCTTCCCTCATTTGCACATCATTTTCTCCTGAACAGACAGCACGTTGTGTGCCAGCTGGACCCGGACTATAGTAGGTTTGATTCCAAAGTAGGTTCGTGTCTGGAGCATTGATAAAAAACCAAAGAAAATTGACCAGAAGAAGGTAAAACCATCCAAATATGAATTCGCATCATTATACAGTGAGAGGTGAGAAAAAAATTTTTAAATAAAGTATCAAATGCAGGTACCCAATGTATACCACATTCTTTTTTCAACCTAGTATTCCCATACCTCCATGTCCTTACTCACTACCTCCTATAAGAAAGGGAAAAAGAAAAAGAAAAGAAGGAAGGAAAGAAAGAAACAAGGAAGAAAAGAAAGAAGGAAGGAAGGAAGGGAGGGAGAAAAGAAGGAAGGAAAGAAAAAAAAGAAAGGATAGGAAAAAATGAATTAATTTGCAATAATTTGTTTTAAATAAGACCAAGTACTTCTGGTTGAATACCCAATCTTCACAGCACGTTATAAACATCGCTAACTGCTTTGTGATTAATAATGTAAGAACTTTCCCTCAATCAACAATGCAGAACACTCCAAGCATTGTCAGCGAGTCGCTTTTAAGTTATCTGCTACCCAGCTCCAACCAAAAATCCTGCTGTTAAAAGTTATATAAACAAGCAAACAAAAAATTCATCTGAAGTTCACACAGCAAATCTCCTCCTCTGTTCTGTCCTTCAGCCTCTGAGCACTCTATTATTTACGTTCTTCACAGACTTTGTCTCCCTGAGCTGTGGCTTCACAACAAGGAAAAGCCAACCTTGCATCTGTTGTTAGATTCGCGTTTTGGAGAAGGACACTGTCCCCTGTCACATGGGGGCCCTCTGCCTAGACAGCGGTCTCCTGCGAGTGAGTGCTTTGGAATTCTAGAGAGAGAAAAGCTTGGCTTCATCTGGGGAACGAAATCTGGTGGGGGCGGGATCACGCTGGGGAAGCAGGTTGCCTGCCGTAAGGAGAAGTCTGACTCCAGTTCTGATCTTTGATGGCTCCCAGCTTCAAAGCCTCTCCCCGTTCCCTCCCCCTTGAGCTCACATCTCCACAAACCTAACAAAGCCCCTCCTTTGGCGCCTGCAGGAGATTCAGACCACACAAGTACCCAGAACCTTCACCCAGGCCCCACCCCAACCACAACCCCAAACCCAGCGTGTCCCTTTCCTTGCTCTCTCTCAAGCCATTTCTGTCCAGCTCTCCCCAGGGACCTCAATTAGGGACATAACAAATCTTTTCATAGCCTCTTGGTGTGCGTGTGGCATCACTGGTCTCAACATTCTAAACAAATTTCTGCTGGGGGCCTCTGCTTTGGCAGGACGAACCTAACAACTACTTCCTTTCTGAAGTGAGAACTAGATGATGTATACCTCCCTTTGGATCCTCACCAACGTAAACACCAAGCCCTTACGGCAGGCCAGCATAGCCCGCATATAGTGAACACCCCCAAGTCAGACAGAGGAGTGCCCCGCGGTTATGGAAATGAACCCCCAGACCCAGCTGGGGCCCCTTTTTGAGCACTCCCAGCGCCTGTACTCCTTGTCACCAGAGCGCTTGCCAGTCTGACTGTCCGCTAGCCTGTAAGCTCTCTGAGGGCAGGTCTACCCAGCATGCTCACCATAGCATTCTCAGTACCTGGCACTTAGCTAATGTTTGATCGATTAATAATTAAAAGAATTAAATTTAGGTAGAGAAATGGTTTATATGAAAGCAGGGTAAAGATTAATAAGTGTCACATAAAAATAAAAAGAGAGAGATTTCTGCATTCTACCACAGTTAAGCGGCCAGTGTGGCTTCTAACCACCAGGCACCACCACCACCACCTGCACTGAAATACTGGTGCGAACCACAATTTACTTCTCAAAAGTTAAGCTTCATTAAATATTAGTTTAATTTAATGTTTTCCAGATTAATTTGAGATTAATTTATAGACAGGCATTTGCACAGCCCAATCAATATCTCTCCTTTCTGTCATTTCTATCATCTCACAGGCAGCAGAAAAAGGCAAAATGTATGGTTAAGAAGCTCAATGATAGAGAAAGTAGGGGGAGATTTAATTAAACTATTACATAGCTGCTCCTCAAATTAAACACACACACACACACACACACACACACACACACACACACACACACACACACATAAATTTGCCAGTGAGCAGCATATCAAAAACCTTGCAGATACACAAGCCATGCTTACAAATGACTTTAACTGAAAATCTGATACTGTATTTAACTCTACATTTTCTTCTTAAGCCTAATAATGTGTGTTTATACCAAAAGAATCTTTTATTTCTTGTTGCTAGAATCTGTTTTCAAAGAGAACATGAAAAAAAGAAAAGAACACTCATTAACATTCGGTAAGTCTCTTTCTGTGCATAACAGTTTTTTCCAGAATCATAGGATCTTAGAGCTCAAAAGAACCCTGGGGAAAATCTAGTTCTGTGGAATCCCACCTTTATAACATATGCCCTTCACTCAGATGACATTTTATGTGGAAATCAATGCTTAAAACAGATAGAAGCAAACTGTTTTGGTGAAATTGGTGGCGAGGAATCTTAGTCTTTCCCCAAACTCCTCTCATTCCCAGAACTTTACCTTCAAGTACGTCACCTTCAGTCCCAGAGTTCTGCAGACACAGTCTGAAATTCACTAATTTAATTCAACCTCGCCATTTTACAGATGAAAACACTAGGCAGGCAGAGCCAAGAGACGCATCAATTTGCATGGCTAAACTAAGGAAGTCAAGTTGAAGTCGAGTTAGATGAGTTAGATTCGCAGGCCACCACCCCACCCCAGCACCACCCCTCCCCCACCCCCACCCCCAGGCCCAACTCACTGCTCTCTGACTGTCCTGCACTGCACCCAGAGCTTCTTGTCCACAGGGGCCGCCCAGGTCTGGGAGAAGGTCTACCCAGGCGGAAATGGCCACAAAACGTGGCTCTGTGAGCAGCCCGACTGAGTCCTTACCTAATGACACTGTCTGCTGGTGACTTTTTAAATTGCAAATGTCTACAAATGGTTTTGTTAAAAAGAAGCGACAGGCCCCAAATGGAGTCACGTGGACTAAGCTCATGACACCAAACCAAAACTTATCTGACCTAAATGCAGTTTTGAACTTGCCGAGAAATATAATCCTAACCGGTCAGTCTAGGATTTTCTGCTCTGCACCAATAAGGTAATCCTCCTAAAAGATCCTATTGTCCCTCAAAGGAAGGTCCTCTTGCTCAAAATAATACTTTTTTCGTTTAGTCTGCCTTGTCCTGCCCTCTCTCTGCCTTCAGAAGCCTTCCCCTCCCTGCGATGTTTTGGCGCGCCTTTCTATTTTCTGCATGAGATGCTGCTCGATTCATAAATTCTTTAATAAAGCCAATCTAATCTATAAATTTTACGCAGGTAAATTTCATTTTTAAAGAGATTCGGTGGCAGTGGTTGAACTGAAGGAGATTTCCAAACGGCTTCGGGGACAAGGAGAAACACGAGCACGGGTCCCCACACGCTTGCTTAGTTCTCTGTCTTCCCGGCCGATTCCTGGGACGAGGCGCCTGTCGGTTCTCAGCTCCGCCCTCGCTGCGTCGAGCTCCCCGCCTGGTTGGCTTCCCAGTTCAGGATTTAGCCAGGGAGCTCGAGCGGGCGAATGGTTTCATCTGGACCTGAGGCCCTGGCCCCTGGTTCGGTCTGAAGTCGCCCAGTTGTTGGGAATCCCTCTGCTCAGTGTCCGTCCCCGTCCCTGTCCCCATTCCCGGGGCTTTGCTGTTTTAGTTCCACACTGGGACTTGCTAGTGGTGTGCGTGGCCTCTTCTCAGCCGGTCTGCAGTAACACCTTTTGGTTACTGCTGGTACACCACGGTACACATGTTTGTTTGTCTTATTTTATGTAAATAAAGGCTATTGCTAATGCATCAAGCTTTTAAAGGCTGTCAGAGCACCCGCCACCTCAGAAAGACTCCTGTGACAGCATAAGTTGGTCACAGAATGGGTTAGATTTACAGTAGGTCATCTGACAGCCTCGAGAACATTTCCATGCCACCAGGCACACTGAAAAACACCCCACACTTCCCAACCCTTGGCACGCCCCTTAGGTATTAGTTTGGCTTCGAGAAACCCGAAGCCCTAAAAGAAATGGAATCTTTTAGATCCAGAGTTGAGCACATCATCCTCTGGCATGCCTGCTTATTTTATGTCTAAAAACCACAGCCCCAGAAGCTTCAGATATCTAGCAAAAAGGCAAAGTCTTACTAAAACAACCTAGAATTACAATGGCCATTACGGAGAATGTTCCAGCTAGACGAGATTATACATTTAAGAAGTGCACTTGAAGGCAAAGGATTAAAGAAACAGAATGGGATACATACTTATTTTAACTGGTATGCAGAAGCTTCCAAAGGCCTTCAAGATTCATAAACAGCTTTATTAAAAGACTCATTGCAAAAGGCTAATGAAAACTTAGACACAGAGATAACTAAAACAAAAGCCGGTAGGACTGACCCCTACTGCTCCCCTCTATCCTTCTTTACGTGAGTACTCATGTTTTACTAACTCTGTCTGAACTGCCTTTCCACTCTGAAGAGACTGTTAAACGGTTACCTTTGAAAATAAAACGACACAAGGTTGCAGACAAACTTCCTCAGTTATCTTTCACTCCATGGTCAAAGACCAAAGTAAGGGCAATAGATGAAGAATTTCCTATGCCTAGGGAGGAACCCTCAAGGTTTTTTGAAGAAATTAGAGTCATTATGATCTTTGTCAGCTTGCACACATGCTGGTAGGATCTGGTGAAGCCCAAAAATGGGCACAGGAAGCAAGATGGCAAAACCCTGAGGATGAGATTCAAAATCCTCAATCTTCAATATCTCAGGGACCAGAAAAAGCTTGCAAAATAGCAGTTGAACTTTCACGCGCTGTTTCCAGAATCTTCTCCTTCTGCACTGATGATCTATTATACAAACATGCAAACAAAGGAAAAGAAAGACGAATCTGTGGCTGACTTTAGAGCCAATATGGAAGCCCTCGTTCTGTGGCATTCAAAGTTCCGAACAATAAATAAGATCGCCCTGCTCTAGCTGCCCTATTTGTAAATGGGTTTTTTCCTGAGATTAGTGGATTGATAAAGAAGCAGAAAACAGGATGGGAGGCCACCAGCCTGACTGAACTTATGACCAGGGCCGAGTATTTTGAAAAGACCGCAAGCAAACACTGACCTAGCCATTGGTTTTAGAGCTACAACAGCTCCAAGACCAGAGACCTAAAATCATGCTGGGGCCTCCCACACTGTACCCCAGGGGGGCTGCCATCAAAAAGTCAGGCCCTGGGGCCAATGTCTCCATTATAACCAATCAGAGAATTGGTTTTTCTCAATCACCTGAGGAAAAAGCTGTCCTCAAAGGTCTTATACAAATTTCTCAACATCCAATCGACCCCCAAGGGATGGCTTCCACACAGGCCCCTCTCAAACTGACCAGAGGGGTTCTGTAGTAAACCGGACCCAGTAATCCCCTTAGACAGCCAAGGGGAAACTAAAATTCAAATTAATGGGAAACTCTGTCAAACTTTAGTTGATACCGAGCTACACTTTATACTTTAAACACTATTCTCATAAGACGACAAATCCCTTGGAGTATAAAAAGAGGTTTCCATTGTAGGGTTATCTAATAAAGTTCAGAGAGAATTTCTATCTCAACTAGTACAAATAACCTTGGGACCTTTTACTGAAAAGCATTCTTTTTTTGCTATGTGGTATTGGCCCAGTCTATTAGGTAGAGAACTGCTTTCTAAATAGAAAGAGCTAATAATGCCTTTTGCTTCTAATGGAGACCTCACCTTAGAATTTCCTTACCAACCTGAAACTGATCTTTATGTTCTATACAATCTGTCCTTGATATAGAAGAGGAAGAATTCCAACAAAAGTCCCCTAATTTAATCAAGGTGCCCCAAAATCTGTGAGCTACTTCTAATACTGACATTAGGAGGATGAAAAGTGCAGAACCTATAAAAATTCAGATAAATATAACTATACTTTTCCCTAAATTACCTTAATACCCATTAAAGCCTGAGGCTACACAAGGCCTCACACCAATAACAGAAGACCTAAATGCCCCCTTTAACATGCTGATTTTGCCAGTTCAAAAACTACTAGGAGGGGATGGTGATTTATCCAGAATTTAAGAGCTAGTGACAAGATAGTTATTCCCTGTTCCCCAGTTGTGCCAAATCCAAGCACCCTTTTGCCACAGGTCCTCCCAGAATCAAAATGGTCACTGCTGTGGACCTTCGTTCAGCCTTTTCCAGCATTTGGGATCCTTTAGACCTCAATAGACAATACCTACTTGCCTCGCTTGAACAATCAACGATATATATAGACAGTCACGCCTCCCAGACGCACTGAGGCCACTTCCTATTTCTCCCAAATACCAAGATTTAAGTACTCTCCAGATCATTTGCAATACGCAGATGATCTCCTACTATGCTCAGTTACCAAAAAGGCGGCCCCCCCCCAAAAAAAAAGCCCATAAAGGATTCCATTTATTTGCTGCAACAGTTAGCTGAAAAAGGACCTAAAGTCTCTAAGGAAAAATTACAATTATCTCCAGACAGTGTTCACTCCCTAGGTCATAATCTAAATTCTGAAGGAATCCAGCTACCTCCAAAAAGAATTAAGTTAATCCAAGAATTTCTTTGGCCCACAGCTGACAGCTTTGTGAATTTCTGGACCTACCTGGCCATTGCATACTGTGAGTTCCTAATTTTTCTCTCTTGGCTTCCCACTTCAGGAACTTACTAAAACTTCAGTCCCTGAGCTCTTGCTTCTGAGCAGACCTTTAAAAGACTAAAACAAGCTCTACAAGAGCCACCTGCCCTAGGACTACCTAACTCTTCAAAATCTTTCACCTCATTCCTACATGAAAAAGATAAATAAACCCTGAAGGTGCTCACACAAGAACATGGCAATAAACATAAGACTATTGCCTATTAGAGCATAGAACTTGATTCAGTTGCTCCTGCAGATCCAAACTGCCTTACGGCTATAGCTGCAGCGCAAAGTTAGTAGAAGCCTCTGCAGATTTGACCCTAGGAAATGACATTTATTTACAAGCTCCTCACGCTGTCCAAAACCTTCTGAACTCTGAATTGACTCAACATTTCTCTGCAAACAGACTATCCTCCTAAGAGATCCTCTGCTTTCACCACCTAATCTACATTTTAAACCTTGCCATGTCCTTAATCCCACTAAATTACTACTTCTGCTTAACAAAGGCCAGCCCCATGACTGTGAGGTAATAACACCCAGATTTATGAGACTCTTATTTAACTAATCCCGATTTAATGTTGATAGGTTACACTGTAGAAATGAAAAAGGGAATTTCCAAGCTGGTTATGCTATTAGTACCCAGTAAAAACTACAAAAGGGGAAATCTCCCACAAGCTAAGTCAGACCAACAAACAGGAGCCCATGCTCTTCCCAGAGCATGCCAGTTACCCGAAGGACAAATCGTCAATATTTATACTGAAAGCTGGTGTGCCTTTGGGATCATCCATGCTTTAGGGATGTTATGGAAACAAAGGGGTTTTCTTATATCCTCTGGGACTCCAATCAAAAACGAGCAACTAGGAAATGACACTTCTTACTGCCATTTTCCTACATTTTAAAATTGCTGTCATCGAAATGAAGGCTCGCACGAAAAGGGCTGCGCCCAAGGAGCCAGAGACAGCCCTGGCGGCTTCCACACCGCGGCGGCGGCAGCAGACTGCAGAGGTTGTGGCACATCTGGATGAAGTCTCTTCTGCTTCTGAAAACACTGACTTTTTGCGACCAGACTTTTGTCATGCTAATGTCCTTGACACAGAGCAACAATCTGCTCCTGAATCAGGGAAATGAAGATGAGTAAATGATGGTTGTAAATTAACTGAACGGTGGTCTAGGAGAAACCCGAGATGGCCGCTTGGTTTTTGGAGGCTCCTCAGCAAACCCTGTTTTCTGATTTTACATTCCTTCCCCCATGATGGTGCATTTAAGATGATTTGTATTGTAAATAAACATTGGTGGGAGACTTCCATAAAATTGTGAAACCAGTTTACCATCAATGTCTGAACTGTCAGATTCATAATCCTAGAGAAACTGTTTTTGTTCCCAGAAGCCTCAAACCTCCTTCCCCTGTGTTGTGGTTCGATCAAATCTAAGACCCACCGAGCCAAGTGAGATGAATTGTGAGCCTTTATTAGCGGGCCGGCGACTGACCCTCTACCACGCAGGGTTAGAGATCAGTCCCGAGCTCCCAAAAGAGGCAGCTTATAAAGCCTAAAACCACATCAAACAGGCAAGCAGATTAAAGAAGCAGAAGATGGCCTTTAGCATATCTTTATACAATACATCTCCTAAAACCATACCCAAGCAAGCAGGACGACTTCTGGTATCTAAAGATATTTCTTCCCTGTAGCTGACTTAGCTAGCTAGTTGGCTCACTTGAAAATTTTCCACCCTTAACACCTGTATGGTGTGAACACTCTCGGCTGGACTTTATTCAGTCACCACAGAGTATGGGGGTCCAGCATGTTTTCGTTGCTGGATGTGTGTTTTCAGATGGGTCAAAGTCTCCCCCTGCCACAAGGCTGATGTCCAGACAGTGGCAGAGAAACGGTTAGAAGGACATTTCCCACTGACGGGGGCACTCACTTCACCGGGCAACTCAGACAAGCCTTAATGATGGACCTCAAAACCTCTCAGAATTATCACTGTCCCTGTCAATGTCGGAAGAACTAATGGGATCCCCAAACTTAAAAAATCTCTAAATTTTCTGAAACTTCTGGATTCCCTCGGCCTAAGGTGTTGCCTCTGACTTTGCTAACTATTCGCAGAACCCCCTTTGGAAACATAAACGCACCCCATCCAAGACCGTCACCGGCAGAGCACCGTCTACTGACGTACAACCTTCAGCTGACCCCTCACCGTCTCATACTAGGGTTATCAGCTACTGTAAGTCTCTACTGACTTAAACGCAAGCCTATCAACAAGGCGCGAAAGCAGTTTTCCTGAATCCTAATTCAAAGGATCCCATTGGTAACAGTCAAGAGCCTGGTAACTGGGTTACTGGAATCCTCATCAGAGGAAGACAGCCCTCCAGCCCCAATTGGAAGGGACCTTACCAAGTGGCCCTGGCCACTGACACTGCTGAGGAACTGGAAGGTGCTGGGTCTGGGAAACGTATCTCACAACTAAAGAAGGCTCCGTCACCTGACATCTGGTCCTGAGGAGACCTCCAATTCAAGCTGACGAGGAAGAGAGCTAGCTGACGTCAGGGTAGACCCCTCAGCCCAAGCTGCCAGATCCGAACTTCATACTTTAACTACACATGAAAGCCTTCCTCCTATATTCTGGGAGATTTCCTAGGTTTCTTCCTCCAGATTGTCAGGTCAATCTTTATCCTGACCTTTCTAAAACTGAATCATTTATTTAAATTGTTATTTCCTCAATCAGTTTCTTTTTCTCTAAATATCTTTTTATTACAATAGATTATTCTCTTTATGCATGAGCATCTTCTCTAATCTCTACAGATCCTCGATTTAAAAATTTCTTTCTCTACCTGGAATTGTATCTTTTCCCTGGGGCGACATTCTGAAAAATCTATTTAGTCTTTGTCCCTGTTTCTGGCACAGAGCTCCTAAAATCCTTGAAATTTTCTAAGTGATAAAAGTGATAAAGGTATCTTTTGTTATTCATAACAAGCTGCTTTCAATCTCACCTGAGTTTATGTTAATGAGGTGACTTTGGTAAAGGCCCTAAGGATGGGGCTGGTTGCCAGGGGAACCAACCGTGATGAAAGGATTGGAACTTTTAGCCTCTGAAGCCCCACTCTCAGTACCACCTCCTGAATGGGAGAAGAGCTGGAGGTTAAATCAATCACCAATGACCAACAAGTTAATCAGTCATGCCTACATAATGAAGCTTCCACAGAAACCCGAAAGGACAGGGCTCAGAGAGCTTCCGGGTTAGTGAGGAAGAACAAACGCATGTGCCAGGAGAGTGGTACACCTCACACCCCAAGGGTCAGAAGGTCCTGTGTATGTGACTCTGCCGGACTTTGCCCTGTGTATCTCTTCATGTGATACTAGATTATTAATAAACCAATAATCTAGTAAGTAAACCATTTTCCTGAGTTCTGTGAGCCACTCTAAAAAACTGACAAAACCCAAGCAGGGGGCCATAGGAACCTCCAATTTATAGCCCATATGTCAGAAGCACAGGTGTCAACCCGGACCTGGCAACTGGCACTTGAAGCGGGGAGAAGGGGAGGGTGTCATTCTTGCAGGACCGACCCATTACCTGTGGGATCTGACGCTATTTCCAGGTAGCTAGTGTCAGAATTGAGTTAAATTGTAGGACACTCAGTTGGTATTGCAGAATTGCTTGATGTGTGAAAAACTCACGCATCTGGTGTTAGAAATGCTGTGGAGAGTTCTGAGTGTGAGTGTGGTAGTTGAGAATAGAGAAGAAACACAGGAGTGTTTTCCTTTGCATCTAGGTCATGATTTTTCTGTTTATTCATCATGACCCTCTTTGACGACAGTGGTTTTAATAAAAGTACAGTGATCCTCTCAACTGTCAATTCATATTTGTGGTAACAAAGACTCGATGGATTTAGTTCAAGGAGCCCTTAGCGAAAGTGTAGGATTTCCCAGCAGGCCCCTTCTCTGAAGGGGAAGGTGAGCGGAGGCACTGTTAAGTGCCTGATGACATCCCAGGAAGTCTTCCTGGACTGGTGCCCCAGAGGCAGCCAAATAAGGAAGCTTACTCAGACTGGAGGAAGGACCTCAGCGTATTTCACTTTTAGGTGGAGCTGCCCTTTTAAATTTTTCCAGGGTCTGGTGTGGCTGTCCTAGATTTCCCTCAAATCTGCTCTAGTTTCTTCTCAAGCTCTGGTACCCACTCCTAGATCCTTCGCAGGCAGATCATCTAGTGTATTTGTGGTATGCTAGTCTAGCGTTAAAGCCATCACCCTATATGTTCTTTACGTGTCACAGACCGAGAAGAGCAGCCCTGTAGGCTCAGCTGTTTGAGATGCGATTCTTTCATTAAGCGCCCTGGTGACTTCCCCATGTTTCATGCCCTACTCCCCGTCTGATCTCTGAGCTTCACTCTTCCCTGGAGTGTTTGTGACAACTGTGACTCTTAACTCCAATAACCAGACTTTCTCTATTGTTGTCTCGCAATCTAACTCCATGCATTTTTCATCTTCCAGTACTTCCTCAGACGTTCTGGTCTGCTGTCAGTTCCCTTTCCTTGGTCTCCAATATTGTTATGGCTTTATTTTCATTTATTATTTCTGAACATCTTTTCAGTCACTTCAACAGGTCTTAGGAAAACAAGAGAAATAATGTCTATCAAACAGTTGTCCATCTTAAACCACATTCCAGTACTTTGAAATCCTCAACTGGAACACTAAAATGTTCCATTGTTGAATGTAAGAATAACAAATGAATGTAAAAAATAACAAAACGTACTAGTGACCTGCCAGCTCTGAGGATGGGTGAGGAGGAGCGCCTGCAAACTACCATCAAGCAGGTCAGCCCTGCGTAGCCATTCAGGTTAATATCTCACCCAACATCCCCCCTGTAGAAACAAGACAACCTGGGAAAAAGAGAAGAAAGACTTGGAGCCTGCAGACCCGACCAAGGCTCACTAAGATCGGTAAACAATCACAAGGGAAGTTCAGTTGTAAGGGAACTCGGTCATGATCTAGGTCAACATGTTGGCCCCTGGGCCACGTCAAACTCCAAGAGGTGAAGCTATTTCCTTGAGGCCACACAGTTATAAGTGAGACACTCAGAAGTTAAATCCTGATCTTTTTATATTTAGATTATGGCTTTCTATACTTCTGATTATTTTTATATTTTTTTCCCTCTTGGTTTCTCTCTTTTTAAATTCATGTTTTTCACTACAAAATAAAGCCAACTATTTACCCTCACTAGTAAGTTTCTATCCTTCTATCGACCCCTTTTGCCACGTAACTACCATAGAATACTCAACAGTAGAATTCACTGAGCTCATGATGTCTAAGGCGTTGGTCTTATTTTTTGTAATCAGAGGCACCATTATAAACCACTAACTGTAAGTCAAGTAAATTCTATGAATATTAAGCATCTAAGAAATAAAAAGCACTGTGTAAAATGTTGCAGGAAATACTAGTAGAAATTATTAAGAGAATAGAGAGAGCGATAAAGAAAACCAGCCCATTGTGGTCAGATACTCCATTCATTTAGAGGACTGGTGCAGAAAGAGAATGAGGTAAACATTACAAGCATCCAGTCGCACCTGGTTCCTCGCCCATGCCAGGCACTTCTCAGCTCCCTTTCAGTTAGATGGACTCAGACTTGTTCTGGCCAATGAAGAGTATAAATAGCATGTGTCACTTCAAGTTCAAGAAGAAGAAAAGCCCCCAAATGATTCTTGGGATTCCTTTTCCTGCTGTGTCAACTACATTGACTATGTGTCCCAATAGCGCAGCTACAGGATGGGGGAGCCTCTCTAAGTCTGGCTCCCCCAGTGACTGTGGGAGGTGGAATCCCCTGCCAATCTGTGTGGGACATGTAACGTGAGCCAGAAATACTTTTATGGCCTGTTAAGCCATTGTAATTTTTGTTACTAGAGCATGATCTAGTCTATCCTGACTAACTAGAGAAGCCAGTAAAAGAAACTGAGAAGGAGCAGTGAGAGAAACGAGAAGACAGCAAGGAAAAGAGTATCATGTGATTATGAAAATTAAAGAAGCAGAGAAGAATTGTTGCTAATGTAACAAGAAAACTCCACAGGATTTTGATCCTCATTGATAATCATTCCATCAATCCTTTATTCTTAAGTATAGCCTCATTCTATTTCAATAATTTCCTTGTCAAAAAAGCATACAAAAAACAAAGGTACAAACAAAACAAAATGGAAACAAAGTCATAGATATAGAAAACAGACTAATGGTCACTGGACGGGAGGAGGGTGACAGGATGGGCAAAAACATTGAAGGGGACCGAGAAGTACAAACTGCCAGTTATAGAATAAGTTACAATAATGTACAGCATAGAAAATATAGTCAATAATCGTTAATAACTATGTATATGTCAGATAGGTATTAGACTTAGCATGGCAATCACTTCGTAAGGCATATAAATGTCTAATCACTATGATGCATGCCTGAAACTAATACAATATTATATGTCAACTATAATTTTAAAATATTTTTTTAGAAAGCACACACAAAAACACCTCATTGCTAAAGTATAAACCTGAAATATAAAACACAAATGCATATTACAATCGGACCAAAATATTTACAGAATGCAAATCACTGAATAAATAAACCATTAGAATAGTCCTACTGAATTGAGCAAATGGAATTCAATAGAACAGCTGTTAATATTATCTTCCTCCATAAAGAGAAACTTTGATGACTCATTTAGAGCTTCATAAATTGCAGCCTTTTCCCTGCTTGGTATAAATAGAGTTTTTTCCCATCCAGTCTATTATTTGGTATATACATGCCGAATATATATATAGAGAGAGCTAGATTTCATATACGTATCATTAATAACATAACATCTTATCTGCTCGTTCTGTCTCCTAGATCTGGAAACTCTCTGTCCACCCAAGAAACTTGTACCTCATCCAAGCAAATTCGCTAAAATAAGGCTGAAAAAAATACACACATATTAGTGTCAAGCTAATTCTTCTTGTTTATTTCTTCATAGGCTCAATTCCAAGACACATATATATAGTATATATATTATACATATATAATACACTACAGAAGAATCATAAGAAAGTTATCTTTAAGAAATAAAACATTATCAGAACAATTTACAGCTTTTGTGTATTCCTCTAAAATTGAGCTCTTCTTGTCCTTTCCTTTGCCTGAGATAATTGCTTCCTTACACTGGCCTTACCTGCCTACCCCATAGCCTTGGTGACCATTCAGAACACTTCCTGGCCTTGTTCCCCAGTACTCTAAACATGAGTAGTCCTGGTTCCCCAGCGGTCTTAAGTGAAAGAGCCCTTGTCCTATTCCCAGACCTATGATACTTCTAGCACCCAGGCAAGCACCCTGTGAAGAGGAAGGGCAGGATTTGTCTACTGTCCTTTCCTTTAATATAGGGAATATTGTAAAGGGTAGAGATTGGTAATATTTCTGAGTGTCTTAATTAGTCTGAAATTGGACTGGAAGAAAAAAAAAAGTTTGTGGCAGGTCTACCATACGCTCTTCAAAAAAAACACTAGTAATTCTCAAATATCAAGATATATATTATTCAGCTTCAAGCATGTAGATGGCCACCATGAAGATTTACAGTTTTCAGAAATTAGATTTGAGAAACCCAAGTCACTGCCACAAAACCATGAGCAATCTTTACTACTGACTAATTTTCTTCAGAAATGAATTTTCACCAATGAATAGAGAAGTAGAAGACGAAAATAATAAAATGAAAGTGAGATAGTAAAGATCTCAAGATGAAGCTTCTACATAAGGATCTTTAAACTCTGAGTTCAAGTCCTTCACCTTGACCATGTATAGCCAAGGCAAGTACAGGATTCTCTGAGAAGGCACTGACCAGATTAATACAAACAGAATTGTGCCACCCCTGATCTCCCATTTTTTTTTCTGGAAACATGTGTAATAATCTAGTTAAAAACCAATGAAATCAACAGAATGTCTTATGTTGATAATTGATACAAAAATTGGCACTACATAGTAAATTTAAACTTGCACATGCAACCCAGTAATTCTACACCTAGGTTTATGTAGGTGTACACTGCGGTAAACCTACATATCCTATATACATACTCATAGCTTTTTCACAGCTGAGAGGTATGTACAAGAGTTTCATGGCAGTACTGTTTGTGAGGGCAAAAACTGAAATTACTGAAGTCCACAAACAGAAAACTGGATAATTTTAGAACATTTATACCTGAATTATAACATGCAGGGCCATGGACCACACTATGAGAAATACTAGCTTATTCTTCCTGAGTTATAAAAAAAATGTGATGTATATATAAATATTACTCAGCCCTAAAGAAGAATGAAATCTTGCCACTTATGACAACATGGATGGGCCTTAAGGGTCTTATGCTAAGTCAAATAAGTCTGACAAAGACAAATATCACATGATTTCATTTATATGTAGAATCTAAAAAACAAAAAACAAATATAGAACAGACTGATGGCTGCCAGAGGAGAGGAATGTTGGGTGCTGGGTGAAGCAGGTGAAGAGGATCAAGAGGTATAAACTTCCAGTTATAACATGAACAAGTCCTAGGCATGAAACATACATCATGTATAGGCAATATTTTATCGACTTCATATGGTAACATATGATAACTAGCCTTATTAAGGTGATCTATTTCATAATGTATATAAATGTTGACTCACTATGTTGTATACCTGAAACTAATATAATGTTATATGTCAATTACACTCCAAGAAACAAAAATAATAATGCATAGAGTACAATTTCGTTTTGCCAAACCCAGGCAAAATTAAGCAACACATTGCTTAAGGATACATATACTTATATAGAGTAAAACTATAAAGAAAGAGAATGATTCACACAAAATTCATTAGAATGACTACGTAGAGAATGAAAAAAGAGAAGGATGACGTTTTGGAGGGACACATGTAGGCCATGAACTGGTAAATTTTTATTTCTTAAATTGGATAGTGGGCAAATAAATGGAATATTAATCCTTAACATTTATATGTTACCTATACTCTTTTGTATATAAAATAAATTTTATATAAAAACTATTAAGTTTAGTGTGCACAGGAATTATTCCTGATTAAAACATATATTCACAGGCCAAATGCTCAGGAAATCTGTTTTAGTAGATTTGGGGAGTAAGGGGACACTTCAGATTCAGCTTTTTAAAATAAATATCCTAAGCATACCTGCAGGTGATCCATGCAAGGCCATGGACCACACTATGAGAAATATTAGCTTATTCTTGCTGAGTTATAAAGTTTTATACCAAAAATTTATGAACTTTTTTTTTTTCAAATAAAATCTTATTAAAAAAAAAAAAAACCCAGTTTGTAAAAAAGATCAAAACAAAAGTGTTCTTGGGGACGAGGCCCCAAGACTTGTGTATTGGTCCTTCCTCTCCCCACTAACACTACACCCTTAGAAGCAGCTCTAGAAGTGCATAACTTTAATGACCAATGGCAAAGACACCCCCAGTGTCAATCCTATTTGATAAATTTAAAAATAAAAAAATCATATATGCTTGACTATAAGTTAAAGGCAAGCTATAAAATAAACTTTGGATATAATTTAACTAGAATTTGTAAAATATATATGCTCATGTGACTTGATTATGTACACACAATTTGTGTAAGTAAAAGTACAACGTCTGGCACATAGTAGGTATGTAATATGGTTTAAGTGAATAGGTACTTGATACATCCGGAACTTTGTATAAAATAGGATTTAAGGCAAGAGACTTGTTATTCTGCGATTCTAAATTTTGGGTGCAATTCACAACATAGTAATAGCCACAATTTCTTCTACTGGACTGCTTCCAGGCAACGAAAGTAATGAATTTGTTAAGTTACCCATGGCAAACCACAGCACCCTGAACACCTGCTGAAAGAAAGAATTTTCTAGTTACAAATGTAGTTTGAACATGCTGTCTAGAGCAGATCTACTCTGCATGAAACATGCAGCCAAAGCGAGAAAAGCATGGGATAGAATATTCAAACAGGAAAAAATAGGTGGGTGGCTACAAATTGGTGCAAATGGAACATCATGTAGAGAAATGTGTTCTTTCTTATTTGAATTTACATTTTATACACAAATCGCATCATTAATACTTGGCCATAAGCAAAATTTCATGAAATGGCTTTGGAGATAATTTGCTAAGTTGTTGCCACATACAGAGTCCATCTCCACCAAATATTGGTCAAGACTTATACTATCTGTCACGGCAAAAAGAACACAGAAGTTAGTATTCTCTGTGAAAACCCTTCTCTTCATAAGCCCATTGGTTTCTGTTGTTTCTCTTGGCCTTTATTCAAGAGAAGCTGGCATGGGCTGTTGCCTAGCAACAGCATGCGGTGCACTTTCCTACCAGCGCAGGGAAATGCTGTCTCCGGACCTCATGCCATTCCGCACCGCGGTTTTGTAAACCATGAGGAGCTCTTAGAAAGTGTTCTTTCCTCCCTCAAAGCGAGTGCCTGAAGAAGGTTATTTTAATACCTACACCTTCACCATAACATTGCACTTGGCTTAACAAAGACCAGGAAATAAGAAGGGACATCATTGGCACCAACTTCTCGGACCACCGACAGAGGAACCAATAGGAATGTACGACTTATTGAGAATTGCAGTGTATTTTCTTTGAATGAACTGTGACTATTTAATGCCATCCATACTAATATTTAATCAATGTCTCCTGTGTGCTAGACATAGTACTAAGTGTAAACCATGGTTTATATTTTATCTTTAACATCTCTTCATATGCTTGTAATTTAATAACATAAATTCACCTTAGTCACTTAAATTTTCTGTTCTAGTGGGCAGCCCATAGGGTAAGGAGGAGACTAGAAGGCAGGGTGTCAATATGCCCCGGTTTATCCCAGGCAGCCAATAGCTTCCAATAGTTATTGGGTCTTCATGTAACTATGATCAAAAAAAGAATAACTGTTGTTAGAGTCAACTGTGAGGGAGGAGCTGAATGGAATAAGGCCTGGAGGGAGGGTGGCTGAAGCAAAACCAAGTGAAGCATTTTCTAATGATGGATACATTTTTCAATGAGATGAGCTTTTCCTGGGCCCTACCGTGTGTTCCTTTGAGCTATCATGGTGAGTCATGGGTTTGACAAAGCTTTCCCCACCAACTTTGAGGCATTAGGAGGCTGTCAGAAAACTCATACTTGTGGTAGAAATCTATTTTTAAAGTTCTACAGAAGTACCAATTAATGAGTTCTCATATCATCCGTTTATAGCTGGGTGCATGTGAATGAGACTAAATCGCAAAGGGACCTGGATTTGTATATCATTAATTCTAACTTCCAGAGGTATTTCTGGTCTCACTGTTACCTACTCTGTTTGTCCTTGAATTCTGGAGACCTGACAGCTCCAATTAATAGCCTGATTAGCAAAATCTTTAATTTTTCTCAAGTAGCTTGTTTCTATTACTGCAGATTCATTGGATCCTCTAAGTGGGGCTATAAACCATTTTGGCTGGCTGTCTGTAATAAATTCCGCAAAGCAAATACCCATGTGCCCAGCCGTGGGCAGACATGGAATTGCAGAATGGATCACAAGTTGTGAAATCTATTTTATTAGTAGTAAACACTCTCTCAGAAAAGAAAGACAATTGGTCAATACATAATACTCAAAGGGTCGGCCTGGCACCTGACTTGTTATAGATGCTCTAACAATGTTTCTTGAATAAATAATACTGTTAATAAACCCTCTACCATGACATCAGTTGCAGTATTCTTCAACTTGCTGTCAAGTTCCCATATGATGGGTATTATAGAGAATGGATTTTCTTTTGTTTAGAATAATTTTTAAATTTGCCTAAAAGTACAGAGTATAATAAAGCAAATACCTATATTTCCACCACTCATAATTAGTCAGTGTTAATAGTTTGTCACATTTAAGATTTTTAATAAAAGAAATAGTAACTAATATTTAGTAAGGGTTAACCATGAGTAGGCAGTATTCCAAATGCTTAACATACATTAATTTCATTAAATCTTACAGAACTACATAGGGTTCTTATTTCAATTTTAAAGAGAAAAAACAAAGGTATAGAATTTTAATAGTGTGCCATCACACAGATTTAAGAGCTGTATTAGTTTTCTAGGACTGCCATGACAATGCACCAAAGGCTAAGTGGCTTAAACCACAGAAATTCATTTTCTCATAATTCTAGAGGCTAGATATTTGAAATCAAGGAGTCGCAGAATTGGTTTCTTCTGAGACCTCTCTTCTTAGCTTGGAGATGGCTGTCCTCTCCCTGTGTCTTCACACAATCTTCCCTCTGTGCATGTCTGTGTCCTAATTTCCTCTTCTTTTAAGGAGACTAGTCATATTGGATTAGGATTGAATTAAGACCCTAACAAACTCATTTCAACTAAATTACCTTTATAAAGGTTCTATATCTAAAAACAGTCATGGCCTGAGGTACTGGGGGTTAGATCTTCAACAGATGAATTTCGAAGGGACCCAATTCAGTCCTTCACAAAGAAAGAGATGGTATTCATTCCCAGGAGACTGTGACCTAACGCCAGGTTTTTGCTGCTTTCAACAGAGTTGCCCCTGATGACAGTGAAGTCCCATTGCACGCTTTCTCAAACCCAGTCTCCCCATCCTAAGTCCTTCATCTTATGTGCATCCTTCATCTGATGTTTTGCTAACAAGTACTAAATTTAAAAAATCTACACCCTTCTCCCAAACAAGAAACTTAAAATGTTTTAACTTCTCTCTCTGTAGCATCACATGCTCATACCTTTCACGTTGTCGATGTCTAGTAACTTAACCATCATTTTAACCACCTCCCACCCAAATAAGTTAATAGTGGGACTATGTATTAGCCAATACGCATTTAGGCTTACCAACATGTTTGATTGATTTCTTTGTTCACGACTGCTTTTTGCATTCAGGCTCATTTTCTTTGTTGCTGATATGTCTGCATGAGCATTTCTTTCAATGAGGATCTGAAAGTGGGCTGTGTTTCCTCTGTGTACATCTGGAAGTGTCTTCATCACTCTTAGTTGATACAATTTAGGTTCAAGTTCTTTTTCTTCAGTGCTTTGGGATAGGAATCCGTTATTTTCTAGGATCTATTGTTTCCGGTAATTAACTCCTATAATTCCAATTACCATTTGATTCCAAGTTTGACAGTAACCTGTCTGTTCTCCCTGGTGTCTTTAAATGTTTTCACTCTTTTTCCTTAAAGTTCTGCAGCTTTACTATGATGTATCAAGATATGGATTTGTTTCTATCTACATGCTTAGGACACATGTCTTTTTCCATTCTAGAAAACTCTCAGTTGTTGCCTCTTCAAATAATTTCTCTTTTATTATCATCCTAGATCTCTAATAGAAAAAGTTGTAGCTTTTCATTGTATCTTCTATATTGTCCATATCTCTTAACTTATCTTCATTTTCTCCGACTCCTCTGCCTCTACCTCACTAGCTCTTTCTCTTCCTGTATCTGGACTACTACTGTGTAACCTATAAAGCAAACGTTTCCTTCCAGGGCATGAGTTCTTTCAAAAGTCTTTACTTCCTAGCATCCTGTGATAGGCTAACGTTCCTTTCAAAGAGCTTTGTTCATAAAGCTCATAACACTGTAGTAAAATGTTTTCCCCAGATACTACAACAACAGTAAAAAATCTAAAACCTGATTCGAGTAGTCATTTTTAAAGTAGTTCACAGATTACCCATTGTATGCATTGCATTTACCAAGAATCTGTACTAAAAATGGCAGTACAGTAAAGCAAGCTTTTTCCCAGAAATGGTAATGAAGTGCAGCCAAAATAGAGATAATTATTTTAATTAATGGTAATGATTTTAACGGTTGAACATTTTAACTAATTAATTATGATTGATTGCTTGTTACTAATCAAGGAATATGATTCAAAGTTGTAATTGAAAAACTAGGGCCAATAGGTTCTGCAGGGAGCATTATCACAACCCTACTGAGAGCAGGGGCATAACTTTTGCCTTGAAAACTGCGTTCTGGAGCATTTGGGGTTTTTTTTTTCTTTCATATATTCCTTATGGTAAACTGCTAGGACACTGATTTTAGTTCTATGTTTATGATTCTTTATTAAAAAAATGAGAAATATGAATACATTGAATAAATGTATATACTATTTTTATAGCTACAGCTTTTAATACCATATCGTTCATCTCAATTTTATTCTTGGTAGCCTTTAAATCTAAGCTTTCTTTCTTTAGATAATGACTTTGGATACAAGAAGCTACTCAATTAGTCTATTCAGACAATATGAAACTGTTTTATTTTAATAAGTATACTGACTGAGAACTAGCTTTCCATATATTTTACATACAGTACTTTAGGCATTAGATAATAAAGCCTTTTAAAATCTAACAAACTAAAAATACCACATAACGAACTCCCAAGACCATTGAGATAAGCTTTTCACTCTTTATTCCTCTAATGGTTCTAATTGAGGCAAGTCGGTGTCTCAGCATAACCTGAGATTTATCTTGTGATTTACTAGTAATTCATTCTGCATTAGTAAGGGTTACCTTACTAATAATAAGGTATTTTTTTTCCTAAATAATCCTTTCTCGATAAGGAAAAAGCCATGTTGTCCCACTTCCATTTGGTAGATAGAGAGAAGTTGGGAGAGGGATGGAAGGAACAGTAGAGTGACAACAGAACACGGCCAATTTGGACAATGACAGAAGGAGAGTATGGCTGTGGTGCAGAATGCGAAGATAAGAGTGGCGAGAAATAGGGTTGGGAGGATAGGTGGAAGCCAAATTCTAACATCTCTTGTTTGTCACTCAAATTAAAGAACCCTGTGGACAAAGAGGAAGTACTAGAGATCACTAGGGAGAGAATGATATAATCAAATTTATTTTAAGGAAGACCACACTAGTGTACCTGTTGGAAGATGGATGAAAATGAAGAGAGAAATCGGGAAGGAGGCTGTTCCTATAGTCCAGGTGGCAGACAATGAGAACTTAGACTAATACAATGACAGGGGGCATTCCTAAAAACGAAATTAACAATTAACTCTGTATGTGTAAATAATTAACAATTCAGTGTGCCATGACACAGAGGAGGCTCAAGATTGAAGGAGAAGATTGAGCTCAGTTTGGGACATGTTAAAATCAAGGTACTGAGGACATACTGGTTACTTCATGTTGTATCCACTTCTTTCCATCTATCCTAGCCAACAACTTTGGCAACTCAGCAACCTGTTGTCCACAGCTATGTCTCCAGATCACGGGTCTGCCTTTCAGACTGAACTTCACCCAAAGACAGAGTGAGGTTCTATCACCAAGGAAAGCAAGTCTGAGATCAGGGCCTGCGCCACTGATTGGCATGGAAGCAAATGAACAAAAGTTGCCAATACGGGACTATTTTTTTTTTTTTTTTTTTACATCTCATAGTCTAATCACTGATTCTTCAATCACTTAATTGACATTACCTCCTCTGACATTATTTTAATCATAGTCTTTGAAAACGTTGGCTACGAGCCACATTTGAAGAATGTTTTCAGGAAGAGTGGCTGATCGCCCCCTCTTTTCTCCTAGTAGAAGTCGGTGCCTAATTACCTGCAATTGAAGCTGTTTCCCATTATCCAGCCCATCCTCAGAAGAGTCTAGTTCCAAATTACTGGACTCCTCCCCATTTTCTCCACCCTGTTGTGACCCAGTTAGGATAAATGCCATCATGCTGAGGCCCAGAGGACAAGACTCAAAGTCCCTGTAATTCTTCCTTCCTGTCTATAGTCAGGATTGTACCCAGTGCCTCCTAGATCATGGAGCCTGCAGGGTCAAGTGACTTAAATGTGAAGGGATGGAAGCCACAGAATGTGGAAACCAGGCAATTCTCCAACACGTTTTGACATTAGCATTTGTAAACATTTCTCTTTTTTCTAATCTTGTGCTGAAACTCTGGAGACATATAAAATATCTTTATTCCTCTCAGGTCTTATCAAGGTTAAAGTTCACTGTTTGTAATTTCGGCCAAGAAATTTTTTTTTCAAAATCAAGGGGGAAGTGGACACAGAGTGAAGGAATAATGATATTCAGATCATCGACACTTTCTCTTTTATCTTGTTGCAGATTGTCCACTCAGTAATTTACCCTTGGACATTTTTAGTCTCAGGTCAGACTTCCTTCTGCCATTTGGCATTCTCCCAGGCACCATCCTTTTCCATCAGTCAGTGTAAACATTAGCCAAGCATAATTAGGGAGGTAAATCTGCTGTAGAAATAATCATGATTTCATTTAGATTTAGCCAGTGTTAAACAATGGATAGTCAGTTAATTTTCTTTTCCTGGAAATTTAAAAACAAATAATAGACTAATCATCTAGACATATCTAAACTGTGTCTAAGTCATCCACTGCAGCTTGTTTTCCTGATAATAATACTTGCAGATATGCTTTCATTTCAGTACTAAGAAATGAGTCTTTGGGTAGGAAGAAAGAAGGAGCAAAGAGATTGAAGGATAAAGAAGAAAAGAACAGCAATAGAGACCACTGTGTATTGTAAGGCTATTATATAATTTATTTCAGCTGCAAACAAAACTCACTACTTATATTGGTTTGCAGAGCTGACAGTCTGTTTTGCCAGAATGATCAACATTAGCAGGCAGCATCCTACTGTTCAGCTGTGGATTTAGTCTGGAGTCATAGAAGAGGATAATATGCTTACGAATAGCACCTCTCAGAGTGTGAAGTGCACCTCCTGGGCTGGCAGTCTAACCCTGGCTCTGGCAGGGTCCCAAGCAAGGTGAAGGAAAGGGAGAAAGAAATAAATGAACAAAATTTCCTCTTTTACTTAGGATTTGCCAAAACTAGAACCTGGCATTGCGTACTAGAGCTGAAATACTCGGCAGATAGTTCCTTTCACGTGCTGGATCAAAACTGATATGGCTTAGTAAGTAGGAAAATGAGCACTGGGTGCTCCATCCATATGGTAAAAGTAGGAGCCTAACAACATCTCCTGTTCTTGCCCGTCACCAGCTTTTGCACATTCCTAATAGTCTGCCTTCGGAGGAGATAGAGACCTGAGACCTTGATCATTGAGTTTTAAAGTCCTTGTGACAATGTCTTCAAGATCACGATGTGGGCCAAAGGTGACCAGCCAGAGCAAATAGCAGTCTTCTCCTGTGTACGTAGATAGTTAGCCATACCCACTAACCACAATGAGTTAAGAATCTCGTAGTAAATAATCCTGCTGAAATAAAAGCTTTAACTTTCTCAGCCCCAAGTGAATTGTAAAGATCATCTATTTACCAATTATAAATACGCCCAGCGGAAGCTATTATGGTGCAGCAAACATGTACCTTGTATCCAAAGATGATGCGATTGCCATATTCTGTGATCGGTTTTCTCTTTGGATTATCTCTCCAGCAGTGGTAATGAGTTCACACACAGCTGCTGACACACTTTCTTGTTGCTGGTCACCAAAAACCCCATTTATAAGACAGTTGGTCAGAATTGGGGACATCATAGCAAAATAGGTTAAAACTTATAGATTATTATTACTATGTTAATTTTTTTTTACCACTAACAAAATCTTCATAGCCTAAGAAGGGAATTTTTTTTTAATGCTGCATGTTATGCTATAAAGCAATTAAGACATGTTATGTACATTATATCACATGTGTACATTAAATTGGTTAATGTAAAACATTGTTTTCAGTAAATAAATTATTATTAAAGAAGAATGATTCCCAAAAGAATTCCTTATTTGTGGATGGTAACTAAATTGAGTTATAAAGAGAACCAACAGACCCTTTCTCAAAAGGTTTAAGATATGAGTCCTAATTTTATTTCTTTAGACCAAAAACTAACATAAAACTTAGGAAACAAAGCATAAGTACAAAATGATGCTTAATTAGATTATAATAACTAAATAAAATAAAATAAAATAAAATAAGATAAAATAAAATAAAGTTAGCGTGAACTACTTAGCATTAATTTTGAAAACCAATTAACTAAGCAATTATATCACAATCTCTTTTACACTCTAGGTTTCAAATAATTTAGCTTAGGTTTTTTAAGGACTCAGTGCAAATAATGTCTCCAAATTCTAAATATGATGCACTGTTAGATAGTAACTTATTCTTAATATTAATCAAGAGTAAATATTAATTAAAATTTTAATTTATTTAGCACCTTATCCTATGGTTTTATATAAATAGGTAAAGGAAAGATGACAAAGAAGTTTCCCTACCTTGCAAGCTCCAGACATAAGGTCACCTGCTTAAGAGGTAACGTCATAACATCTGACTAAAACGACACAACATTACGAGGGCGTGGGCTAGGTGATCCCTAAGAAGGTTTCTTCTAGCTCTGTGGCTCTATATTTTGATAATAATCTTTAGAAGAAAGTGTATTATCTTTTTAGCTTGACACAATTATCCTCTTTTTTCCCCACTGAGAGGACATGTGCTTTGAAGCAGTATAATGTAATAGATGAAAGAGAAGAATACAGAGATTTTACTTTACCACTTACAAATTCAGTTTTTTTTATAATTATAATGGAAATAACAATATCTTCCTTACATACTCATTTACATACATATTCAAATAGCATAGGAATATGAGAGCAGTTTGTAAAACTTAATGTCCTATATAAAGGTTAAAGTTGCACATTTATTTAGTTTTTTTCTAATCGTCATATGATAAACACTAAATCAGATTTTTACTGACATTGACAAAATACATTTTCTCAATAGCCAGTCATGATACAGGAATGTAATCTGACATTGAACAAGTTTTGAATTATTTAAAACCAAGGGACAAAATTACAGTATCTGTAATGAAAACTCGTAAGTTTATCATCACACTGGCTCTATCAGAAGACAAGATTAGTATGCTTAAAGCTAGAACAATAGAAAACATTATAATTGAAGCACAGGTTTAAATAAGAGTAAAGAGGGAAAGCATAATAAATATGTGAGAGACATGCTCAAAAGTTCTAACATGTGTGAAACTGGAGTCCCAAAACAAGAGAAGAGAAAGAAGCAGAAGCAATATCTGAAGAAATAATTGCTGAGAATATTCCAAGGACATCAGGAAGCTCAAAAAAACTCAAGGAGGATAAACACAAAAGAAACCATACTTAGTTGTATCCTAGTCGAATGATGAAAATAAGAGACAAAGAGAAAAATTCCTCAGAGAAGGAGCCTACAAAGGAGCAATATTAAGACTAATGACTGATTTTTTTTTTTGTCAGAAACTGAAATCTATCGGATAATGGAACATCTTTAAAGTGCAGAAAGAGAAATCCATCAAGCCTGAATTTTACACGAAGCAAAAAATATATTTTACATAAAGTAAAAAATATTTTTCATAGAATATGAAAATATACAATTAATCACCCATAGATAGGTTATAAAAATATACTAAGAAGAGTTCTTTAAGGTAACAGAAGATAAATCCAGATAGAAATATAGGATGATAGGTAGAAATGGAGAACACCAGGAGGATTTTGTTGCATGAATATGGGATGTTTGGAACTTCTTCGGCCATCTGGCAACCATGAAAGTGTATGCCTGATACACAGAGGATGGCAAGCCAATAGGGAAAAAGTCCTTCAGGCGTTACTGAACTACTGAACCAAACACAGAACTGCCTATTACAGACTTCTTAAGTTAGACAATAAATATTCTTACTGTTTAAGAAAACATATTTTTATTCTTTTAAAAAGCTAGCAATATTTTCTTCTAGCATGATAGCACGTTGGATACTCCTGCAGTAGAAAAAATACATTTTAGATAGGATACACTCTTTACCGCATTGCTTTACTTGCAGAAAGTACGTAAAGCCTCCAAGGACCACCTTCCTTCCTCCCCAAATACTCAACTGTCAGCTAGTGGGTTAGGGTTGCCCTTTGTGTGCATGTTCGTATCTTCACTCTTATTTGGATACTGAGATGTGGTTCAGTGTTAAGGTGGAAAAACAGCCTGGAACCCTCTGCTAGCCAAGAAAGACCAAGGAAAAAAGCTGAAGGAAAAAGTAAGTCCCTTGTACAGGAAAACTATTTTAATTTACATCCATATGACTCCCATAGGTTAAAATTAAGCAATGAGCTTACAATTAAAAAAAAAAAAAATCACCAGAGCCTTTAAGAATGTAAGTCTCCATAAATCAGAAGGATTGACATACGACAGATCCAGCTACCTAGGAAACTATACATACAGAAAATAGAACATGAGAACATATATGAAAGGTTTTAAATGTTTTTAAAGAAGTAAAATGCACAATAATGAGTATGAGAAAATAACAAAACACTGTCCAAAAAGTAGGCAAATTTGAAAAACAATGACTTATAGAAACAATATAACTTTTAAATTAAAAAGAAATTAATGGACGGGACAAACAGCAAACTATGCACTGTTGCACATAAAATAAGAGTGCAATCTTATTAAAATATCTATAAAATAGTACCTTGAAATAATAAAATATCATGAGGATGACAGATTTGAAGGGTAAATAGAGGACATAATTGATTAGAGATGCAAGAGGAAATAATGGGAGAATAGAAGGACAAGCACTGCGTCTGTCTGTCTTCTGTCTCCCACACCTACTGTTAAGGACCCTTGTAATTACATTTGGCCCATCCAGCTACACCAGAATAAGCTCCTTATTTTAAGGTCCATAAACTTAATTTCATCTCAAAGTTCCTTTTAACATGTGAGATAACATATTTAAAAGTTCCAGGAATTAGAGCATACACATCTTTGGGGACATTATTCTGCCGACCACACCTTCCGTCAACAGAGAGGCCACGATGTACATTCAAGAGGGCGTTCGGCTCTGCCTGCCGGAAACATATCAGCTAGGATACAAAGCTTCAGACAAGATTAGGGGTGAATTTAACAGTAACTGTGTGTACACGCCGTTTAAAATGTCTCAGGCCTTTGCTCACATGGTCATTTAACAGAAGTTTATTGAACACCTGCTACAGACCAAAAAGCTTATGGTGAGTACTAAGATAAAAAGTGACATGCCTGTCCCACAGAAGCTGACAGGCAGGAAAGTCGACCAGTACAATGGCATGTGTGTGGTACGGGTGTGGTGAAGGTATGCAGAGAGGAGGAAGAAGCCATGTGGAAAAGAAGACTCAGAGAAAGCTTCTAGGAGGAAGCTTCTTGGCTAGCCTAAATAATAGAGACGATACACCCCAAAGCTGTGACGTATGTGGTGTGATGAAGTCTGGGATACATCCAGTGGAGTGAGGGGAGATGAGCAGGAGACGGGTCATCAACATCACACGCATGTATCAGAGCAGGGAGTATAGGTGTTACCTCAAGGCAATGAGAATCCATTAAAGGATTTTAAGTAGAGATATAATCAGATTTTCTTCTTTAAAAGATGACTCATGAGAAGGGAGGATAAAACTAAAACAGTACATTTGAAACTTATTTCCACACATTCACTCAGGGGTGAAAGAAATCTATATACCCATGTGTATACACAATTAGGCCATGGAGCTGGTCTGAAGAACTGTCAATGCTACTTCCTCTCTCAATCTCCATTTGTGAATTCTTTGTAGTAACTTGTATAGGTACAATTTGAAGGGATATTTTTTCCTCAAATAAACTGTTGTGGCAATGTTCCGGGGAGATCTGGAGCTGGGCGTGGCACATCTCAAACGACTCCACTACCAGGAGCACAAGACTTCCCCCTCCCCCACACAGTCGTCTTTGCTTTCTTCTAACCTCCGTGAGGAACACGGACGGCTTAGACCTTGCCCCACCATCCGCCCTCCCGACTCCCTCTGCAGACAGACGCCTGGGAAATGACGTTACATTTTAAATCCAGCAAAAGACCTTTCTGTTTAAAGAAATCCTACATGTTCTGAATATAAAAGTAATACATTTCATTGTCAAAAATTTGAAGAAATATAGTTTTGATGTAAATTCTTTAATCTTTTTTCTATAAGTAGGAATACTTCTGAAAATGTGATTGTACTCTAATGCTTTTTATCACCTCTTTTTTGTATTGAATATGTTTTATGTGGTATATTTTTCATAATAAGTTATTTTGTCTTTAAATATTATTCTAAAACATTGCTTCAATGACTAAATAGAAGTCTACTGTATGAAACTCCCATAATTTACTTAACCAAAATTTATCAATCTCTTAGTATTGGTTTTTCTTTTGCTTTTTTAATACTCTAATTAATTCTATAATAAAAATATTTTAAGCATCATTGATTTTCTGAAGATAAATGAACTCCTTTTGATTTTTTTCTATTACACGAATCCAGAATTTAATTTTTTATTAAAAAAATGCTCATTAAAGTATATCTATAGATAATTGTTTTATAGTCCCCTCTGAAGGAAAAAAGAAAAAAAAAATGACATGGAAATACTGCCACAATTACTTCTGGTGAAAGGATAGCCAGGGCACAGCAGAGACTAAAATCTGCAGGGAAAGAATATTTTAGAACCAGGGATCAGCAATACAGAGAAGGATACAAGTGTTTATTAAGCACCTACATGGAGCACTTCTATGTCAAGCACTGGAGATACAGGCACAGCAAGGCAGACACAGCCTCGCCCTGAGCTCACAGTCTAATCAGGTAGAAACCCTCAGAGAAACAACACTGGAGAATGATGTCAGGAGCAATGCAAAATTCGCATCTATAAATAACTTTTTCAGGGCGACTGTTGTAAACCTGTCTACTTACTATTAATCCTCATCCTTCACAAATATTAATCAAAGTTACCTCCACATCTATACTAGTTTCTTTCATTAGGTCTGAGACCCTTATGCACCAAACAATATCGTGCCTTCGTTAGGACTGTAATATCTTGTCTTGAATTTTGAAAAATGGCTCCGTTCTCTGATAGAAGTTCATTCTGCGTCTATTAGCCATACCCAAGTGATATATTTAGATTCCAAATTGCAGGATGAGTGTTTGAGGAACAGAGAACACTTAGACCTCCATTCAACACCTACCAGACAACCACAATCATATATCTGTCTTTTTAAAAGTTCCCAGATTCATGTTTCTTAATGTAAAACATACCACTGATAAGCTAGATGACCTGCTTTTTTTAAGACTTGAATGCAATTATTTCCCATCCTTTGTACCACCTAGGCACTTTTTAACTAACTCAAAAGCCTCCATCTGAAAAGAATATTTGCAAAAAAAAAAAAAAAAAGAGGAGGACAAAAGGTGGGGAGGGGTAAACATTTTCTGAAGAATGTGCTAACTCTTTCACTATTTAATAGATAAGAATGAATACTGCTGTTTAACTAGATCCAGTCTCTGAAATATCTAATTAAAACTGATGTGCTTATTTAGTTTCCAATTCATCACAGGTGGGCCCACATTAATGCGAAAATGAGAGTAAATTACCAGCATTTGGCAATCTCACTGAATGTCATTCACATTATTAGTTCAAACCTCAAAATGCATTTTAAAATGCGATTCACAGGTAGGGCACTGTCTCTCCACACAAAAATCTTCACTGGTGGGCTGATGGCTTTCACTTTCTGCAGGGGGGTCCCCATGACAAAGTCCACTTACTCAGAACACCTCACTTGTAATCCAACAGGTGTGCAGCAGAGAAGGTGGCAGAAAGGGACTCCCTCTCTGCTCAGTCATTAACGTCTCCTGGGAATGACTGTTTAGTTTGGCCCAACTCTCTTCTACTTTGTCAACCAGGTCTTCATATCAAATTCAGTTCATTTAACTTCACAGAGGGATTCTTTTCTAGCAGTCCTCCCGCAAGACTAGAGAAGAAGAGCATGTCCGTCCCTCTCCCCCACAGCAAAGGAGCCCTGAGCTCTGCATCCCTTCTCTTTTCACACCTACAGAATGTAAAGTCATCTTCCATCTAACTTATCTTTGAAAGGCCCCTGTGACTGTGTGCTGAAATGCATTCCAGACACGCATAGATTAGGATCTTCAGCAACACTCAACTTTGTTCAGTCCATACAATGTGCACAGTGACTCATCAGTACCTCAAAATCACCTTCACTTAATTCCATTCTCCCAACATCCGCCCTGTGTGTAAAACATCCTATTTGGTGTGATGATTTGTAAGGCTTGGAAAAGGACAATCAAGCTGACTGCGACACAGGACACCTGGGACAGGTAGTTAAAACAATAAAAACAGTAGCAAGATAGAAAGATAGTCACGGCCTACTGTAAATTTAAAGAACAATTTCTTTCTCTTAAAAAGATCACTTTAGTTCTCCACTTCTTCTACAGCTTCCAAATCCACATGGAAGATAATTTATTTCACCCACGGTTATAGGCTAATTTATATGCAGAATAAATTATTTTGGGGCACAGAATGGAGGCCAATTCACTCTCTTTGATACACTCACACATTCATTTCCCCTTTACCTACTTTGAATGCCCAAAGTCCAAAATGAAAATTTATTCTTGTAGCCTTAAGTTCTGAACCCTTCAGATTTCCTGGCAAAGAATATGAATAACCAATAAATTGATGATACAGTGTTCAATCTCACTAGGTGTCTGGGAAATACAAATTAAATCAAGAATGTAGTACCCATATTTACCAACCAGCTTGATAAAAGTTTACAAAAAAAAAGAACATTCTGTGCTGTGAGGAAGTGGGCGACCCCTTCTCATGCATTGGTAGTGGGAGGGTGAATTGCTACAAGTTTTCATAAAAATAATCTAGCAGATTTTATGTTATGTATATTTTGTCTCAATTAAAATTTGGAATAAAATAATTGATAATCTAGCAGTAGCTATTACAATTAAATATATTCAAGCTCATTGGCTCATCTCTACCTCTTCACCTTTGGGAATCTAACCAGCAGAAATCAGTACACTAGTACATAAGGATATATGAAAATAAAATGCATGTAATTTTTTAAAAATGCAACATTATTCGTGACAGGGTGGGAGGGAGGAATAGCTGAATACACTGAAATATATCTATACTATGGAACATTACATAGATTTTTTTAATGAATCATCTATTATTTATTAACCTAGAAAAATGTCCATGAAATACATAGTTAAGTGAGAAAAATAAGTTGCAGAGCATTATAAATAAGAGGCATTATGGTGCAGTGGTTCAGAGCATGGGCTCTAGAGCTAGACAGGGTGGCTTTGTAGCCTTTGTTTTTAGCAGTTTGACCTTAGATAAGGTTCTTGATCTCTCCAAGTCTCAGTTTTCTCACTTATAAAATGAGTATGAAAAAATCTGGGGATCAGATTTTTTTAGTCAGTAAATATTAACTAAAAAAACAACGTAAATAGTATATTGAAAGCCACAAAGTAGGCAATTAATTCTACTTAATTTCTCCCTATACCTCTAAAATCAATTTTAGAGCCCTTCTAGGCAACCCTAGCAAGGAAAAAGCTTAGGGAGCATCAATGACAGTTTCACTCAATAGTAATTAGCATAGTCCGGAGGTTAGATGTGGCTTCAAACCCCCTTTGGCTACATGATGTCCTTGTGACCTTGGTGTAAGTACATGATTTTTTTGAACCTCATTCCCATATCTCATAGAGGGTTTTGATGATGAAACTATCCTTCTCCAAGGAACTGGCCATGCTTCGGCCGAAAGAAAATGTCTTCACGTAGACAGAACAGGGCTCCTTAACCAAGTTAACACTGATGGAATTGTGGTTGCTAGAAAAGAGAGCCACTACACTTCAAAAAATATATATTCTTTTTCACTAAATTGGGAGTTATTTTTGTCCCCATGTATTGGAAAGTCTGGGGTAGTCACAATGGAACCAAGCTTTGCATGGTCTTTTACCCAGTCGCCCTTAGAATGAGTTTGTCTCATGGTTATGAGATAGCTGCTAGAACCCCAACTATCACATCTATATTCTGCTTAAAGAAAGGAAGGCAGAGTGCTCAACTTACCTACTTTGGTACTTTCTGGACTTTAAGACTAAAAAGCTCATATCTCTGGACTTCCATAACCCCAAGCAAACCAGAACAGCTGGACACGCCAAAGAGACAGAAAAATCCAAAAAAAGAAACTACCAGGAGGGTCTGTGCCACCATTTTAAGAACCTTTCCCAGAAATCCTACCCAAACAACTTCTGCTCGGATCTCATTGGCCAGAACTTAGTAACATGGTGCCCATTAGCAAAGAAGGCTGGGAAATGCATGTGGTCACCTAACTAAATTTTGTGTCCTGGAAAGAAAAGAGGAAATAGATACTGAACAGACAGCTCCTTTCACCCTTAGAGAGCCTGGAACAGCACAGTCCATGAAACCCCATATTGTTCTTTAACCCTAAAACTCTACACCGAGCTCAAGAGCATTCTTAGAGTTTTGTTGTAAGCACTGCTAAATAGAGGTGGCAATGATGCAAGAATTTAGAAAGTCAGAGTACATTTCATTGAGAAGAGCTGGGGGTGGACTACTGGAACTGGAACTGCCTGGAAGTCCCTATAGGCTTTGGACCTCAGGGTCACGTGTAAAATGGCCTCAGCAAGACTGGTCCCCAATGACAACCCTGCAATAAGTGTGCATCTCTGTCTTGTATCTCAGCTCCAGCGAGCAGAAGAGGGAAGAAAGATGCACACTACTACCAGCACTGACAGGGCTCTGATTAGGGATAAAGCTTTCTCCAATCCCATCTCCACCCAACCACAGAGCGTTGCTTTGAAGAATCATTTGTGGTAAATGAAGAGAGAGGAGCTATAAGAGCAAGAAATTGGTAGAAAATAATAGGAAAGAAGTGCTATCGTTTGATGAGGGTAATAACCTTTCTAAACTAGTGTCCTACTGCATTAGATTTTCCATGAAATTATTTAAAACAGCAGGGAATCAAACATCCCCACATTATTAACCTCTAGTGTGTGCTTACTGAAGAAAATCCAAAGGATATTTATGCGTCTCGTGCAGAGGTTGAAACTTAATGTCACAGACTGAAGCAATGAAACTATGGAATCCTGCCTGTATTGTCTTTTGTCGATAACAGGAACCACAGCTATATTTCTTGCCTGGTGAACATACAAAATCACTCTCCAGCCTATTGTGATAAGCAGAATGTCAGTCATTACTTTCTAGCTTTTGGCAGCTTGTTATATAAAAGAATAGGTCTTATTTGCAGCTGGTCCTCACTCTTAGGGAATCTTGGTTGTGAGAAAAACTAAAAAGTTGATACACAAAGTGGTGTATTCTTTTTTTTTTTTAAGATTCTTTCCTAAGAATAAACACAATGGTATAAAAGCTTCTCCACATAGTCCTGTTATTGTTATCATAAACCATTACACCATGTACTTGAATGAGAACTTCCAGCCACAGCTCATCACATTACCTGGGAGGAAAACTGTCACAATGTTGAGTCGCTATAGAAGTGCTATAGTCAAACATGTTGAATTATAGCTAGTTTTTAGCACTAATTATAATAATTATATTGTAACCACCATTTCATCATAAAGACTAGTTTCATTATGACATTTGGTCCTTTGTTTCAAGACTTACAAAATGCCCAAATTGCAATAAGAGTTTAAAAATAATGTTTGATTGAGGTTACAAAATGTAAGTCTTTACAAATTTGTGGTTTTTAAGATAGCAGTCAAATAAATGATAACATACAGGAGAGCTTGCTAAAACTGATTGGATTCCATACTCCCTATAAGTTAGGATTTAATTTTTTGCATTTTTTGAAGAACTAAGCATGTATAAATTATAGGTAGTTGTGAATTCCAAAGCTATAAATATACTGGAGGACCCTGGTGGTATCATATTGAACAGCTGTTTGCAGAGAATAAGCCTCTCCAGTACCCTGAGGAAGGCATGGAATACTGAAATGTTGGCTAACTGTTCAAATTATTCAGAGAACGAATACCTCTGAAAACAAAACGAAAATACCAGCAAGGCACAAAGACTGCCTTCACAGAGGCGTGGCAGGGCGCAAGGGCACCCGTGAGTGAGGGCAGCACAGCACAAGTGTGTGGAGCCTGAGAGGCTTAATGAAGCCTCCGTTTGTGGAGGGGAAGGCAGCATGGTGTGCCAGCGCCCGAGGGGACACAGGGAGACCCTCCCCAAGATGCCTGCCTGTCCCTTCTTGGGCTCTGTCACCCATGCCCAGGTATCTGAGCCCAAGCTGGGTGAGGACGACATTTAAGTAGAGTGTCCCAGAATGAGGTGTCAGAGCCTGAGCAAGACAAGAAGGGGGTCCAGATTCGGGGTGAGCTGCCTCACAGGATGTCAGGACTGAGCAGGGGTTGTGCCAACCTGGAAGGGGGGCCTCGTGCAGCATATCGTAGCCCTAATAGGGGGAGGAGCAAGGTTAGGGGACTGCGGTAGTGACCATCATGGAATGTCAGAACCCAAGTGGCCTGAAGAGGGCATCCAATATGGAGGATGGCTCAAGCAGTTTTCGGAGCCCAAGCAGTGGGAGGAGACTGGGCTACAGAGGGGGTCCTAGCACAGTTTGTTAGAGCCTGAGCAGGGTGAGAGGGTGAGGAGGATGGTTCATGTGGTGGCAGCTGGCTGTGGGACCGCAAGTGGGATGAGGTGGGGGTACTAGGAGAAGGTGGCAGGAGGCCAGTATCCCAGACCTAGCAAAGAGTACCGGGCCCACGAGGCGGGCAGCAAGCAACCCGTAACGAGGAGTCAGAGGTAGAGCAGTATGTCCACATTATTGGAACAACTCCCTTAATCAAACGAAGTCTAAGAATTAGAAGGAAGGGGGTGTTTGCAGCAGCAGTGATAGACTTTGGCTATAGACAGAGACTGATCACATAATGAATACGTTAAGGATAATGGGAGTCAGATTTCTCACTGACAAAGAAGAGAATTTCAAATATGAAAAGGGAGAAAAGAATGAGCCATGTGGTATTAGACTGGAATTCAAAGTACTGGTATGAATTCATGGTTTAAAATGTATTTAGATATTGAAATCCACATTGGATATATTCACAGAGCTGTGCAACCATCACCACCATTTAGCTCCAGAATTTTTTTACCTTCCCCAAAACTCTGTACCCATTAAAAAACAGCTCCCCATTCCCTCTCCCTATAGCACCTGGCAACCACCAGTGTACTTTCTATCTCTATGATGTGGCTACTCTAGATATCTCATATGAGAGGAATCATATATCTGTCATTTTGTGACTGGCATATTACATTTGGCATAGTGTTTTCGAGGTTCACTCATATTTTGGTATGTGCCAGAATTTCCTTCTTTTGGGGGGTTTAAGAAATAGTCTATATTATTTATGCACCATATTTTGTTTATTCATCAAAAAAAATAAATTTATCAATTACTGGAAAATGAAAGAAATACATATGGATACAAACCTGTGTGTGAGTGTGTCATGTATGACCTAGCCCAGTCCAGCGAGAAGGCCTGGGAGAGGTGACACATCAACAGCAATGTGCATACCTAGTGCTCCAATATCAATACGTAAAGACAATTTTCCAATTAAAATAACCAGGACTCTTTACAGAAATGACTGATTCCAGAGCTGGGATAGAGGTGTTACAGAATGAGATGAAACATTTTTTTATGTGCCAGAAAGGAAGTGCTAAAAAAATGATAGACATGGCAAAGATGCCAGCTCAAAGGGGTTCCTGCTGGCCAAATCTGAAATAATTCGAGCATCAAAATAAACAACAATGGTAATAAAATTTTAACTCATTCAATAGTAACGGTAATCCATGAGTTCATATCTAAATAAATAAACAACAAAAAAATATATTAGTACATAAGAAGTTAAGTGGGAAGGGGATAAATAAGCCTAACAGACACCACCTTAATCAAGTGACCAAAATGAACATCTACAATGGAATAAATAAAAATCACATGTTACCTGACAGAATGCAATAAGAATAGCCCAGCATTATTTCTGTGATATCCTTTCCAAAGATATGGTCTTAATCTAATCATTATAAAACATCAGAGAATCCCAAAATGGAGAACATTTAACAAAATAACTGGACTGTAATCACCAAAAGTAACATAGCCTTGGAACTCAAAGAAAGACTGAGGAACTAGTCCAAAATGAAAGAGTCTCAAGAAGCATGGTAACAAAATACAATGCATGATTCTAGACTGGCTCCTTCTGCCTATAAAGGACATTATTGGAACAACTCCCTAAATCAGACGGAGTCTAAAAATTAGATGGAATTAATATGTCAATCTTATTTTCTGGATTTTTACTTACCTGGTTTGGTCACATAGGAGTATGTTCCAATTCACAGGAAACACACACAAAAATATTCAGAGTGGTATATCATTACGGCATCAATTTACTCTCAAATAGTTCAGGGAAACAAAAAAAAATTGTGCTGTATTTGCAGTTTTTCATTGTTTGAAATTGTTGCAAATGCACTTTAAAGTAAAAAATACATAGCTCCTAGTCTGATGTTTTTCCTCACAAACGAGAATGAATGATAACTAAAATGTATAGAATAGAACTAAAGAATTGAACCCTAAGAGAAAAAAAAAAAAAAAAAAAAAAAACATCGAGATAAGATATAACCACTTTGAGAGTATAAAGATCTCAAGCCTGGTTGAGTTGTATTCCATAGCACATATGAACTTTCTACACACATCATAGAACCACAATTGATAATTTTCAAAGAATTACAGAAAATGAGAAAGAGGCTAAAGATTGCACAAGGGCAAATAGCTCATTATTACAAACGAGGAAGAGCACTATCTCAGGCCTTCTCCATTAAATGTCTTAGTCACCAACAGCCCCACTCCTAAATGAATTGGTGAATAAATGATTATTTAGAAAAGACAAAGGTATTCACTAGGATTTAGCACAGGTCCATTATGAGCAAGTGTGCCGAACCAATCTTATATCCTATTTTCTTAGTGAACCACGCAGATACAAGAGGAGATTCAGAAGTTGATAATGTATCTTTTTTTTTTTTTTTTTGCAAGATACCCTTTTTTTGCAAACTCTAATATCTTGGTTTAAAAGATAATGGAAAATATAATGAAGCTGCCATTTATTGTATTCTTATTATGTGACCGATATATTGCTAAATGTAAGATATAAGTGCTTAACCCTCATAACAACCCTAGGAGGTAAATATTATTATTCCCTATAGCCATTTTGCAAATGAAGAAAATGGAGCTTAAAAAGGATAAGTAACATGCCTCAAATCACATAGCTAGTAATTAGAAGAGTAGACATTCAAACTCAAGACTATCTCTTTCCAAACCTTATCTCTTAATTCTTATGATGAACGCTACAGTTAGGTATTATCATAGCTAACTTGCATAATTATCCCCACATTAATTAATGTCAACTTGGAGAGTAGACTCTCGTTATGGGCCAATTACAGCCAGTGAAAATTTGAAAATATGGGTTGAAGTCTTAAATTGTTAGCTTCTCATACTGAGTAAGGTTAATGGAGTTAAGAGTCTACACGAAGACCTGAATGAAGTGGGGGCAGGGAGGGTAGCAGGTTATATTCAGGACAGGTTGGTACAGAGAAATAAGATGTGGCCTCTGCCTTTTGGGAGCTTACACACAGCAATGATAAGAACAAAATGTATTTGCCATAAGAAAGGGGGAAAGAACAACAAAGTTCCAAAGAGGGAGGGTATCCGGTTAAAGACATCAGGAAAGCACCATTGGAAAAGGTGACTTCACAGGTGGGCAACCAGAGATGAATGGTATTTTACAGACTCAGGATAGAGAAATTCAGATGAACAAAAAAAGGTTGAGCAAAGCAAAAGAGAAGGAATGTGTGAGGCTTATTTGGAGAAGAACGAGAAATCCAAGTTCATGGAAGAATAGAATGCATAGGGTGACACTGTAACAAAAATAGAAAGCTAGAAATAGGTGATACTATAAATTTCTTTTTCAGATGTGTGTAATTTTGTTCAGGGACCACCATCAAAGATGAATTTTAAGAAGATAAAGCATTCACTAGTGCTCAATAAATGAATAATCGGCAACAATTTTGAAGAGAGATTATAGAAAGAGGAGAGTAGAATTTGAAGAGGGTACAGCATGGTGTCTATTACTCACATTCCTCATTGATCTACAGATTTAATCTGAATTATGGAAGAGTGTTGCTATAAAAAAATCATAACAAACTACATGGGCATTTAATGAAGTTTCTATGAACTATTCAGAACCCAAAGCTGGTTGCTTTTTAAACTATACAATGGTGGTTATTACACGAAGGCAAAGGATACCTCCCAGATGCAGCTGCTGTTGGAACGTGTAGGAGCACAGAACAGACCCAGCAGCTGGAGCGAGGAAGCCCACCAGCCTTTATCTAGGCTAAAGAAGGGCTTGAGGAGAAGACCACCTCTGACCTTGGAGTCTGCATTACAGGTGGCTGATAACAGCACAAGCGTGGAAAGAGAGCACCAGAGGAAGCCAGACCAAGCCAGAGAAAAAGTCAGATGTCCTGCTGAAGACAAAATGAGTATTTGTTAACCTGCCTGAGAACTCTTTGAGCTCAGAAAAACCTGATTTCACTACATTGAGGAGTCATTACATATTTGTTATTGTGTCCATTTATTTCCTCTGATGTTACTGTTATTCCCAGCTATTTATAACACTTGCCATTAATAATTTTTCTAAGATACGACATAGTAGTAAATAGACACACACATACACATATCATCCTGCCTGCTATGCCTAATTTTTATTTCTCTGAATTAATTATATTCAATACTTCTTTTTCATAATTTGTATGCTATATCTGTCACAAAACGCTCCTAACTTTTTTTAACTTTTATTTTGAAATAATTATAGATTCATAGGAAGTTGCAAAAATAATACAGACTGATCTCGTGTACACTTTACCCCATTTCCCCCAATGGTTACATCTTAAATAACTGTTGTGTAATATCAACCTGAAAATTGACATTGGTAAAATGTGTCTAGAATTCTATGTCATTTTGTCTCATGTAAATTTGTGCAACCACCATCGCAGTCAAAATACAGAAGCATTCCATTAACACCAAGGTGTCCCTCAGGCTACCTTTTTATAGTTACTCCCCCCCCCCCAATAAAATCTTCCCTAAGCTCTGGCAACCACTAATCTATTATAATATTTATAATTTTGTCATTTTGAGAATGTTATATAAATCAAATTATATGGTATATGATTGGCTTTTTTTCACTCTCCATAATCCCCTGTGATCTAAGTTGTTATATATATTAATAATTCATTCCTTTTTATTGCTGAGTAGTATTTCACGGTATGAATGTACTACAGTTTGTTAACCACTTACAATTATAAGACATTTTTATTGTTTCCAGTTTTGACTATTACAAATAAAGCTCCTATGAACATTCATGTATGGAAGAGAGGGGGTAAAAAGGGTTCTATAGTGGAGGAAAAAATAGTTATAAACAACAGTATTGGGAAAAATGAAACTTTTGATAGGGACTGTGGATTAGATGTCAGTATTGCATCAATGTGAACTCCACTAATTTTGATAATTTTACTGTGATTATGTAAAATAATGTTCTTGCTTTCAGAAAATACACACTGAAATATTTAGGGATGAAGACATGATTTATCCCTTAGTATCAAATGGTTCCTGAGAGAGAGCAAACGAGGCAACATTTAAACAATTCATAAATCTGGGTAGAGGAATACAGTGGTCATCAGTACTGTCTTTAAAAAATTTCTGTAAGTTTGAAATTGTATTAGAACAAAAAGTTACAAAGAAAAGTACTGTCAGAATGACAATCTGCTTCGCATATTTTATTTAAATATTCTTGAAAAGATGTAAAGGATATTAAATGTATGTCTAGTATAGAGAACCTTCCTCAGTCCTGAATCCAAAGAAGTAAAATGTGGTCCTAGATTTCTCTTTCTTACCCTCCGCTCTTTTAAGTTACTGCTATCAAGAAAAAGATCTGATCAAAGAGGTTTTTTAACTGATGTTAGAGATAAAGACCAGCTCTCTCTACCATAATAACAGGCGCCTCACAAAGGCAGTCTGGCCCAGAGGCCGGTGGGGGCCTCACCGCCAGCGTCCTTGGTCCTGGCTCTGCCACTTAGAAGTTCTGTGACCTTAGACAAGTTGCTTGTCCGCTCTGGGCTTCAGTATCTGCATTGGGAACAATAAAAATAAAAACAATACCTACTTCTAAGGGGTTTTTTGACTTTTAAAGCGTTTATCTCTAAAGAAGAGGGGATGGCGTAGACTGAGTTTCATACAGGAGTTTGCTGTAATGAAACAAGAAAATTAAAAAGAAGTTGCTAGACAGATACAAAAACTGCCCGCTGCCTTTTTTCTAGGTTTTATTTTCTTTGCCTCATACACCCCTTCAGATTTGTATCAAACTCCATCTTCTTTTAGAATATTTTTATTTCCTGCTCTTTGACAAAATGTTTCTTAATCTTCAGCAGTAATATATCAATATGGAGTGACAGTTTGACAATATGGTTCTCACTTTTCATAGTATAAATTCAAAGACAAATTGTGAATGAGTCAAGTGAAACTTGTAATTCACAGCTGTGAGGTCACACTAGTGAATTATAAGCTTTTCATTATGTCAGAACTGTGAATTACAAAGATTTTTTTCTATATTTCCTGTCAAGTAATTTATCGGCTACTCTTCTATCACAGGAATTTCCAGCATGCCAGAACCAGAAAGCGTGGGCACTATATTGTCACATTTTCAGATCGAACAATAAGAATTCAGACATCTAAGAAGAATATAAAAAAGGAAACAGCTACGGTTTTAAACTGTGCTCTTCTCAAGTTTAGAGTCATTCCTGATGAGCAATAAGTTTTCTCTCAGTTGGGGCCACCGCCATCTAAGCTTGAGAGAAGTTAACTTTTTACTGCCTCCTTATTAACACCATCAAATAGCATTTCTCAAAATCCACTAAGGGTGTAATTCTACACAGTTTAAAAAATAAACAATACTCTTAACATTAACATCACTATTATTACTGCTATCATGAAACTCTGGATAACACTTTATAATTTGTATAGCACTTTCATGACATTATTCACATTGACCCAATGAGGTACTATATTACATGAGTATATATGTGTGTGTATAGAGAGAGATATATGCACATATATGTAAATATATATCTATATCTATGTATCTATATATCTATATATCACATATATCTATATCTATGTATCTATCATCTACATGTAGAGAGAGAGAGGTATATATAGGACAGGTACTAAATTCCCATTATTTATGAGGAAATTGAGATGTAGAAAGGCTTTGAGAAATGACAGAGGCTCATCCAAAATCATGTCAGTACTAAACAAAATCAGGAATCATATTCAAGTTTCAAACTCAGAGATTATTTCCCACGTTGCACTAAACCTCCTTCTCTTCAGGAGCAGGCACTGAAATAAGTCCTGGTGCTTCATACAGAGAAGTCACTCTTCAATGTCTTATTTGAAGAAGAGTCAAGTATTCTAAAGTAATTTTTAAAAGAATTTCATAATCGGCACCTGCAAATCTCAAAGAAAATTTACTCGGTTTTAGTTTATACGCCACAATGACATCGACTGCTTTTTTCTCTTCTACCCTCAAAACTCTTTCTGCTACAAGTCAAAACTCTTTCTGCTACGAGGCTTTTGTCATTTGTTCCCATTCCCCTTTCCTTTGGTCTCACCAACGCTGTTCCTCTCTCAGTGGTCCCTTGAATCTACATCATAAGAACCCAGAAACTAATTACACATAAACAAATTCTCCTTGAAGTTCAGGTAAGTGAATAAACAAAAGAGACAAAAATAAAATTATTTTTTATATATGGTGTTAAGATAGTGAAAGCTTTCAACACTCATTAATAATCTTATCCCTGTAGTGTTTTTATCTTGTTCACTTGAAAATTATACTGATGACGATATCGTGCACGCATTTAAGTGTGATGGGTAAAACCAATACTTGGCCAGCATCTCTTTCTATGCCTCATGTAGTTCAGCACTTGTGCAATTCCCTAAGCATATCATGCTCTTTCCAGCTTCTAAACCAGTGTTTCCCACCTTTTTCACATCATGACTCATTGAGATAAATAGCAGAAGTCTCTCAAGGACCTGGAGGCATCAGTATCTTTGCACAGAAATAACCCATTGAGTGTACATGCCAGTGTATCGAGTATCATTGACTGGAGCACTCAGTTTTATGTCTTCAAACATGCTGCTTTTCCTAGAATCATCTTCTTCTTCCATCCCTCCAATTTTTTTTGGCACCTCATCGCTCAAGAAACCACTTAGGTGTTACATCTCCCAGAATGTCTCCACACTGCCCTCCCAAAGCCAAGAAGGCGACAGGCCCATGGTGTCTCTGTGCTTATCCTCATCTGACTGCCCACACTGACTTTGTTTAGTTCCATCTCCCACCAGACTGTAAGCATCTTAGGAATAGGAACTTCATTCTCTATATTTTGATATTTCGATCACTTATGTGGTACCTAACAAATAGTTGGCACTGGATAACTACCATTTGATGAATTAACAAACTAAGGAACTCTTCCTAGATTCTAGGTTCTAGTTGTCATTAACAGGGCTTCTAAGAAAGAATTAGCCTCTGATAGTTCTGGCAGGGAACACTCTGATGAAGTTTCTAGGTTCTTGCCCATGGAAATGAGTCAAGCCTAACCAGGCTGTCATGTACCATGCTGTTCTTTCTAACAGCACCCTGTCCTTTGCCTGTATTATAATTTGTAATAATTTATGTATTTATTTTTTTAATGTCTATCGCTCCCATTAGACTGTAACCTCAGGGCAGGCAGGGATGATTTAGATTTGCTCATACATTATATCCAGCTTTTATAAGAGTGTCTAACTTAGTGGAAATGAATGAACAAATGAATGAATGAATGAACAGATTAATTCACTCTCTCCTTAACAACTTAGATTCTTGTTATCACCTATTTTAATGGGCAGCTCCTAAGCTCTAAACTCCACCAGGACAGGGGTTATATATATTCAAGGAAATCGAATGGATCTTTTTCTATGTCTCGGAATGATCTTTAACAGCACCTTAAAGAGAAAGAGAGATGGAGGAGAAACTGGGAGGGGAAGAGAGTTGCTGAGAGACTTTATGGCCTGGAGGACAGCCAGTCGAACCACTAATGCTGAGCAGTACCCCCTGTGTGGTCAATATTGTTATAAGCAGAATGGGAAACAAAGGGGACATTTAAGATGTAGTCACTGTCTCTAGTAGGCCTCTCTGGGGGGGCGGGTGGGAATATGGTATTGTAATCTTTTTAGACATGGTTTATTAAAAAGGTAAGAACAGCAAGATAAGTGAGCCACCTCTAAAATGGAAAGTCAATGCACGTACCTGATTCACAGGAGGTCTGAAATGGTTAAATATATGTTATGGTATATGGTCCAATTTAGTATTTTTAAATTGGACAGTATTGACTTTAAAGCATATTTCTCCTAGTTTTCAAAATAGTCAATGCTGAAATAGCACCCATCAAACGTGTCCCGTGACTGTTATAACAAGCTTGTCCTAGATACAAGCAAACTAATTGCAGAGTCTGTTTTTCTCTCTTTTCTATAAATACATTCTAAACAACGGGGTATGGGTTTAATTAAATAAATATTAATATATTCTTTGAAATAAATGTTTTTCATAAGATTTTATTCTCTTGGCACCATCTCTAAAATAGCCAGAGCAATAAAGGATTTAATCTTATCCAAAATGTGAATTTTTAGTGACACTGAAATTTCTGGAAAAAAGTCATTACATGCCAGCATGCTGAAGGAATGTCTTTTACCCAAGAATTTGACTGAATCTTCTCATGAAAAAGTTATACACACTTATGTTTGTGCATTTAGTGGTAAACTGATCTGATGGCCTGCTAAATTAGTCACTTCTTTTCTAAATTCTGAGATTAGCTAAGCTTTAAGAAAACTGCAAAAATTTAATTAGAATCACAGCACCAATCCTGTTACAAAGACAAATAATTTTGAACTAGCTAGAGGGATACCTGGAATTCTAAACCTGAATATTTTCTTTAACACTAGATTTACTTGTCACTTTAAAGGTGAAATTAGATAAGAGAAGTCACTTCACAGTCTCTTTCCTTAGGATTCTCACCATATATTGACAACTAGTGGAAATTATATAAGGTAGTCTATGATCCAGTAGTTATGAGCATGGATTCTGGATCCATACCGACAGGTGGTCAAGCCCTAGCTTTGCCACTCACTGGTTGTGTGACCTTGAGAAAAATCACTTAGTCTCTCCAAGGCTGAGTTTCTTACCTATAAAATGGTGATAATAACTGAACAACATTATAATGATGTTGTGAGGATTAAATATAAATGGGTAGAATACTTAATACAGCACCTAGCATATAGTAAGTGTTCAGTAAATATTAGCTACTTATTATATTATTATGTATTATAGTGTATACTATGTACTAGTCTTTATTATTGTCAGTGTCATCCATTGTCTGTGATCCAGGTTACCTTTCATCACCCACTTCTTCCTCAACTCTGCTCCTCTACTTCATGACACTCGAGCTAGTAGAAGACCCATATGGATGAAGGGCAGGTGAGGAGGCTATAGTGATAAAAAGCAGAGTGATCAAGAGATGGCCTCAGCAGAATCTCGTGGGAAAGTAAAAATACATATTATGTTGGCAACCCTTTTATCCATCCACAAAACTGCAGTAATATATATGTGCCCTCAAAAGTCTTTTGAGAAACTTAATTAGAAAATTAAGTCATTCTATAAACATGTGTTAAGTGCCTACTGTGTGCTCACCACTAATAAGACTAACATAGTCTCTGCCCCCGTACAGCTTATATTCTAGATGGAAAATCAATTTTACACAAAGAATTGTTTTCTTACAATTGTGATTAAATGTTATAGAGAAGAAGAAATGTATGCAACAAAGGAGAAATTAACCTTTCAAATTCCAAACCGTGAGGGTCAGAGGAGACTTCTGTGAGGAAGTGGTGCTTCGACTGAGATCTTAGGGATGAACTGGAAGAGGAAACAGCACGTGTGCAGTCCCTGCGGTGAGGAGGAGTGTCACGCACTTGAAAACTGAAAGAAGGCCGGTCCAGAGAAAGGGCTCGGGCTCCCGATCCCAGGGTTCCTCTCCTCCATATGCAGGTGTCAGATGGCCCTCTTGGTTCCCTGGGGTAATGGGTCTTGGGATGTGTATACCGAGAGAGAAAGAGAGAAGTGAAGGGGAAAGTCGGCATAGCATTGTGATCAAAAGCATAAACTCTGGAGCTACCCTGCATGGTTTGAACATCAGCTTTGCCACTTATTAAAGGTTTGTCATTTTCTTTCAAGAAACATAATAAAAGGAAACACTTCCCAGCTTGTTTTACAGGAACAGAATACTGTTGCCACAAAACTTCACAAGGATATGAGAAAGAAAAATTATAAACCAATATCTCTCATGAACATACGTGAAAATCCTGATGAAAATACAAGGAAGTTGAATTCAAATATGTAAAACAAGATAGTTCCGAATGATCAAATTGGATTTTTACAACTCAAGAGGAATTGGAGCCTAAGTCCAATAAGGAACTGAAACTTATGGACAACCACATGAGTGAGCTGAGAGCAGATCCTTTCCTGCTGAGCATTGGGCTAACTGCAGCCTTGTCACAAACCCAGAGCCAGAGGACCAGAGCTAAGCCACACCTAGACTCCCAATCTTCAGAAACTGTGAGTTAATAAATGTTATTATCTGTTTTAAATCACTAAGTTTTGGGATAATTGAGATAAGTTTGGTTCAAAATTAATTTGAAGATCCAAGAAGTTCGGTGAACCTCAAGCAAGATAAATACAAAGAAAAACCACACCTAGTCATGTCAGAATCAAACTGCTGAAAACCAAAGGTAAAGAGAAAAGTAACATCACATATGGGATGACAGCAATATTAATGATTACTTCTCAAAAAATCAATTGAGGCCAGAAGCAACAGAAGGACATCTTTAAAATGCTCAAAGAGAGTAATGATCAGCACAAAATTCTATGCCTAGTGAAAATCCTCCAAAGTTATAATAAAATAAAGATACTTTCAGATAAACAAAAGCCAAGAAAGGTTTTCAACCATAGACCCGCACTACAGAAAATTCTAAAAAAGCAAGTAAACAAGCAAACAAATACATAAATATCAAAATCAAAAGAATGGTACACAATGGAAACTTGGATCTATACAAAGACATAAGATGTACTACATCTGATAAATATATGGGCAAATATAAAGATCTACACTTTTTTCTTTTTTAAATTTCCTTAAAGGACAACATACTAAAACAAAAGAACATGATAACATAGGGGGCTTATAACGTATATAAAGCAAAATATACAGCAACAACACAAAAGATGAAACAGGAATAAGTGAATTTACAATATTGAAGGTTCTCACAATTTATGTGAAGTGATCCACTCTTAATTCTAAAGAGACTATAATTAGTTGGGGATATATATTGTAATTTCTAGAGTAAGCACCAATAAGAAAGAAAGAAAGAAAGAAAGAAAGAAAGAAAGAAAGAAAGAAAGAAAGAAAGAAAGAAAGAAAGAAAGAAAGAAAGAAACTAAAAGACCAATAAAAATACTAAAAAAATGAAACTGAATTTAAAAAATACTTAAACAAAAAGAAGAGAAGAGGAACCAAAAAAAAAAAAAAAAAAAGACAGGACAAATAGAAGACAAACAGCAAGATAGAAGACATAAACTAAATCATATCAATAAGGACAATAAATATATATGGATTAAACTCTTCAGTTAAAAAGAAGATACTCAGAATGACTAAAAACAAAATTTAACTACATGCTGTATGCAAGGTGCACTTTAAATATAAAGGTATAAACTGATTTAGAATGTTTTTAAAAAACAGAAAATAGCAAAGCAAACAATAAGCTGAAATGGCTAGATGAATATCAAAGTTGACTTCAAAACAGTAAGTATTTTCAGAGACAAGTAGGGGTATTACATAATGACAAAAGGGTGAATTCATCAGGAAGACATTAGTAGTACCCCCCAATCCCTTATTTGCAGGGGATACATTCCAAGACCTCCAATGGATGCCCGAAATAGCAGATAGTACCAGACTGTATATCTGTGTATATGTGTGTGTGTATGTCTGTGTGTATAAAACCGTGTGTGTATGTATATATGTATATGCATATGTATGTGTATGTATACATATATACATCAAGGTATCTCTCTCAAAATATCTTATTATACTGTACTCACCCTTCTTGTGATGCTGTGAGATGATACAATACCTAGGTGATAAGATGAAGTAAAGTGAATGACGGAGGCATTGGGACATAGCTTTAGGTTGCTGTTGAACTTCTGATGATATTGCTACAAAGTGACTAATGGGCAAGTAGCATCTATGGTGTGGATACACTGGAAAAAGGGAAGATTCACATCCTAGACAGGATGAAGCAGGAAGGTGCAGGACTTCATCATGTCACTCAGAACAGCTAGCATATTTAAATTTGTGAATTGTTTATTTCTGTAATTTTCCATTTAAATTTTTTGGACCATGGTTGACCATGGGTAGCTGAAACAACAGAAAGCAAAACCACGGATCAAGGGCTATTGTATAATTCTAAATGTATAGGCACCTAAAAATATAGAGAGCAAATATTTATAAAACCAAAAAGAAAAAGATAAATTTATCATCATGATTAACTATTTAATTATTCAGTAATTGATGGAACAAAGAAATAAAGAAGTTAATAAGGATACAAAAGACCTGAACAACAGTATCAGCAACTTGACCTAATATCTACCAGTAATGAAGAAGTGCAGGGTTCACATTCTTTTCAAATGCACATAGAATATTCATCAAATAAGCTATAGGCTCAGCCCCAAAATAAGTCTCAATAAACTTCAAAAGTTTGAAATACTACAGAGTTTGTTCTTGGAATAAGAAAATTTAAATTTAAAAAAATGATAATAAGACATCTAAAAAAAATCCCCCCAAACTGGAAATTGAACAATATACTTCTAAAAAAACCCATGGTTGAAAGATATCAAGGAAAATTACAGAATACTTCTAAATAAATGATAATAAAAACAGAACACATCAAAATTTGTTGGATGCCACAAAAGCAGTGCTTTAGGGAAATTTATCATCTTAAATGCCTTTATTAGGAAAAACTGTCACTGAGAAAAAAATTATAATAAAATATAATTAAATTAAAATATTTAATAGTTCATAATTTAAAAGAGCTAATATTACTAAAATATCATTCTTCCCATAATTGATCTATAAAGTCAATGCCATTCAGATAAAACCTGAACAGTTTTTTTTAATTGACAAGCTGATTTTAAAATATGGAAAAGCAAATTACCAAGAGTAGCCAAAACAATTTTCAAAAATAAGAACAATGTTGAATAACTTTTATTACCTGATTTTAATACTTGCTATAAAGTAAGTAAATTACTACAGTAATCAAGATAATGTAGTATTGGTGTAAATATAGAATAATAGATAACAGAACAGGATACAGAGTCCACCAATGGACCAACACATATACAGCCAATTGATTTTGACAAAGGCATGAAATATCAACCAGAAATGATCAGGATTTCTTTTTTTTTTTTTCTTCAAAAAATGGTTTTAGAACTATATATCCATTGAGGAAAAATAATTTACACAAATCCTAACTCACACTATACAAAAATTCATTCAAAATGAATTATAGACCTAAATATAAAAAACTAAAACTCAACACTTCTAGAAGGAAACAGAAAAGAATGTCTTTTTGACCTGAAGATAAGCAAAGATTTCTTAGCTAGGACACAAAAAGCATTAACCATAAAAGGAAAACATGGCTAATTAGATTTCATCAAAATTGAAACTTGTTCATCAAAAGACATGATAAAGAAAACAAAAAGGCTCCTAAGTCTCTCAGAGTTGAGTAGCATCGTCCAGGCGGTGACCACTCACCAGCACCTCTTGTGCTGAGTTTCTCTTTTTCCCAGATCCTCGGTCCTGCTCCCTGGATCACATTCCAAAATACCACACACAGCCTTTCGCCTCAGGCTCTGCTTCCAGTGGATCCCATGCTAAAACAATGTTCTAGTTCAAAATTACAGATGAAATCCAGTTGAGTAGGAAGCAAGGAAAACTAAACACTACCTGGACACTCAATACATGCCAGGCTCTCCATGTTTGTCACTGCACTTAACACTCACCAGAATCACGAACTAGCTCAACTGGGAAACTGGGATCAAAGTTATCAAAGTTAAAAAGCTTTGCCAGGGCTACAAATACAAGTTTCTCTAACTTCGGTTTATCTTCTTTCTTATTATTTTCCCTGTTGCTTTCAATGATACGTACATTTGACTGTGGTCTTAGATGTATTTTTGGAAATGAATTGGCATGATAAGTAATAATAATAGTAGCTACTATGCATTGAGCGCCTATTTGTGCCAAGAACTTACAATTAATCCTTGCTATAACTCTATGAGCTATTACTATTTCTATCTTATTCAATTGAAAATGGAGGCTTGCTGAGGTTAACTTCCCCAAGGTCCCCTGAGAGCAAAGTAACAGCTAAAATTTATGTTTACTATGTGCCCCTAACATCTATAATTTTATTTAACCCTCACATACATTCATGAGATAGGTCCTCTATGATCATCACATTACAGAGCCAGTTGGCTCCAAAGCCCATAGGTACCTCTTCCTCTCCCACGCTGCCTCTCTTACAAGAAAGGGGAAAGGGAAGTTATATATGACCAGGAAAAATATATGGCTTACCATGATCACTCTATCAGCTGTGTTGATAAAAGACTTGGACAAAGTGCAATAGTCTCACCAATAGGCGCTACTAAAAATATGACCCATGGCTAGTTTAAGGAAGGGTCTCATAACTCAGCACTATTGATATTTTGAGCTGGATAAATCTTGGTCGTAGGAGATTGTCCTGTGTATCATTGGATATTTAGCAGCATCCTGGCCTTTCACCAATACATGCCTCTCTCAAGACAACCAAAAGTGTCTTAATGTTTCGCCAAAATTTTGTCCAGTTGAGAACTACCAGTTTGTGTTATTTTAACCAAATCCTCTTAATTCTGAAATTGAACAAAGCACATCAGGGCAATGGTTCTCAGGAGAATTCCACTTTTTTGGAATTCAGTTGTGGATACATGAACAGGACCTTGATCCAGACTCAGATCTCCTCCTCCCCTACTCTCACTTTCCCTTCTACTATTTTATCCCCAATTCCTAGGGGTGCCACCCACCCAATAACAACAGCCTAAAGCACTGGAAGAGACCTCATTCCTGGGTCATAAAGGACCCTCTTATTTCTCATTGGATATTTCTCCTTTGATTTAAGTTTTTTGTCTAGCCCTGATTAACATACTGTCATCTCCAGACAAAGAACAAAACCTATGTAATTGGCTCTGCTTCTAAGTGACAAGCATACCATGTAAATAACATTGTTTCTATATTTATAAATCCAAGACATGATTGAAAGCGTCACGCTCCCAGCGTAGGAACAATATTCCCATAATCAAACATCCAAAGCAAATTGTATGATTATTTGTATTATCCAGGATTTCAAGGCTCTATTTCAGGGCAGAGAAGCCAAATAGAAATATGCCAACTTACTCAGCATCGCCTTTTCCCCTTCATACACAAATAGAACTATTTTTTCATTGTTTTGTCCAAAATTTTGACATGAATTCTGTTAAACATCCTAAGTTTAACAATCATAAATAAATGTTACTGGGTCAAAACTATAAGTAAAAAAATACAACTAGCCTAAAAAATACCCTAGAAGGTTTTTAAATATTTTCCTAAACTATAAGTTCTTTTTTGGTATACATCATGAAACAGTATAATGTGTGTGTGTGTGTGTGTGTGTGTGTGTGTGTGTGTGTGTGTGTGCGTGTGTGTGTGTGTGTGTATAAAAAGTGGCAAATGTGTGTACTCTCTTAGAAATTTGGCCAAGTAAAATATAAAATGTCCTCCTATAAAGTTGATCTATAAATAACTTCTTAAAGTTCTATGATATTTCTACCAAGTCTTTAAAATAAATCTATCAAGTGTAGTTAAACTAGTAAACTTGAAATCAAAATTAGTTCAATAATAAAATTTATCCATATAAGGAATATTTTACATTTATATTTAGAGGCATAATTTTCCACTTCTAGAGCCAGTCTTTCCTAAGCCATTCATTCCAAAATATGTGTTCGAAATATTGAGAGCCACACAGCAGACATCTGGGCTCTCCCTAATAGAATAGGTTTTATTAGATTTGCAACCCAGTGAAACCAGAGAGGGGGGAAAATGTGCTTTTCAATTTACAAAATCCTTATATAAGTAATATGTAGTCTGAGCATTCAGGAGAAGGGATAATTGCAAAAGTTAAAGAACTGTGACTTAATAAAAGTTAAAAAGTAATTGGTACTAAAGTTAATTAAACTTTAGCTCTTCATTTTTTTTTGCTTCAGTCCCATTATAAAACTTGGTGCTAAAATAAAAATGATTTCTAACAGATATATAATCACAATATAGACTCCATTTATGGAAATAGCAGTGTGCATAGACCAGTATATATCAAATAAATAAATAACTATACAATGAAAATTTAAATTCAGTTTTGTTCCAAATGAAAATCTGTTTCTTTCAGAGTTGCTGTGGGAAACAAGTAAGATTATACATGTAAAAGTACTTTCTAAATCTTGATATGCTATATAAAATGTGGCATTTGTTCAATTTTCACACAAGTTTCTCCAGATATTAGCTTAGTGAAATATTTCCTATGCTGGCCCCCTCCTGGCATTGTCCTGCCTTCCTCATTATTCATGAGAATATCTCAAATCCAGGGTAAGTATCTCAACATAAAGTTATATTACATTAAGAACTTAAAAAAGAGAAATTATACAACTATAGTTCAGTGAGCAAACTATAAGTAAACACTGATTCTTAAATTGTAAACCCATCTTACCCAACTGCATTGGTATTTTGTATTGTTAAAGGTTGCAGCTTTGGCATGCCCTGGCATATGCACCTGGCTCTTCAGCCTTCCTTGGATTCCTGTGCAGCTGCTAAGTCCTGAATGCAGCAGGAGGACTCCTCGCCTGGGCCCCCAGAGCCCATCTCCGCTCTATTCTCAGTGCCAGTCCATCCTTTGGTTACTTGGTGTATGATCACTCAACTTTCCACTTTCTGGGAAACTGCACACTGGTGGTGTCAGGTTGAGCCCAACCAGCTCCATACCTGGGGCATGAACTTAATACATCCAGAGACTCTTCTGATGCCATCAGCGCCAACGAGAAAGGAGCTAAAACACTTGTTTTCTTTTTTGCTTAAAAGTATGTTTCCCTTCTCCACTGATCCCCCAAAGGTCTCTCTGCCATTGCCTCACACACCTTTTTACCGCTTTCCATATTATCACTCAATATTATCATGTTTCTACAAATTTATTTTTTTTAGGTGAGGCAACCCTTGGTTGACCTCACAGATTACAAAAACCTTGTCAGTTTACAATTCCTTATTTTTTATGCCTATAGCACCTGGTCTTCCTAGGTGGTCTCCCATCCAAGTACTAACCAGGCCCGACCCTGCTTAGCTTCCAAGATCAGATGGGGTCGGGCTTGTTCAGGGTAGCATGGCCGTAGACACTACAAATGTTAAGAGCTGACTTTATTTGTAAGGGTTTGAAATACCATGAAACATGAAACAAATATTAACTATTTAGCTGAGCCTGTTTACTTTCAGGTCAGTGTTGAATTTAAAAATTAGAGTTCAGTCTTACCTACAAGCAAAAGCGCCTTCACCATGAAGAACGGCCAAGAGGACGAGATCAAAGCAGTTAGTAGATAATGTGAAAAATAATAATAATAATGATAATAATTTCAGCATTTACTCTGTACCACACATATGCTAAGTGCTTTATGAGTATAACACATTTGGTCCTCACATCAACTCAGTGAAGTAGATACAGACCTAAGATAAGAAAGCAGGTGAGTGGAGGAGTCAGGGGTAGAAAGTGGGCAGACAGCCCGGTTTAGAAGCCCTTGCCTTGAACCAGGCACTGTGCTGCCGGCAACAGGGTCTCACAGTGAACCTGTGGAGGGCAGAAGCTCAGGGAGAAAGAAGTGGGGGTTCCAAAGAGTTCTTCGTCTTCTTAAGAAACAATGATTCCCAGAGCATGAGCTTATCAAACCCCGGGAAAGTAGTTAGGAAAAGAGGCAAGAAAGAAACGCATGGGCAAGTTCGGACCTCCTCCAATTAAGCTTAAATTTCTACCACCCTGGCAAGAACAATGCTTTCCACTGAGAGCCTGCCTTCCCAATACCCTCAAGGAATCACTCGCTGCAAGCAAAATGAGCTGTAGGAAAAAAAATAGGGAAAATATTAATTATTTCTTCCCCAAAATAGGAGCAAATTAGAATGTATGAATAGAATGGTATATAATGTATGTATGTGTCAAATGAAAGCCACAAGAAAAATCTTAGATTTAATTACCTTACCATACTCAATTTTGGGAGAGAAAAAGATAGAAAAGTGGTAAGCAAATCCAGAGTTTTTTACTTTCTTCAAAATCAGAGAATTGTCAGATCTCATTACAGAAATCTCTAGTATATTGTTTCCTTCTGCATTATGGTGAGTAGACAATGCTATTGAAAATTCCAGCAATACAGAATTTTCTAAATTTTATAGTTTTCTTTCTTAGTCTCCTGAAAATTTCCAGCTAGCTCCATTCACATCAAATTATCCTCAACCAAATGCAACAGTAAACCATAGAGAAGGAAATATACTCTCCATTAAAACATAGATGGCTCAACCACAAAGGCCCATGTGAAGCAACTGCACATGGCAAACAAAGCTGAGTTCCCAAACGCTAAGGAGCCTCCATGCTGGATTGTCTCCAGATGATAAGTGTACACTTATATTTCCATGAGTACAATTTTGCTGATCTCAAGATGTATGGCCATGCTGGACAAAGTACTTTACTTACAAATGGTAAGTCCATATTTGTGACATTTGACGATGAGGATAATTTATAATGAGGCCACACAGAACTTAGGGTAGATGTTGATCCTCTTGCTAAACATCAATACTGTTCTCAACTTTTTTAGAAAACTACCTAAGCACTTGGCACTGCATCCCCTCTTCTCCATTAATGCACATTCTTTAATGTCTTCAAAATATAACTAAAAACTCACTCTCTCCAAAAAAATCTTCCCTGAATAGCCATAACTGTCTCTGCTCATTTCAACTGCATATGTTTAGTCTGTGGTCTCTTCATGTGTAATGCTGATCTGATGCTGAGCATGTACGTCTCTCTCTGCCTGCATATGTTCTCACTGGAAGACAACAAAAGGATGAGACTTCATTCTCTAAGTCACATACTGTGACATTGATTGAACACTTACTTTGCACTTTATGCCTTATAACATGCTAATGCTGCATGGGTTAATTCATTTTCCTCACACCAATAAGTGAGGCACTGTAGCAGCTGCAAATCAAGAGCTTTGTGAACAGAAGAGACACTGAAAATGTCTCTCGAACCCATCGCTTATTTTATGTTCTCTGGGTCACCATTATAGTGTCTAATAGTGGGCTCTGCCTAGTGAGACGACTGAAAATATTATTTTAACTTGATTCAACCAATATTTATTGAGACTCTAAATAACAAGAATTATGATCAATACTGGAAGAGGGGGTCTTAATCAGGGGTGACTTTTCCCTGTGAGGCATTTGGCAATGTCTAAAGACAGTTTTGGTTGTCACACTGGGGAAAAGGTTAGTGGCATCTAGTGGATAGAGGCCAGTGATACTACTAAGCATGTTACAATGTACGGGATGGCCCCCACACAGCAAGGAATGCTCTGGCCCAAATGTCAACAGGGACTGAGGTTGAGAAACCCTCCTCTAGAGGATGACGTCAAAGATTAACTTTACATCTAGAACGTGCAGTGCTAGGAGGACAAGAGCTCTGTCTTATTCATGGCGGACTCCCCAGGCCAAGTTCAGTACCTAGCACATAATAGGAATTCAGCAAATATCTCTTATATTATGCATATGGCAGTGAAAGTAAAAAGGTAAATATACTCATGACTTAAAGAAGATATGGAAAAAAGAAGGTCCCATGAGAAAAATACAAATAAAGGTCAAAGTTCAAGAAATGATCTCTAAGTGAATAGAAAAAAAAAGCCCGTGCAGAAGGCAGCATGTGAGATGGAAGGGCATTTAGGGTTTCAGCAGAGGTAGGGGGTACAATAATCACAGGAAGCGAGGGGAACAACCTGAGGGAAACACTGATGTCTGCTTGAAGAGGAGTCCAGTTGGGGTGGTGTACAGGGTGTAAATGATGAGCAGTAATCTGGGAAAGATAGATTAGATTAGAGCTTGTAGTTACTACATACTATGAAGACTCAGGTAAGGAATTTATACTAAATTTGATATATAGTGAGGAGCTGGCTCCAGCTAAACTATGATTAGTCAGAAAGCAGAATCAGAAGGAATTAGAGTGGGAAGGAATAAGAGGCAGGCAGATTAGTTGGAAGTCTTTTACAATCGTGCAATTGAGATGTAATGAGGTAGCACTAGGAGTTGGGTTTACAAAATATTTGGAATATAAATCCACATTTCTTGCCAAGTAACTATATGGAATCAATATATGGCGTGAATGAGCCAAAAAAATGATTACCTACTTTCAATTCTACATAGGAAGAGGAAACTCAGTTTGAAAGGTTTGAGGATGGAAAGATTAATAATTTGTGGGGTGGGGGGGAATAACAAGGTGTGAATGAGAGACATTAAACAGTTGTTGCATGTTTCAGAGTATAGAATTCTGGATCACAGAATTAAAATGAAGGCTAAAGAGGGAGATTTGCAAAAAACTAGATGTTAATGATGGTACCTATGAACATAAGACACCGAAAGAGAAGCGAGGGGCCCAAGGTCAGAATCTGGGAGAATTCCTCCATTCAGTTGACTACAGGAAGATAGGAAACCAAGAAAATTGAAAGGTACCAGAAAGAGAATCAAAACAGTGCTATGTTAGCTAGGATAAGAGGTAAAGATGTAAAGAAAAGAGAAGGTGGTCGGGCCTGTGAAATGCTACAGAGAAACTGGGAAAGATGAGGTGTGAAGACAAGTCACTGACCTTGACAATTAAGAGATAGTTGATGGCTCTAGGTGGGCAGTTTATGTAATGTAGTCAGGACACAAGACAAATTATAGAAGCAAAAGAGTTGATGAAAAAGTGGTACAGCTTGTTATGATGGAAATATTTTCTAATTGAATTGTAGTTTACATACAATATTACATTAGTTCCAGGTGTACAACATAATAATTCAATATTTTTATACATTATGAAATGATCAGCACAATGAGTTTAGTTATCATTTGTTATCATACAGTTATTACAATATTATTGACTGCATTCCTTGTGCCGTACATTACATCCCCTGACTTACTTATTTTATAACTGGAAGTTTGTACCTCATCATCCCTTTCCCGTTTGCCCGCCCCCCTCACCCCCTCCCATGTGGCAACCACCAGTTTTTTTCTCTGTATCTATGAGTCTGTTTTCATTTCGTTTTCTTTGTTGGCTTGTTTTGTTTGTAGATTCCACATAGGTAAGTGAAGTCACGTGGATCTGTCTCTCTCTCTCTCTGACTTGGCTCACTTAGCACAAACCCCCCAGGTCCACGTGACTGAAACATGAAGATAACTTTGTAAGGCCCACACCCTTGGCCTCTCCGCTCTTCGGAGTCGCTGCTCGGTTGCACCTGACGGCAGCTTTGCAATGTGAACAATCTCGTGTACAGGTTTAGTGTGATTTCAAACCCACTTGTTTATGACTTAAGTGAAGTTGTTATATCCACTTGTTTATGACAAAGACAAAAAAAAAGTTGCTTTGATGCAAGGACGAAGTAAGTTGTGTCAGTCTGTCGTAGCCCCACGTCACTTTGATGAAGAATAGAGAGAGTCGTGCCAGGACGGAACCGTTCTGCATCTGTTGTTGTCGGTGAGCAGTCAGCAGCCCAGCTGCTGAGAAGCCCCGCCGGAGGCGTACGGATAAGAGCATGTGGAGAAGCAACTACGGGGACGTTTAGACTATAAGTGAGAGGGCTCGTGAGGACCGTTTGAGAGTTTGACTCTCCACTAACCCAAAAACTGTCCAAAGACCTGGGGCATTGGCCCCTGTCTTGAAGAGGCACTCCTGGTAGGCAGTGGTGATGAACCATGCAGTGGCTCGTGAAGGAGATTGGCTAACCCACCAACACTGGCATTTTCTTTCTCTAACAAAGTGCTCGAGCAACAGAGGACGTTTACTTTTGTTTACTTTCGTGCAGACAGCTGGAAATCAGCTCTTTGGTTGATCACCGACTCTCCCGAATACCTCCTTGTATAAAAAGGTACACCTTGTGTTAAATGTGGACTTGCTCTCCACCTCTCCTTGCCTGGAACAACAGTGTGATTAATCTGTCACTTATTTGGGGTATGTTATTTCTTTATTTTGCTCATTAAGAGGTATTACCCTGCATGCTATTGGCTTGTGAAATTGTTATAATTCCCACAGTGAACCTGTGCTAAATAAATTGCTGACAAAGATAAGTCAGTCTCTGAGTATAACTTTTGCAGCCACCCCCAAACAAAACAAAAACAAAACAACAATAATCAAAAAAGATAATTCACTAGGGTAAATAGGTTACCTAAAGAACCAATGTCTAAATTATAAACAGCTTACCTTCCAATTATTAAGTTATATGGCACTTAAAAATGCTTTCTGGTAGGAAAAAGAAAAGTCTTAAGAAGTAAATACATTTCTAGACCTAGATAATGCTTCAAATTTATTTAAGCCAAATGTACTAAAATAGAATCTTATTTTAAATGTATCTAGAGCATTATTTAGAACATTATTCTTTAAACAAAGACATAATAAGTTTTTATTCTCTCTCTGGGGTAATTAGTGCTGTAATATCAATTTTGGAGGTTAAGAATAGGTACTTTGGGGGTATCAATATCATTTACTTTAGAGAAACTAGCCCTCTACTTTGATATAAGAGAAAATATTTCACTCTATTTGCCTAAGAGGGTAACGTTATTGCCCAACCCCTTCTGAGCATCCTAAATGGGGCTACAAAAGACCCTTGTTATGAACCCCAAAGTTCTCCCCTTCCCATGTTGATGTAAGAACATCCAAACCTGTAGGGAATTTTTTAAAGAGTTTATTTGAGCCCAAACCGATGAGACTGCTGGGAAGCAAGATCTCAAATGCTCCGGAGAATGAAAGTATTGCAGTTTCTTTTATTCATTTGTAATTAAGGAGAGAACATAAGAAAGATCACAGGAAGGTGGGAGAAAGCAAGGGAGGTTGGATTACAGGACAGATAACAAGATTATGTGCTCTCTGGAGGGTGGTTGTGGTTCAGAGGAGTCTGAAAAGGAGGATTACTCTGGAATTTCAAAGGTGTATTCACCTAGGGTGCACAAGAACTACATACAGGGCTGGCTGAAGGCAAAGATAAAACTTTCACTACAGAAGTTGTATGCCCGGGGCATGACCACCAAGCATGACCTGCCCAGTTAGGGATTTATGATCAGATCACCCTGTGAGGCTACTTTTGGTTAGATTTATTACACCATCCCTTTTTTGTCCACACGTAACATTGTGCCTCCTTATTTTACATATTCAGTCATAAATCAGGGACATAAGTTGATGAATACATATGATACACACATGCACCCTCGTGGGGGTATTAATACATATTTATTAAGTGCTGACAGGTAAAGGTGACCCTGTTCAGAAGGCAAGCTGACCAGAAAAGCTTAATGGCTATTGGCTTTGGCCCAGTGCTTAAGACAATGGTTCCTGGTCAAATATAAGATCTGGACCACAACCCTCCAGTGATGCCCTGAGAAGAAGTCTTGTATTCCAGGACCTGAAGGCAAACAGTGCCACTGCTTTGTCACAGCATAGAGCTACAACTAAGGGACCTGAGTTGCCCTCCTCTTATCTGGCAGGAAAAGAGCTGGTCTTACCCCAAACACAAAAAGAGCCATAAGGACAGGAATGGAGTCCAGGTTCTGCCCCTTTGGTATGCTTTTGTATTCAGGGAAGTAGGTGATGCTTATCTATCATGCTGTTTAAAAGGACCATAGCCCAAGGGTCAGGACTCTCTCCCAGAGTCTAACATTTGCACTTGCTAGATCTCTTTGCAATGCGCTATATGCAATGAGCAATGGGGAACCTGTTATTGCTCCTGTCTTCATGAGTTGTCCCATAAATATTGTTCTGGCAGGCCTAGTGCATGTGCTGGTTGGACATTTGCCCTCGATGCACAAGTACCAGCAATAAATCAGGCACTGGAGACACAGAAGTAAATAAAACAGAAAGCCCCTGCCCTTAAGCTTACATTCTCCTGAGAAAAGAGAAAGCTAACAAATAAGTAAATAATGTACCGAGTGGTTCTAAGTGATCTGAGGAATAATAAAATAGTGGAAGGAGATAGAATGACCACGGGGGAAAGGGGTATACAGGATGGACAGCAAAAGTGACATCTGAACAATGACCAAAGGAGGCAAGAGACAGAGCCATGTGTATGTGCAGAGAAAAAGCACCCTTGGCAAAGAGAATTCAGTTCAAAGACCCTAAGGTGGGAGAATATTTTGTGTGTTTAAGGAAGAACAAAGGGGCTCTTCCTATTTTAGGAGATGACAGCAGAGAACAATGGAAGGAACTGTGGTCCTTTAGACCACCACAGAGGAAAGTCGTTGGTAGAAGCTGACTCAAATTTCAAGAAGAGCCCTCAGTTTTCCTGTGGAGAAGAGACAAGGTAGGGAGAAGTATGTAATGAAATGCAGAAGCAGGGAGGTGATTTGGAGTTGACTGTAATAATCTTGGCAAGAGATTTGGTAGCTTGGAGTAGGTGCGTAGTGTAAAACTAAAATTAACTTCTGCAGCTCAAAATTTTCCACTTATCAATGGTAACAGAGAAGAGGTTAGATTTGGGAAATAAATCTGAGATAAAGCTAACAAGATTTGCTAATGAATTTGATGCAAAGTATGAAAGAGTTTAGGATGACGCAATCTCTTTTTGACTTACTAAGAAACAAAATTCAACTGAGTAAATTTGAAGACCTAATTGGCTTTATTAAATGATTCATGAATCAGGCAGCATCCCACCTAGCAACTAGAAGATCACTCCAAGGAGTTCCACAAACTGGAAGGTTGTTACAGGCAGAAGAAGGGTGGAGCAAGAAGGTATCAGCAAAAGAAAAGATTATTTTAGGCCAAGACTTTTGGAGGAATCTGCAGGGGTTTTATCATGTAGATTACCTTATTAGTACTAATCATGAAATTTCAAACTGACTGTTTAAAGGTCACGTTCCTTGGATAGGTTGAAAACTGCAATTAAGTCTTGGTTTGCTATCATGGGACCAAATAACTATTTCTTTTTTAATAAGCCCAAGGAACTGAAATCCATTTACTAGCATGGGAAACTATAGGACGATCAAGTTTGTGAGAGCAAACTGAGTTCAAGTTGGGACATGGTAAGCTCGAACTGCCTCTTAGACCAAGAGGAGATGCTAAATAGAAAATTGCATATATATCTCCTGGTACCCAGAAATCATCTGGGATGAGACAGAAACTTGGGGAGTCACGAGCAGAGAGATAGCATTTAAGGACACAGGTGAGTTCACTCAGGAAAACCATGTACAAAATGTGGTCTAGGACCTCTGCGAGGTGCACATGGTAAACAAACACCATATTCACAATAATGTTAGATAACATTTGCCTTTTTCATTCTCTTACGGGAATACAGTAGGGTTTTCTAGGGACAACATGAGATGTGTTATGGAAACAGATTAAATGTAGAGGCAGATGTATTTTATTAACCTGGATATTAAAGAGATCAGCAAAATGTAAAATACGCCACTCTTCTCAATAAATTTTTGTGTTTTGGAAAATATAGTTATTCTTCATAAAAATGTTATTTATATTAATGCATAATGGGTGTGCTGTTGTTATTTTTAAACCAGTTAATATTTTTAAATTTCTCATTTTCAATTTCTAATACAGTAATTATCAATAGAAATAATCCACACAAGCAACAGCTTTTTGAGATCCTCAATAATTCCTAAGAGTGTGAAGAATTCTAAGACCAAATTGTTTAAGAACTACTGACCTGAAGAGTAAGCATAGAGGAGAAAGAAAGGAAGCCTAAGACATGAGTCAAGATGCATGAGGAGAACCCAGGAGGGAGAGTGGGAGACCATCAGTGAGTGAGGAGGAAAATCTAGAGAGGGTGTCCGAGAAGGCAAGCGAGAAAAGTTTTTAAGACGGGAGCCATCAGCTGCATCACATGCTACAGAGATACTAAGTGAGAACTGACTCTTAGATTTGACAAGACAGAAGTTGACAATGACCTTGAGAAGAGCATTTTGCCAGAGTGGTAAAGAGACAAGTCTGATGAGAGGGAATTCAGGAGATGACGGGAAGACAGGAAATGGAGAGGGAAGTATGATCAACACCTGATGAGTTTAGTTTAAAAAGAAAGCAAATGTATAGAGTGGTAACCAGAATGGATGTAACATCAAGAGAGGGTGTTGTTGTTTTTCCAAATAAGGGTTTTTAAAATATAGTGTATTAATGGACATTTTGAGTCATAATCAGACCAACAGATCTGAAGATGATCGCCATTGAAAAGATGGATTGCTATGTCATACACTTGAAACTAATATACTATTGAATGTCAACTGTAACTGAAAAACAATTAATTAAATAATTTAAAATAAATGACTAATTTATTTTATTTTTTTTTAAAAAAGGGCGGTTTGTTACATAGACACAGATCACGAGAGAGTGTGCACATCATGACACTGGGACGCCGCCGAAAAGCAGCATGGTCACTTGTGAGGCAGAGGGAAGAAAGGGGACCTTCACTCTTGTCTCCGCGGAGAGAATGGGGGAGGGAGGCCAAGCAGACTTGGGCTTAGTTTGAATGATGTCAGTGGGGTCTGGAGCCTGGGGCTGCCCACCGTCATCCAGCGCCTGACCCTCAGGTGCTCAGGGCAGGTGTATAGTGGTCCAAAATGTGAGAGCCCAATAAAGGAGGTTAGTAATGGGTGTGGATTCTGGATGCATTGGTTTGTATTTGATGTATCGCCTCCTGGAAGGGAGAGGTGAGTGTAAACGAGGAAGGCAGGAGGCCAATCAAGGTGACTCAAGCATAGTATCAGGCTGTCCAGAACAGGGCATATCTGTAGTATGCATGTGGGGCAGATATTAAAGCATCAAGTTTATAGAAGCTGAAAACTTGGTTAATACAGAGAACTATAAGAGTGTGTTTATATGATCATGGGAATTATCCAGGAGTTGGGAGTAAATTAACAATTTCAGAGAGAAGAGGCACACTACAGAAGCCATGTTTTTGAGTAGGCAAGAGGGGGTGAGATCTACTGCATAAAAAAAAAAAATGTATGGATAGTTCCTTTGTTATTATAAACTAGAAGGAAGAGGATATGGGTACCAATGTAAGTAAGCTGGTAGATTTGGGAGTGGGAGTATACAGAAGCTCTCTTCAAATCGTTTCTATTTTCTCAGTGATGGAAGATCATCATCAGTGGAGAGTAAAGAAAGGAGAGATGATGTTGGAGATATACTGGAGGGAAGAAGTATGAAGTAATCATGTAGGAGGACAAGAAAATGAGTTGACTAGAGCAGCGGTATCACAGGGCCACAGCACTAAGGAAATCTCTCTTCAAAACTAGCAAGAGTGACTACGGTGTATTATTTATAACCTACTGTTCACTAAGATCTTTTACTGTAGCTCCTTAAGCTTGGTCGCTGGAGTTCTGCATTTCTACTCTTCTCTATACTCAACTTTATAATAATCATTGAGAATACCAAGCACTCCACATGAGTTATTTTCTATAATCAATTCAGTGGAAACCACCATTTACCTGGGATGTAATGAGCACTTGTCATTTTCCTACCTGTCCAGCATCTCTAGAACAAACTTTCTATATTTAAGGATTTCCCCCCAAAATAAGCTTGGCCTTCCCAAGGTAGAAGCCAGGAAATACATTTTCCTGGCAGCTAAGGAACTAACACATCAGGTTCCACCATCATACACACCCACAGGAGCCTTCAGGTTGGAATAAGCAATCTGATGAAGACAGACTATAGTAGAATTTATTTCCAACTGGGGTGGCAAAGGAGGCATCTGGCTTTTGTGGAAAATAATGGTAGGATTTCTAGTATCAAGGATATGAGCACAGGTGGTAAAATGTCAACTGACTCAAGCTGCATCATCACGTGCTTCTGTTGTTGAGACTGGCTGCATGACCTCCAGCCTAACTCAGCAAACCCAGAAATCCCAGAGCTAGCTGACAACATTTAATGCGGTGTTTTTTATAATGTCCACAACCTATTAGTAGGGTATACAATTCATTTAGAGCATCACAACCAGCAATTTTTTCGAAAATGAAATAGAATAGTAAGAATGTTCAAATCTCACAGAGTAAGAATAAATCTCATAAAGTAGGAAAATTCAAATTTTGTTTCATTACTGTGTGTATATGTATGTATGTGTATGTGCATATACATACACATACACACATATATGAATGGATATGTGAAAGCTACAATGTAAAATGTATTTCTTACTGAGAGTACTGGTCAAAAATTCTTTTAACAAATTATTTTTCTGCTTTTAACTAGCTAGAGTAAGGATTCTGTTGTTGGCAACTCAGAATTCACAGATACCGTGTGATATGAACAAACCAAGGTTACAGTCTCATTCTTTTCCATCATTCTCTAAGCCCTGCTGATTCATCATCTAGTGTCTCTCAGGTAAGGTCTGTCTCATACCAGACAGAACATTCGCTCATTCCTCATATACACGTCACAGTCTATTTAAAGAACAACCAGGAAGAAGTTTTGCAAAAAACTAAAATTTTGTAGTTTATGTAGACATTCATGTCTGTGACGTTACTTACACTTGCCTTCAAATTTTCTCAAATGGACATGTTATATGAAGTTAAATTTGAGGCCATGATCACCACTTGTTTATGCTTTTTTGCCTAACGAGAATTTCTATCCTGTTAAAGGTACTCTTGAATCCCAATAAGTGGAGTTCAGATGGTCTATCTAGGCACATCTCCTTTCTCGAAACAATCCTACCCAGCTCAACTTGACTTTGATTAAGAAATATGTTTCTAGTTTTCATCCACGGCTCACAGAAGCACAGTCCTGTTACTTGAACATACTGCCACGCGTTACCTATCAAATGTCTTGCAGGCTTTGGATTGCCCAAGAGTACGTAGCTCAAAATTTCCCCACATACTTTAGAATTCACCCCTGCATTAAGCCACAGGATCAGAGCTGTGTCCCTAGAATGTATAGGTTTACTTCCTTACCGAATTATGTTATAGATGGATGGGATGCCTTCCACTTCAGGAATGCATTGGCTTTGGTGCTATTTTATTACCTCTTGTTTGTTTTTTCCCTCCTGCCACTGTTTTCTATTACTTTGCTGTATTTCCTAGATTCTTGCAAACTACATTAAAGTCTTCTTTGGAATGAGACAAGGTATAAACAAACAAACAAGCTCCCTTTCTTTCTCTTTCCATAGCCCCCACACACAGAAGGCCCGATGTAACGTATGCCTCAATTACTGAAAAAACCTTCTGGCTGGTTTCCCTGCCTCTATTTTCTCTCCTCACAAATGTTGGATTCCTCTTCTTCAATATTGTTTTCATCACTTCACCCAGCTGCTCAAAATCCACAGTTGCTTGGTAATATCTCTGTTGTAGATACAATCTTCAGGCTTACATTCAGAACCCTCCATCAATTGCCCACACACTTCTAATTTTATCTCTCATGCCTACTAACAAGGTGCTTCTGCTCCAGATAATTCAAAATGACTTCCATTCTTGACTTACCGCTTGCAATTGTGCAAAGCCCAACTACAGCAACTACTATCTAAATTGCCTTTGTAAAACCACTTAAACAGAAGCTGTCTGAGCTTTAGTTTCTTCAACTGGAGAATGGGAATAATACTTCGTATGGTTTTTGTGAGAAGAGATAGTATATGAAGGTGCCTAGATTAAATAAGTAAGTAAGTAAGTAAGTAAGTAAGTAAGTAAGTAAATAAATAAATAAGTAAGTAAATAAATAAATAGTCTATCTTCTAAAGTGCCTGGCAAATAGTTGACACCCAATAAAAAGTGTTTCCGAACATACCGTGTTTTGCTTCTGCTCATACTATTTGCACAACTCTGAAATGCTCTGTTCCCTCCCCAACCATTGGTTTTCAAAGAACAGGCAGTGGGTATACTGGCCTTGAAGTCAGACAAAGGGAGGTGGGAAGGCTGGCACACTCTGGTTACTACTGCATAACTCTGGGATGCTGACATCAGCATCTCCCTGCGTGGTCCTCCCCTGGCTCCATTAAAGAGGTGGACTCAGGAGCACAGGGAAGGATGCTGAAGACACTACTGATAGCCTTTGAACACAGTCAGTACCGTATCTCTGACCACTGTTTCTTTCATACTAAGAACTGATAAAGGTCTTCTTTAATTTGGTTTTGTTTGAGATATGGTGGTTGAGTTTTTCCTTTAATCATAGCACCCAACAAAGGTAACTATTGAGATAGAACAACTAATAATTGAACTCTAAGAGTAAGATTTCATTTTCTAGCTAGTAGTAAGCCAAGAATAAACTTGGCAGTAACTATGTCACCTCCTCAAGGGTCCCAGACTAAGAAATAAGAATAGTAATAAAATAGGACTCCTAATTAAATAAGAACTTCAATTAATCGTAATACCTCATTACCAAATAATTCCTATTAGATTCTTTAACCGTATGTAAGTATCCCATATTACTTTTTTATATCCAAAATATAAAGCTTGACACTGGCCAGGTGCTTTGTATTTACTTTTAACTAAATACAGGCTTTGTCACTTCTAAAAATATATGACGCAAATCACAAAGACACTTTCATTTTATGACAGAACATCCTTGCAAATAATTTTTATAATTCATCAGACCCATGACAATCTCTCATGCCAGCAGATTTTGCCTTGGCACCTTTCTATAGTTCCTAGTACCTCAAAATATTAGATTCTTGCTTGTAGTTGGTATTGCAAAGTCCTACAGCAGCCCCCCATCACCTGCCTTACCCTACCTTATCCTAAATCCCTAACCAACTTTAAGCCTAATATGAAATGAATAGCAATTCAATATTCTCTAGGTTCATTCCTTAATTTCCCTTCAGTCTCTTGATCTATTATACACTGCCCCCACAAAAAGTTATGTTGAAGTCTTAACTCCCAGCATCTCATAATAAGAACTTACTTGGAAATAGTCACTGTAGATGTAATTAGTTAAATTAAGATGAGGTCACACTAGAGTCCAATATGGCTGTGTCCTTCAAAGAAGAGGAGAGAGACGCAAAAGGAGGACAGGCATGTGAAGACACAGAGACTAGGGAGAAGGCCACGTGAAGACAGAGGCAGAGACTGGAGGGATGCTGCCACAAGCCAATGAACACCTGAGGCTCCCAGAAGCTGGAAGAATCAAGGAGAGATCCTCCCGTGACCACGGTAACACCTTGATTTTGGATTTCTAGCCTCCAGAACCTTGAGACAATAAATTTCTGTTGTTTTAAGCCACTCAGTTTTTGATACTTTGTTATGGCTGCCCTGGGAAAGAAATACACTGTAGGTCTGTGCTTATTTCCCAAACTCACTTAGAAAATGAACTCCTCTCTCCTGAATAGTACTAGTACTAGGCAAAAGGCGTGTCAATGTTCCCTGCACCATTTCGCATTTTGCATTGCCTTAAGTTCCTTCTTCCTGAAATTCAAAAGTGTTCATGGCTACAGATGCACTTAAAGCCTTTGCATTTCATTTCCCAGCAGCAAAGAAGAGACAGGGAAGTGCAATGACATTTAAAGACCAGGACCGCCCGCCCCCCACCAAGTAAACAGTTTAAAGCCCACACAGTGTGCACATAAGCTACGATAAATACTATTCCCACTGTTTCTAGACATCGCATATTTTGAGCAGCTCAGGGTAATACTCTCAACACTGTCAGAAAAACTAACTCAGACTCCAGAGAGCTGACCTCTCCTCATTCGGCAGAGTTAAATTCAGGAAGGGATGGCGGCACTGTCAATTGCACCATCTGCAAAGGCAGAGCTAACTACCCCAAACCCGCCGATGACCCCTTTGAGCTTAGGTGGGGCGAAAGTCCCATGCGTGGACACATTGTCTAGCTCACTCCTCTCGTTTTTCATTGTTTATGCTTTTAATTATATCCCAATTAAATGAAAAACTCTGAGTATAGGGCACAGATTTGACTTTTAAAAACCAGATGTCTGATGTTGTGGGTCCTCCTTAGAAATTAACATAGGCAAACAATGATATCTCCATGCTCACAAAGGAAACCATCTCCTCCCTCTTTTGTGTTCCTTTCCCAGGCTTTGGGTAAATGAAGGCCACACTTGGTCGCCTAGGCACATTTGCTCAAGACAGAACCGATGCCAACTCAGCCAGTTCCTTTATGGGAAATGACATTCGGCAGCCGGGCCTGGATCTCCCGTAAGCTCCACATATTGTTGAGCCAGCTCGCAGGACGTGCTAGGATCAGTCGGATGATGCCCGCAGCTGCTGACAGCCGCTGTGCAGTGCTCTGACCTCCTGTGTACCGTTTTCTTTTGATTTTCCCTTAACCTTCCCTCCTCCCACTCTCTCTACTGCCACCGCCCACAATAACAAGAAGCATATGGAGGAACCCCAAGTCCATGTCTGGATAAAAATAATAAAAATAAGCTTTCAGGGAACAAACTAATAGAAAAGGAAATGAGGTACGCTTTGCAGTTTCTCTGGGGAGTAGGAACTTTCCCCTTTTAAAATGAGAGTGTCCTGCTTCCTGAAAGTGAGGGCTTCAGGTCTGATCAGCACCAGGACCTGGACAGGCTCCACCAGACCGTATCTTTGATTTCAAAGCAGCTTTGTCTCTTGCTTCTCAAACCAGGTAAGCAGGCACTTAAGAAAGTTTGGTCATAGCTTGGAAAATCAATTCAGTAGGTGGTACACAGACTTCAGAGAAAGCAAGCGAGCAGGCATGCAGTTTACATTTTCTTCGTTGTAAGAAGTGTGGCTAGCGACATAGGTGGGGAGAGGGATGTGGGTGGGGTTAACTTATACATAGTTATTTTATACTGTGCCATCTTGCAGCAGATTTTCTGAGGACTTTGTGTGGGTTTGCCAGAGAAGTAAAAATTGGGTCAGAATAGTTTCACACTCTACTACAAAGCTCTGTGCATTATTTTTTTTATAGCCTCAATTTAGGCAAATCATATTCATGTATCTTTGCTAATTTTCAAAACAATGACACAAGAAGACTTTGGCTAAAAAGAAATAACATATTTTAATCTATTCTTGCTTTTTCCCTAATTTATCAGTTCGACATTATAACAAGGGTCTCAAAAATTGATCTGTAAATATCATTCCTATTTTGCCAGGAATATGATGACAGTGTTTTGTGTTGAAAAAGTTTATTAAGCCTGAGTATATTTTTCTTCAAAAAAGAAAAAGAATATGTTTAAATGGACATAGAATTTTCCATATTCATTTAGACGGCATGATAATCAAATTTATGATTGAAAGGAAATTGGGAGTGTCATAAAATATACTAAATGACAGAATCAGGATTCAAAATTATTTCAATGTAGTAAAGTTATGAGAAAATCTAACATGATTTTATAGCATGATTGGAACATTTGTTTAAAAGGTAAGGTCTGGCACTGAGGGCTCAAAATAACAGTCACATAGGGAAGGGTGAGGCAGCTACAGCTAAATAGCAACATTTATGGGAACGACCAAATAAATTGTGTTGGGCACAAACTCAATGCGAAGTGGCTTGCCAAAAAAGCTAATGATTCATAGACGGCCTTCTAATGCCAAAGTAAAGACAAGATTCTTGCTCTCCTCAACACAGCTCAGGCCTCGCCTAGATTCTGGAACTTTCTTTGCTTCTAGGTAGTGCTCATTATAATCCAGACTTGCTGTTCTGAAAATCCAAAGAGTCATAAACCCTTTAATAACCTGATAAAAGTTATGAACCACCTGTCCAGAAAAAATGCATATACATTCAATTTGCATCCAATTTCCAGGTGTTCACAGATTCCTTAATGAGTTTCTGAGCAATAGACCTAGGGTCCATTTAGTCATAAATCACAGATTAGTAACCAAAATCAGAAGTGTTCTGGAACTGAGGTCCATCTTGCCTCTCATGCCAAAATGTCTGCTTTGCTCATTCCTGCTTAAACTCAAGACTGAGTTGGGTGGCCGGAACAGCAGACTATCCACGTTTTCTATTATCACAAAACTATGGGGTGCAGTCAATTCAGTCATTTCAGTTCAGCAAATATCAGTCAAATATCTGAAATTCTTCTTACATGAATAGACATTCAACTTATTTTTTTGTTTTAGCTTCCTATACACAATAGTCGTAATAATACTCGCTAAGATTTGTTAAGCCCATACCACATGCCAGATACTAGTCTAAGCCCTTATTCTCAGTATAGACACACGACAATCCTGAGGTGAATATTATTGTTTTCCTCAGTTCTGAACAGAAAACTGAGGCAGAGGGAAGCGGGGTAACTTATCTGACCTCACCCCTGTGTGAAGCAGTGCCCATACCTGTCTGCTCCTAACCTCACCACTACACTGCATCGCCTCCTGGCATGATAAACCAAGCAAGCTTCCTCCTTCACACAGACTGTCGAGCATCCTCTGCAGTAGCAGTGGTTTTCGGGTCCCAGTCACCTCCGAAGACAAAGCAGAGAGCTCTGTTGAGTTGCTACCCTTTTAAATTTTTAGTCTTAATTTTCGTTTCACATTTTCCTTAAGGTCTGTGAAAGAAGGGCTTCGCTTTCTGCCTGCTTGTGTCTATCTGCCACACCGCCTGTCCTTTTCCATCAATCTTGAGTTAGGAACCTAACATAAACCTACAATGTTTATGTTTATTTTTATACATATTACTCTTCAGAGTTATCAAATACTTTTGCTGTTCAGTATCATGGCCCTGACCTGATGCAAACACCTTTCAAAACAGACAGGTATGAATGGATCCGGGAGCACCTCCAAGATCCAGCTCAGATACTGAGTCAGTAAAACTCACCCTGTTGAATACCAGCTTCCAAAGAAACCCTGGGTTGTATAATCTCTTTGTCTCAGGGATTTAGTAATAGAAGCCCCAGCGTAAACAGGAGACACTCTGTGTCTGGCCCGTCTGCCATCTCCCTCCAACTATTTTCTGATGAGCAAGCTCACCCGCCACAATCTTTCCTCCTCTCCTCCTGCCACCTCCCTTTCTCTTGTGTCCTTAGCCTTTTAGATCCCTCTTCTTCCTCTTCTCTGAATTTTTGGGAAAGAGAATGCTGGATATCCATAAGAGTTTCATTTTGTGCTCACTGAACCAAAAACAACAGCTAAATGATTACCAGAATCATTATAAGTTAACAGAATATCAACTATTCAGGGAAGCCAGTACAGTCTCTTTTGAAGTGAGTCTTATTCCATGAAGTCTGATCTGTTTTAAAGACTCTGAGAAACCCCAACGTAGACAGGAGCAATAAGAAAGGGAGGAGACGTCCTCCCCTGATTCCACAAGGAGTGCGTTTCTCGCGCACTTAGCCACAGTTCAGGTTCTTGAATTAATGTGCCTCACAAACAATCTCACTGAACATCAAGCTGGGAAATGAACACTGGCAGAGTCCTGGTAAATTCTCTTAAACTGGCCTCTGGCGGGAGCAAAACATCTCTAAATGCATTTGTATCTCAGAATAGTACTTCTAAAGGTTGTCCATGATATGTGTAAAAAAAAAATCCTAATAAACATATCTGACAAATCATGATGATAGCCTCCATATTTCTTTGTTTAATTCTCAGCTTTCTTCTAAGACCTTCTTGAAGTTTGGTTGTAATGGATCATTACGTCCATAATGTGTTCAATGTTGGAGTGAATTTTGAACAGTTTTTAGGCTGCATACTGTTTTCTTCCAGATAATTTACTGGATTAAAATTAGCAGTGTGAAAAGCTGTAGAGAAATCTAAATGCCTGCCAAATCAAAGAAATAATCACATTTTTATGAATATTTAATATCATAGTCATGGCAAATAAGGCAAGTAATTAGTACTTACCATAAATTTGCAAAGTATTATTTTATGTAAATGCTACATTCTACTAGTTTGATATGAATTATTCATTGTATAACCAGACACTGACACAAACCAGTAAACATTTAAATCTATGTGCTATTAGTTTACTTACCTTCAATGATTTTGTGCAGAATATATACATGTTTTTTTCATGAATTCATGTCTTCACTTCTGCCCTAAAAAGGGACAAAAGACAATAAGAACGTTATTTGAAGCCATCTACTAATAGTAAAGAAACTTAAGTTGTAAATGTGGAATATGTGGTTCCCTCACATGTACAGATGAAGAGCCCCCCAGCTCTGCTTCTGCCTCTTCATCTGTCATGCAGATTTTTAATAAAGAGCACTATAGTGATATTATGAAAACAAATACATTAGAAAAAAATAATTGTATATAACAAACTGTGCAGTGATGAATTAGCCTTATTCAAAAGAAAGGTCTGGCCTTTGCCCTCAGCTACTGCTGAGGTTTGATCTCCGGGCTCCTAGAATGTCATGCCTAAGAGGGGTGTCTTTATTTGCCCAGGGACTTTGGTCACCAGACAATCTAACTACGTGATTTCTGTTAGGCTACCTGGTATCTGCCGCTCTCTGGAGGAAATGGAGACTAAACGCATCAACCCAGACTTCGGAAGGGCCGGAGACAAAAGGACAGCCACGTGGGCAGCACATGATCGAGCCACGATAAGAATTGTGGACACCCAGGCTCAGGCGAGCTTCCCTGGTGGGAAATCCTCGGCGCATATTTTCACACATCGATGCCCAGAGGAGTGAGCGCTGCCCACATCTCCACATGGAGAGGACAGCCGGAAGCTTGGCATCTGGACCCCTCGTGGACTCTGCCCTGTGCGTCTCTTCCCCTGGCTGATTTTAATCTGCAGCCTTTCCCTGTTATAAACCTTAACCATGAGTGTAACAGACTTCGAGGTGTTCTGTGAGTCCTTCTAGTGGATTTCTGAAAGTGAGGATGGTTTGGGAGAACCCCCAGGAATAGAACTTGGCATCAGAATTGAGGGCAGTACTGTGTGAACTGTGCCCCCATCTAACCTTGCAGTTGGCTAGATTTTGCATAAACAGACAACTCAGGGAGATGCAGGATTCTGTACTTGAGAACTGAAACAGAATAGCACCTCCTTGGTGGAGAAAGGACAGGTCTCTAAGCCCCTCGCCAGCCTGTGTGAGAGGGTTTTTCTTCTTGTCACTATTTTCCTGAAAGCCCCACTGCTTCTGCCCTAACTTGGAGAGGTCAGTTGAGCCCTAAACTGATCCCAGAGGTACAATACAGGAGAGGACCAAGCCAAAGCAGTCCTCTCTAGCAGCAGCTCTCCTAAAAGTCATGGTGTTTCTAGCACTTTCCTCAATTTCGCACAGCTGGCTTCCTACCTTCCTTCAAATCTGCTCAAACATCAGCTTCTCAGCAAGGCCTCCTTAGGTGTTCTTACTTGAAATCGCCTCCACCTACCCCAGTATCTCTAAGCCCACATCCTGTTTTATTTTTCTTCATAGATGTCTTATCTCTAACACACTATATACACTACTAATTCATTTTGTTTACTTTTTGTCTCCACCCATGAGAATGTAAGCTCCATTAAGGCAAGGATTTTGTTTGGTTTTGTTCATTGTCCCCCAGGGTCTGGAACAGTGACTGGGACATAGAAGGCGTTCAACAAATATTTGTTGAACAAATGAAAGAATAAGGCGTTCTTTAGGATGTATAAGGTAATATGTCCATAGGAGTCCTGAGGGGCTTGCCCTGAATCTGACAGTTTTCACTTGGATTACATTTAACACAACAATAAAATGGCATGGTTTCCTAGGGATCTTTTTTTAGTCACACTGGTCCACAGATTCATGAGATACTGAGAAAATGAATTTTAAATTTTAGTTGACTAAGGGCAGAAAGGGAGTGAGTCTCATCGTGGCCTGAAAATCCATCTTAGTCTAATTTAAGGTCATTCTCATTTCAGGAAATTTCCAAGAAGTCAGAGCAGCTTAGAGCAAAGGTGCTCGAAGTTACAAAAAGGATGTATGGAGGAGAAAGGGTATCAGCACAACCTAGAGAATATCTATCGTGGGGTGGGAAGGTGGGGTGGGAAAAGGCAGAATAGCGTGTGTAGTTCTGTCTAGAGGCAAAAGCCACAGGAATCAGCAGCCCCACATCTGCTCCAAATTCACATTGCCCTAACTTTTCCACCTATGTGTCCTTTGGAAATACATAAAAATGTCCTGCTCAGTCTGCTGTTTCAGTGTGTTTTCTGAAACTCACATGCCCAGTCAGCCAGCAAGATTTTTAACCCCTCTGGTTAGGAACCACTGTAAAACACATGTCTTCCTTCATCCAGGAGGACACACAGGCTAAGTCAAACCTAATTCACTCAAGGGACTGTGAAGAAAAAAGGAAGTCATTGTTGTGTACTGGCTATTGGTCCATTTGAGTTTCCCATGTGGTCAGTTTCAGACTCGGTCTTTCCCCTTCACTTAGGGAGCCAACAATACATGACCCATCCTAGGTCTATAAATACCCATCTGAGTAAAGAAGTCCTTGACTTCCAAGAGAATAGCAATCAGACCAGTCAAAGGGTAGAAATGACAGATGGCCCTCAACACTTTTCATTGAAAGAAATGCACTAAATGGAAGTTTCTTAAAGACTGATGAAAGGGCAAAGAAAGTTTATAGAAGCCCAATTCGTGCTGTTCTTAAATAACTCGCTCCTTTGGCTGTGGGGAGAGAGAAATAGACGGTTGATAGTCCAAGGGTACAAAGTTTAGTCATGCAAGACAAGTAAGTCCTGGAGACTAAAATATAGTGCCTATAGCTAATAACACTATATTTTGTACTTAAAATTTCCTGAGAGTAGATCTTATGTTAAGTGCTCTCTCTCTCTCACACACACACACACACACACACACACACACACACACACAAATAATAATAATAATAATGATGATAAAGGGAGCTGGAGGAAACTTTGGGAGGTAATAAATATGTCTATTGCATTGATGGTAGTAATTATTTCAGGGATATGTACTTATTCCCAAATTCATCAAGTTGTGTACATTTAATAATATATACCTTTTTACATATCAACCATACTTCAATAAAGTGCTTTTTTAAATTAAAAAAAAAAACTTGCCCCTTTGCCCTATAAAAACAGATTCATGTTCAGTGGGCAAGATTATTTAAAATAAATAAATTCAATGAAATGGCTTAATGAAGTAAGTTCAAGGGAATGAAGCAGTGTTAAAATTTTAGAATCTTTTCTAGGAAGTTTCTTTTCAGAATTTCAGTGACTCCTCATTCTCTTTTTAATCTTCCTAAGAAAATCAGCTATGAAGTTATATTTCTGGGATTAAAACCTAAACTCCATCACTTAAAATCTATATGACCTTGGGCAAGACGCTAAGACTCCATCAAATGAGAATAATAACATCACCTCACATATGGCTGTTGTGAGTGTCCGATAGCCAATCTCCACAAAGCACTTAGCATAACATCTGAAACAGTGCAAGTGCTCCATAACTGTTAGCTGTTTAATTATTGTTTCTGTTGTTAATCTTACTTTTTCCATTTTGCCCACAATTCCATTTCACTGCTGAGGAAGGTGATGCTATTGAAGAAAGAGGTCGAAATCATTCGATAATTCTCCTGTCTACATCCTGAAGCTGTGTTAAGGGATTCCTCACAATATCATTTAGTTAGAAATAGGCAGTAGAACTTCTCTACTTTGGGAAGATTTTGTTTCCCCGGTGAGCTCTTCATTCAAATGCACATGTAATTAGAGAGAAAACAGAAGACAAACTTTAAATTTAAGTTGTTCAACTGAGAATGCATAGATATTCACATACCCATATGATCGTAAAGCCTGGATTTTTAAATTCAAACTTTGATTTAATGTAACCAGATGTTAAATAAACCATTTTGGCTTTAATTTCAGCAGAGGCCCCAAGACAATAAATATCACATTCCAAAGTGAGATGCAAGGCCACAAGTCAGAACGTGCATGGGACCTGCTTGAGAACCAGTATTTAACACTTTGCTGACAAGCCATCCTCAGCCAAGAAAGAATTGGGGGAACTGAAAAGAGTTATGACATTAAGAAGACTTTCTGGAGAGTTCTGTGTGCTGTGAGTGCCAAACCTCCCCATGATCAAAGAACTTGGGAATATAAGTCAGTGCGTGCTCCCCCTTTCAAGTGTAAGGAAAGGACTTCGACAAGATCCCTCTGACAGCCTGTCATGCGCCCTGTAGAGCTTTGGGACACTGTGGCCTTGTGTATGAATTTCCAGAGGGAAGAAGGTGATGGCCAGAGGCACTGACAGCAAAGTAAAGATGGCTGTCAGGGCCTGCATATGCCCCCAGGGTTTGCTGGGGCAAAGGATTCCTGAGCATCCCTAGATGTGTTCTCTCAAAGGAGAAGCCCAGCATGAGCATAGCTTCAGGCTCACCTTGATGGGTGAGGTGACACCCAGTAGGGTGTGAGCTACTGAATTCCCAGGGCTGAGGACCACATATGTGACCAGCCAGTGGAGACACATTAGCAGGTAAGAAAATCCCAGCAATTCTTGTGTATGTGTGAGCATGTGAGTGTGTGTGTGTGCGTGCGCATGCGTGCATGCACGTCCTACAAGGGAAAAGTCAGCTTACAGACCTCCTGTCTCCACAGCCCAAGGAACAACCATGCCCACCGTGAGATCTTGCTGCCTCTCTCTCCTCTTCCACACCATCTCCCATTCTGGCCCTGGGGAGGCAGAGCACAGTACAGGGCAAGTGGGAAAAGCCCAGCTCCACAACCCCAGCAGCACCCCACAGGCCTGCAAGGGGGCTGGAGCAGGCTCAAGCTGAAGGGAAAAGTTTACCATTAAACGAAAACAGGTGTTCTATTTATTGCCTTAGCTTGACATATTAATTACTGAACTAAAATTGATTTATTGCAAAAGAAAATCAGAAGATCTTCTGTTATCTAGAGGTAACCAGAAAAATCAAGAGGCCAGCCCTAAGTGCAGGAGGAAAACGAGCGGAGGGGAGATGATGAAGGTATTTTCAGAGCACACCTCACGAGCCCCACTTAATCGGCACGATGACTAAGTTATTAACCAGCACCCTTGCCAAGCTTACTACGCCAGTTCTGCCATATGCTTTCCACACCGGGTAAGGCAGGGGCACCTGCCCACGGTGGCACCAGGAGTGGCACCACCTGAGGGGAACAGGAGGGCCGTTGCGAGCTCTCCCATATAGTCCTACACGCACTCGCTCCGCCCCCCTACGGCTGCTAGGCCATCCCGGGGGAAGGGAGAGGCGGCGGCAGCGATGTCTCAATGCCGAGCTCCACCACCAAGCCTCCTTTCCAGGCCGCACCCAAGTGTGCAGCCAAGTGAACCGGGACAGCGATGACAGGAAAGGCTACTGCCTGTTTCAAACGGAGTGGCCTAAGGTATCTAAAAATGCTCCCCAAAGCTATCCCATCGAACAAGTTTTCCTCTCGTTGCCAATAATTTTCCACAATTAATGAAAGGGCCCCTCTCTCAGAGACTCTCATAAGGGTTGTAATGGCCAGAGAAGTGGTCATTTCGGGTGACATGCAGGGTCTTCCCACACATCGCCCAGTCTCTCCCGGGCATGTTTCTAGCAATGAGAGAGGGGATGTTGTCAAATTTAGAACTGACTCGAAAAAGTGTTATTTCTAAACCTAGAATAAAACACGAAACATTTGGAATTTGTATTTCATTTGGCTCTGGAAAAGAAGAGTGTGAAGCTGCTGAAGATTTTGTGGTCTTTTTCCCAGTCTTAGAGGCTGGGTAGGTAAACTCTAGTGTCACACTGGTGGAGGCTGGAGGTCACGATGTTTTAAAATGCATGGACTATGCAGGCTGCATCCTCAGCACTGACCCAGGTGGAGGTACCCATTTTATGCTCTCGCATTTTAGCTGAGAAAATGTTAGGAGAGTTGGTTTATAGTCCCAGGAACAACTGCTCTCCATGGCCAGTAATTCTTCCTTGCGATAATGGAACCAAAAGCTCCATTTTTTGCCTTTGTTGGGTTAACAGCAAGAATAGTTCTGATTCTTTTATCTACCCTAAAATGACACACGGAGACACACATACATTCAAACACACCAAAAAAGCCCGAGAGGATGCGTCTGACAAGTACAAGAAGCAGAACAGAGCTGGAAAGTGGAGCCATGTGCTCCCTAGGACTCCTCTTGGCTTGAAGGGTTTGGTCTGTGCTTGCAAGCCGCATGCTGTAAATGAGGAAGTCCACTGCGGAGTTGACAGGTAAGATACAGTAAGTGCCTATCAAAAGTCAACTCACAAAACCAAGCTTTTGACAACACACTGTGATGCTCAGTGGGAAACATAAAATTTGCCAGTTGGCCCAGCAACAAGGAGAAGCACATCCAGGAAACTCAGCTTCCTCTCCCTACAGCAAGGGGACAGCCCCTTTTGATTTCAGGTTGGCATGCCGAAGGAATGAGAAAGGGAGTCAATAATCGCTTATGATCAAAAGATTGTGAAAAAGAAAATAAAACAGTGGAAGGCACTCAGTTCTTCATACTCCTTCTGGAACCTCATCAATGCACAGTGGATGTAAAAGACAGAATCCAGGACCAGAGACTATTAGAGAAGGAAAAAGGAATCTTCCCACACAGACAAAAAGATAGGGCTCGTGTCAATGTTTGCCTTTCATTTATTTTGAGCAAACATTTCCTTGCACGTAACAGACTCATCCTGATCAGTAACTTCCACCTGGTGTTCTTCAAACCAGATGGAAGTGTAAATTATTTAAATACATGATCTTCCATTAGCTGTTGAGCTTAAGTGCCTCAAAAAAAAATTTTTTTAAGTGCTTTCCAGGATTCTAGAAAGCGTTTGCACTAAGATAGATAAACATATTTTCAAGACATAACTCTAATGACAGCAATTTTTAAAGTGCAGTCGGCATTAGCATCTATAAGTAATTATGACTTCTGCAAAAGATTGTTTACACTGTAAAAGTAAAATCAGAGCTAATGAGCTAATTAAGGGTTTTTTCGCCTTCACATGACGCTATTCTATAAAATTCAAACACGTTCAGCATGACGCATCGCAGTTATAACGACCCATCTCAAACTGCTTCTTCCATTCAAGGTCCAGACACATTTTTTTCTAAAATACGTTTTTATGTAAAAAATTTGAAGGCAGATTTTCAGTTTAATCAGTTTCCTGAGGAGAAGTGATATTAGCACTCAAGATAATACAATAACCACTGTGCTCGTGTGTGCGGGCGGCGTGCAGTGAGTGGGTAGATTCATGAGCGAAGACATCAGAGTTAACTTGCAACACTGTAATTACTCACTTAGTAATTACAGATTACAAAGGGAATACATTATGTTTATTTATTTTTTATTTTAAATTATGATTTAATCTGCACTGGTTTCTTTTTAATATTATATTTAAACATTCAAAATTCATAGACTTTCAGAAATTAAAAAGATTGGAGAGATCACCGGGTACTTATCAACCTGACGTTGTTAAAACACATTCTGACCCTGGGGTCCTGAGGTTCTCCAGTTCCGACAAGCTCTCAGATGATGTTGATGTTATTGGTCTGTAGACCACCCTTTAAATCACAAAGCCCTAATTGTTAAGATACACACTAATCATGTGGCCCTTCTAGAGATGCCACATCTTGGGAGGAAAAATTTGGAAAAGGCATTAGATTTCAGAAGATAAGCAAAAATCATCGCCTTGCCCTTAGTGTAGTGTTAGTAAGTGTTACATCTAGCTGTCAACCAGGTATCAAAATAAGGGTTAAAACACGGCATGGTGCAGTAGGGTTCTTTTTATTTATATAGTAATAAAACACGCTGAACCTTTTATTAAGACATTTACTATCAATCAGCAAATTTTCCGTTGTAGAAGATTTTCACAACAAAAAAAGAATAAGTGTTCCACATCTTTAGACAACTGGAAAATGTAAATTTAGTTCAAGAAACCATTCATTCCAAGACATTTTCTCATAAGTCTAGTCTACAAAGACTATAAAATGGAATTGCTCAAGCTACGTGTGTGTACGTATGTGTCTATGGCACGTCGTGTGTGTGAGTGCGCGTGTGTGGGGTCTCACTAGTTTGGCCTCTGCCACCTTAATTCTTACTCTCCCAATCCACACCCAAGGCCCAGAGTTTAAAAGTCCTCAACTTTGTCCATGTCCATGAGTCTCTGTTGTTTGTCCTGCTCATTTGTTGCTTTTAGGTTTATATCCCACGTGTAAGTGATATCATGTGATTTTCAACTTTTTCTGTCTGGACTAATGATTACCAGAGAGTAGGAGAGAGGGGGGAGGTAGACGGGGGGGGGGGGGGGAATTTAAA
>CM053511.1:46207483-46370885 GCA_028627145.1 Eidolon dupreanum
GAGTCTACTCTGCCCCCTTGACTTAAGAACATGCACAGTGTGTCTATATTCAAGTCTCATTTCAAGTTCCACTTCCTTTTTTCTCACATGATATTAATTTTTAATTGCCTTTTGACAGTGAATATTTGATGACCCCCTCATCCTTTTTTCACTCTTCCAATAGTGCTCTTTATTTCCATAACTTCTTTGACGTGATTTTAATTCCCTATTTGACCTCTCCTTCTTCTCTTGGCTCCTCCCCCTGGTGGTACACGGCTAAAAGGGAACCTCGACCTCAGAGCTCCGATCACCTGCCCCTTCTCCCATCCATCACCATCCTCATCCAATCATGAATTAGATCATCTCAGAGCACACAGGAGCCATGGAGGGTCCCACTCCATCACCCCATCTGAGGTTTCTGTTTTAAGCAAAAGGGACAAGACCTAGCTCTTAAGAACCCTTGCCTTTTTTTTAAGTTAGTTGCTGCTATTAATGGGATTAATTCTAAAACACACTTTCTTTAAATATTTGAGATTTGAAAGGCTTATAAATAACACACTTATTTTCTGTATCCAAGTCCAGAATTGACACACAGAGCCAGGGAGATGAAAATAAAACATCACCTTTGTTCCTGATAATGCTGTTGGAGAATTTGTCTCAGACAGTTGGGTCAAATGGGCTTGTTAACAATGCACGATCAAATTAAAATGGTGTGCCATGTCGAAGGAGGCACAAGAGTGCTACAGTCACAGGCCTCCTTGCCTGACCCCCAGACACTGGCCCAGGCCAGTCCTGCCACCTTCCCTACACATCTAGGGGCAGGTAAGTACACACACATGTTCTCTGCAGGTCGAGGAAAGTGAGACTGGCACTGAGACATGAGCATATCCTATTCTTTCTTCTCAGGCTCACCCATCAGATCATGCCTCTTACTCTAATCACGCCTCCTCCCTCCAAAAGGGCAAGGAATAGAGGAGAGGCAGGGAGTGTCAGGGTGCCACATCCCAAGTGATAAGAGGAGTGGGGATAAGCATTTCCCCTGAACATGGACTTTTATATGGACCAGTTAATATGTTAAAGTTGCCAATTCTCTCCTTACATATAGGTATCCCCTCTAAATCGGCATAACAGAAGCTCTCCTGTTTGCCATTAGTTATCAAGTCTCCAAACAATTTCCATTAACTAGCACAGATTTATCACACCAGGCGCTGGGCCAACATTCGGGAGGGATACCAAGTATAAGACACCTTTTATACCCTCAGAATATCTAAAAGTCTAGTTGGTGACATCACATTGATTTGCACAAGTAAAATTAAATAACTAAATATTTTGATAGCTATTCAAGAAGATACTGTGAAAAATCGCACAGGTCAGTACATAATTCACTTCCACCTTAATTGAGAATCCAAAAGAGGAAGAAATCTTGATGGGTTGGGGTGGCGAGATGATGTTTTACTGAGGAGGTATGATCCAGATCTTTAAAAATGGATAAGGATTGGATAAAGACGAGAGAAGGGGGAATAATACAAAGGTTTTGGACGAAGCCAGAGGAAAAATCATAGTCTACAGGGCAGATGTTTAATAAGAGAAAGAGTGGAAGGCAATACAAGAAATCCACACCACAGTGCCAGAGTTCAAACCTGCAGGACAAGTTATGCCGCCTCCCTGAGTCCAGTGGCCCCAACTGTAAAATGGGTATTTCATAGTTACTGCCTCGGGGTTTTTTTGCGATGATTAGAGAAGACAATATATGTAAATCAATCAACATTAATTGATCTTTTTATTGTCATCATTACATTTATTACTTGCCATCTACACTGCCAATGATTTTTAGTGCATTTGCTGATAAAATTTATTTAATGCAGACTTGATTTGGCCTCTCCTGTTGTAGCAACCTATTCAGCCTTTTCTAAATATCACTTTTTAAAGAGAATTCTGTATTATAAAAAAATTCAAATATTTATAGAAAGACTAGCATACTGAACTCATATGTACCCACCACCCAGATTTAACAATTATTAACTCATGGGCAATCTTTTAGTTTCATCTGTACTCTACCCAGGCTATTTTAAAGCAAATCTCAAACTTCATGTTCATACACCCTTAATTTTTCAGTATGTTTATTTTTTAAAAACATAACCACAATGTCATTATCATACCTGAAAATATGATTAAATATGCAAACAGTACTCAAGTTTCCCCAGATGGTTCGTTTAAAAAAAAATTATTTTTTGATTTGAGACAGATTCTAAATAAAATCCATGCATTGCAATTACTTGATATATCTCTTAAGTTTTTTTAATCTATAAATTCCGTCTCCATCTCTCTTTCGCTTTTGGAGGGAAGTTGGGGGGTGGTGGAGTCTTAAAACATATGTTGAAGAAGCCAAGCAGTTTGTCCTGTAGAGATTCCCATTGTCTGGGTTTTGTCATTTACAACCCTGTGATGTCATTTAACATATCCCTCTGTTCCCTGTATATCCTATAAATTGGTAGTTAGGGCTCAGGACTTTATCAGATTCTAGTTCCGTTTCTGGTTCGAGTTTTTCATGGGTGGAGTACATACATCCATGAAGGGACACTAATGTCCTGTGGCTTTTCTGTTCTATATTAGCAGTCATTGGTGAGCATCACCAAGATCCATTATTTCGTTGGTTCCAAAAAGGTAATTTTTAACGTTTTTTTCTCACTATTCCTTTTTTTATTAACTTGACTATTTCAGTAGAAGAAACTTTCCCTCTTCAATTATTTGATTATAAAAGAAAGACAAGATAAATGTTTGATTTTCAAAATAATGAGTTAGTTCCTGAGCACTCTCCATAGGTGATCATTGAGGGTATTTTTGCTTTCGAACCACTAAAACATCATGGATTTAAGCGTATTTAAAATGTTTCAGTCCGCTGTAGTTATCTTTATCAATTAAACTGTCATGGTGTTTGCAAACGGAGGCTTCTTCAAGTTGGCCATCGAGTCTTTTCTACGCATCCCTGGTAGTCTTTGATAATTCCTATGCTCTATACTATGATGAGATGTTATTGGTTCATGGCCCCACATCTGCCATTTTTCATGGCCCCACATCTACCATTTTTCAGAGGAATCTGATTCCTCTAGGAAGAAGTGGCACTAACAGACCAGGACGTTGGCATTAAGTCTGCTCATTACTATGGGGGTGGCCTGCGTTTCCAGACCTTTTTAGCGAACAGAGCTAGAAATTTGTTATTTTGTCGTTGTTTTAAGGTAAGATATATCATGACTTCAAACTCATATTTCTGATTTAAATTTAGGACTACAAGGTTTTTAACTCAGCCGCATGTCCCCAAATCCTGTTTCCCATAACACAAACATCACTACTCATTTCATGAACACAATACACATTCAACAGTCTTAAAATAAAAATGCCAACACTACCACCTACAATATGATCACTGAAAACAGTTCAAGATTTTTTCAGTTCTATTTTCTTTAGGACATATCCCGCTAGGAAGATATGGTCAAAGTAGTATGTTTTAAAGTCACTTGAAATAGTTTCTTTCTATGTGGTTTTTGTCACAAACTTGATATTCTGGTGATTCACTTCTCTTGTTTTGCTTCTAATTTTTGGAATTTTTCATTTAATTTTGTTTTATAATTATGTGACTACATGATTCCAAAATCAAATCCAAAAAAAATGTCTATTCAGAGAAACATAAGTTTCTACCCTTGCCCCTTCTACCACATATACACATAACACACACACACACACACACACACACACACGTATTTATACCCTCTGTGTGGGTTGAACCATGTTCCCAAAAAAGAAATATGAAGTTCTCATTTCAGGTACTTGTGAATATGACATTATTTGGAGATAAGATCTTTGTAACCAAGTAAAGATGAGGCCCTACAGGACTTAGACAGGCAATATCTTTATAACAGAAAGAAGAGCGATATTCGGACACAGAAACATAGACACACACAAGAGAAGATGGCCATGTGAACATGGAAGCGGAAATTGGAGTGAAGCAGCTACAAGCCAAGGAACAGCAAGGATGGCCAGCAAGCCCCAGAGGCTAGAAAGGGGCAAGTAAGAGTTCTTCTTCAGAGCCTCCAGTGGGAGCATGGCCCCGCTAACACTGTGATTTTGGACTTCTAGCCTCTGGAACTAAAAATACATTTCTGTTTCTTTAAGCCACTCAGTTTGTGATACTTTGTATGGCAGACCTAGCTCACTAACTCTCATTTCTACCCCACACCCCACCCCGACACACACACCCTCAGTTAAGCGGTACCGTATTACACACATTTTTCTCTGTCTTACTTTTTTTTTACCTAAACTGTATACTCTGAAGATTACTACATATTATCATATGAAGACATTCTTCATGCCTTTTTACAGCAGCATTGCATTCCAGTTGTGCATGCACTTTAGTTTATTCAACTAGTTCTCTATTGATCAAAATGTAAGATTTTCCTAACTTTTTGATATCACCATGAATACTACTGATAGGCTTCAGAATAATCTTTTTTATTTTTGCTGGTATCTTTTTGTGGTCATTTCCTAAGAATGAGATTGCTGGGTCAGAGAGAAAAGGTATATGTAATATCACTGAATATACCAAATTCCCCTCTGAAAGTTTTGCATTCTTAACAGCCATGTGTGAGAGTTCCAATTCCTCCATGGACTCACCAACAAAGTATGTTATTAAAATTCTGGATTTTTGCCGATTTGATAGGTGTGAAATCGTTTCTCTGTGTAGTCTATATGCGTACTTCTCTTAATAAACAAAACATAACTCTTCTAGAAGTATGCAGAATGAAGCACACGTATATTAATAGATTCTTTCTTCACTGCCTTCCCTTCCTGATCAGGCTATAAGATATTAATGTATCTCACATTTCCTTTTCCCTTTATTGATGTTCAATAACAAACATATTTGGGTCAAAATTCACCTTTGTGATATTATTTTTAAAATTCTAATAAGTCATCTCACCTCATTGAAACTATATTAAGTAAGCTTAATTCAAAAATGTTAATGTTAGGCACTGTTTAGGTTTTATGTAAACCTCCATATTACAACATCTAAAGCTTTATAATTGATACTAATATAAGCATGGAGAGAGAGACAGATGCACATACAATAAAGTTAATCATTATTAATAGAGTTGAAAAAATTACTGGAAGAATTGGTTCAGAAGATTATATCAAAATTTCATTTTTAAGACATTTCTTTGAGGTAATACACTATTCTACAAGCAAAATATTTCTAGAAATGGTAAAACACCTGGATACATAATCATTTGCAGCTTAATATAAATTAGCTGACCTAAATATTTTTTGCTTCACAATCACCTGAGATCTGTTGCCTTTCTAAATGAAGAATCTCCCTAGAAATAAAAACCCTGAATATGGTGTAAAATAAAAGCATTTGACAACCAGAAAAAAATTAAAAAAGGAAAATATGAGGTAAACCAGAAAGGTTGTATAATATTGTATAATATTGTGAGATGTATTAAAAACTGGGGCTCCAGAATCATAACAGACTGGATTTGAATCTTAACTCTGTAACTAACCAGCTACATAACTTTGTGCAAGTTCTTTAAGCAGTCTGGGACTTAGTGTTCTCCCATATAATTGATAATAATAATATAATACATGTCCTACAAGGTGGCTGCGAGAATTAATTTTTTTTAAGAATATAAATGCTAGCTCTGACTTCCACTTCTAGGTAGACTGTTTGGGCAGTCAGTGTTCCCACTGAGAACAACTGAAAAGGCTTGACAGAAAAAAATTTTTGAGAGTGAGAAACCATGGAAAGCAAGCTGGTGTCATGCAGCTGCTTTTTCCCACCACCCCCACACACACCACACACCCCAGGATTCATTTGCTAATTGTGATGGTTGGGCAGGGGACTAAGAATATAAGATTTGCCTGAATAGAGCCTGGGGGACAGAAAAACCAGTAAATATTTTGGCAGTCTTGGGGGTTGAAAGAGACAAAATTATTAGAGGCATGAGAGCCAAGTTCCCGGTGAGAACAAAAGGGTGACAACAGAGCCTGACATAAGCCAATTTCCCATTGAGACACAGGTTGACTTCTGAAATGGTACAAAGCAAAGAGTTAAACAGAAAGCCTCGGAGAAGCAGAGCAGAGTTTTGCACAGTCTGGCCATGTGACAAAGCAAAGATGAGAATTCAGGAACGACCAGAGTTAAGGGCTCTGGTGTCTACACCAGTTTCTCAACTGAAAGTCCCAGAGCTCTATATAACAGAAATGGTGCAAACCAGCAAAACCACACTGTCTTCAAGGTGATTAGCCTTAAATCTATCTGTCTAGAAGAAAAGGGTGAACTCTCTCTGCTGGACTATGATATTACCTAGAGTCTATATTACTTTTATATCAGTGCCTAACATTTATTTTAAAACTTTGCTAAATGCCACAAGAAAACTGTATGGCCAAAAATGTTTAAAAGAGAAAATAGATGGTAGAAACAGACTAATAGTTGATTCAGATATTGAGTTAGCGGGTATTTAAAATTATTATGATTAATATGTTCAAGAATATATTTTTAAAAGATAGACAAAATGAATTAAAAAAGAGTATTTTACCAAATATTTTTAAATCCATACAAAAGTATCAAATGGAAATTCTAGGAGGAAAAAAATGTGTGTGTGTGTGTGTGTGTGTGTGTATATATATATATATATATATATATATCCATCCATCCATCCATTATGGACTAAATTGTGTCCCCCTAGAAAAATTCATGTTGAGATCCTAACCCCCAGTACCACAAAATGTGATTGTGTTTTGAGATAAGACATTTAAAGAGGTAATTAAGTGAAAACGTTGTTGGTATGGGCCTTAATCCAGTCTGACTGATGTCTATATAAGAGAAGACTGGAGCACAGAGACACAAGGAATGAATGTGAACAGAGGTACAACTATGTGAAGAGGCAGCAAGGGAGAGGTTATCTACAAGCCAAGGAGAGAAGCCGCAGAGGAAATCAACCCTCCTGGCACCTCGATCTTGATTTCCAGCCTCTAGAATTATGGAAAAATTAATTTCTGTTGCTTAAGCCACCAGGTCTGTGGTATTTTATTATGGCTACCCTAGTAAACTAATATAATAACTAAAAATAATAACTCAATAAATGAATCTAGCAGCAAAACAACTATAGCTTACCAAGAATAAAGGACAATAGAAAATATCTAATCTGAAGGAGAAAAAAAAAAGAGAGATGAAAAATGCAGAAAAGAGCTCATTGACAAAGTAAAAAGAATTATTTCTATATAATTGGAGTTCCAGGAAACAGAAAGAGAAGGGAGCCAAAAATTTGAAAAGATAATGGGTGAAAAATTCTGAAACAAATAAAAGATATTAACTGATAGAGATCAAGAAGCTCAGCAAACCACAAGGAGTTTAAATGCAAAATTTTGAAAACCACACCTAGGCATATCTGAGTAAAACTATTAAAAACCAAGAACTAAGAAAAAGAAATACATTACCTTCAAAGAAGCTACAATAAGTCTAACAATTGATTTCTTAATAGAACCAATGGAAGCCAGAGATAGTGGAAAGACATAAAGTGCTTTAAAAAAAAATAACTGCCAACCTACAATCCTATATCCAGTGAAAATATCCTTTTAAAAAATGAAAGCAAAATAAAAGTTGTTTCAGACAAACAAAAACTGAATGACTTCACTAAAGACCCATATTAAAAGGAATACTAACAGGATTACTTTAGGCAAAAGGAAAATTATCTCAGATAAAACACAGAAATATAAGAAAGAATGAAGAACACAACAAATAATGAATATGTGGGTGTTATGGACTAAATGTGTATGTCACACAAAATTCCTATGTTGATGCCCTAACACCCCATGTGGCATATTTGGAGATGGGGCCTCTAAGTAATTATGCTTAAATGAGGCTAGCAGGGAGGGGCCTGATCTGCCAGGATTGGTGTCTTTATAAGAAGAGACACCAGAGCGCCCTCTATCTCTTCTCTCCACACACACACACACACACACACTGAGGAAAGGCCATGTAAGCACACAGATTGCCGTCTGCAGTCCAAGGGGTGGGCGGGCACTCGCCAGAGACCAACCCTGCAGCCACCTTGATCTGGTACTTCTTAGCTTCCAGAAGAAATTAATTTCTGTTGTTTACTGCCACCCAGTCTGTGGCATTTTTGTTATGGCAGCTCAGGCAGACTAAGACAGTGGGTAAGTCTAAGTGAATATTAACTGTTCAAAATATTAATAAAAGGATCTTATGGGGGGGTTAAAATTGGGTTCAGAATTAAAATGCATGGCAACAATAACATAAAGTTAGAAAAAGGTAAGTGGAGTAAAAGTGTTTTTAAGATTCTAGCATTATTATAAAACTGCTAAAATTGATCACCATAATTACCAGTTTCTGAAGAATCAAGATGAAAGCTCTTCAGAAGATATATAAAAGGAGATGTGGCTGGTTCATAATTGTGCCAATTATTGGCCCATAGAATAGACATTAAAAGTTCTTTCCATAAAGGCGCAATGTAGTTGAAACCAAATATATGCTCTGCTTTAAAAAATGTCCCCTTATTATGATATGGTATTATATGAATAAAATTTGACACTGTGTTAAAAAAATTGACTTATAAACAATTAAAACTTAAAGTAAGTTATTTATCTCATGGTGACCATTTATAGATTTTAATCACTTCATCAAAACACGAAGTTTTTTTTTTCATATTTAACTAAACTTTAAAGCACTCAGAGACCAATATGTTTTTTTTTTCATATTTAACTAAACTTTAAAGCACTCAGAGACCAAGGTGAACTGCTGCTCCAAATATCTTAAGCCTCTTTTATAATACACTATTAGTGGTTCAAAGGTAATCTATATAAATTGGTAAACAGCCTGTGCCTAATGCAAATCTAACTTTAATCATGAAAACTTTCTGTTTTTATTTCAGAAAAATTTTGAATTAAATGTTTAAAATTTTGAGAAAAAAATAAACCTTTTTGTTTTTTATTTTGACAACATAATTATCAAATTCAGGAAATTTAAAGTTGACAATAGTATTATATATTGTATTTACTCTATATTGTATATTTAAAAGTTGCTAAGAAAATAGATCTTAAAAGTTCTCACCATAAGAAAAAATATATGTAACTATGTGTGGTAATAACTAGATTTATTGTGGTGATCATTTCACAATATATACAAATATCGAATCACAATGCCGAACACCTGAAATTAATATAATGTTATATGTCAACCATATCTCAATTTTTAATTAATTTAAAAACTGATACATTCTTGTTAACCAATAGAGTTAAAATTAAAATTTTTGAAATTTAGCTCATATGTGAAATCTTCAGAGAAACCTTTCCTGACTCCCCTCCCTTCCTGATTATTTTTATTACAAAGTTTCTATTTTTATTTCAGGTCTTCTCGCCAACATTTTTCTTTTCCATATGATTTTAGTGTTGTGCTCGTCACAGTCCAATTAATTTCCTTTGCACCTATCAGAACATGGCATTCTGAAGGGCAAAAACCAAGTTTTATTTATTTTTGTGTCCCAATGACCTGGGATAGCACTCAGCCTAACAGATTCTCCAAAACTAGTTTCTGAGTAAATTAAATAAATGCATCATGCATACTTGGTTTTCTTCTTTGTTTGTTTATCCTAAGCATTATATCACTAATTTATGTTAAGCTTGTGGTCAACTTAAATATCTTGTTCTTTTTCTACTGTATCAATTAGATGTATTATATTACTACACACCATAAAATTTGTTCATTTTTAGTTAAAATTTAATCTTTCCAACTTCTGCCCAGTTAGTTACCTGCTACTGACACGTAACCAGTTACATTCTAAAACTAATAATATTTTCAAAGGCATATAGATGATAAGAATGCATTCCCATAAGAATTATAAAACAAGTCATTATGTATTAAGCAAAGAAAAATAGAGATTAAAATTAATATTTGTTCTATATAGATATATTAGGCTTCAAATTTTACATAACTCATCCTTCTCTATTCTTTTCACACAATCAAGAATGGCATTGGAGAAGGGAATTGGCAGGGGAAAGAAGAGAATAGGTTGCTACAGTTTAGTAATGAAAGCTGGATTTGTGTCAGCATCAACATCATATGGAAGAGAGCATTTCCAACTATACTTAACAAAGGATAAAAGAAATGTTAAATGGTGGCTTTTGTCTATCCCAATATCTTCTGGATCTAAAGATTCTATTAACAAATATTCATTGAATGGCTATCGTCCAATTTTCTGGTAAATCCAATCACCAATCACATACTTCATCTGACCTTATTTTCACACTAACCTGCAGTATCATTGCCATTATTATTCCATTCTATAAATAAAACTGAGGTTTAGAGATTCTACATGACTTCCATGCAGCCACAGACATATTGTAGCATTTCATTAAATCTAAGTCAATTTTAATCATAGGACTCACTATTACTTTATATTCCATTGCTGAAAGTTAAAATATGATATCATGCTAAGATGTTATTGAATTTAAAATGCATCTCAGTTTTGGACAAGTTAAAAACGTGCTTTAAATCAATGAAATAGCATTAGTGGTAGAGCTGGGACTTGAACACTGATGTGTCCATCTTCCAGTTCAGTGCAAAGTCTGCCCCACCTTACCAAAGTCAGACAGACAATGATTGCATCCAAACGAGTTGATGTTGGGTAGAGCTGACTCCTAAGGCTGAATGGTTTGAAGGAACACTGACATTTCTGACCATCTGCCCAGTTGGGAAAGATCAGGCTTTGCCTCCCTGGGAGGAAATAAGCATTTCAAGCCTAACAATTAAAGACTGAAAGACAACATAAAGGAAGGCATCCAGGAGAGATCACATTCTCTAAATATTCCCCACAACATGATCAAGAGCTGCAGGCAATGGATCTTGCACCTGAAGGCCCAGACACAGAAAGGTTCGAAGACTTACTTGCCCAGTAGTATAAAACGCAGAGTTTCTCACACTGGGGCCCATGTGGGGTCCACTCTGGCATGCTGCTTTCTCTACACAACTGTGATTCTTGCTGAATAATTGAAGCCCAGCCTTTGTCCATATCAGAGATATTACTGTTTGATTTTGTGGTCCCAAAGGGACAGCTGCAAACAGCTGATGCTTCTGCTGGTACTGAAACTACAGCAGAATGTGGGAAATTTTCTAGTTCCCTGTTGGAAAAATCTCCAGGCATTATGCTGAGAAGTAGGGGCTTTTTAGAGGTTTAAAAAAAAAGTTCAAGAGCATATGGGTGGGAAGGGAAGAGGTTAGTGAGATGCTTTTCTGCAAGGCAAGATTGCATTCAAGCAATAAATTGTAAAAAAAAAAAAAAAAAGAAAGAAAGAAAAAAAAAGAATTTTAATTAATTAATTATAAATGGAATAACCCAGCCCCTAAGGAATTGAGATAATGCAGAATAAGTTCCTGCTAATGGAAAATGTGAATTTTAGTATGCACACCATACCCGGGTAATACTGCTCACATACGTGTATTACAAAAACATGCTCCACCTCCTCCCACCCCGCCTCACTCCAAGCAAAAGAAAAGAACAAGTCACAAAGGTTGAGTTACAAAAGATAATTTCTTCAAAAAGAAATCTCCAGATGTGAAATCTCAAATGAAGAAGATTGGCTATAATACCATCGTCTGAATGAGACCTGTGATCTCAGCCTAATAATTCCCCACATGCATCACAGAGCGGAGGGCAGTGTTCTCTGTCACGTGTACCTGCATACTCCTTTCCAAAATGTTAAGGAGTTATTTCTCACCGAAGTACTGCTGATAAAATGTCTATGATTTTATTATATCAGAAAAAAGTTTGAAACAGAGGCATAGAGGGATTCAATGACTTGCCTTAATAAAAACACATGTAGTTGACGAGTTCATCAAATTCCCAGGATGAAGCAAAAGAACATAAAGAGAACATCTCTCCCTGCTTGGTGGCAAAGAACTTGAGAGAAAACTTCTAAAAAGACACAAACAGCTGAGACTCCCAAAACCAAAGCGTAGCCTTTCAATCATTCCACTTTTCCCCTGTATTATCTTGTGGCCAGAGGTAAAGTAAATAACTACAAATAAATGCTGTTTATCTAACAACAAAAAGAGCTTTCATTGGTCTTTAAAATGACAGTTGCTATGTGGAGTTAGTGAATGCGAGAATCTGTGAAGAATTCATTTGATGAATGGAGCAAATGAAAAAATAAGAGTGCTAAGAGTCTGAAATTTTGTCTGAAGTACTGTTTTCTGTGGAGAGAGGAGGCTTGAATTTGACCTGGGTTCAAAGGCCATCTCTACCATTTCCAGCTGTGTGAAGCCTGGCGACTCACTCACCCACTCATGCCTCATTGTACAGTGGAGTGAAAAGTACCCACACACACTGGAGCTGCGAGAGGAAAATGTGATGATGAAAGCTCTTAGCATGTGCCTGGACTCAGGAAGGGTGAGGTGAATATTAATCTGGTAGCCAGAAAGAAATATATTTTGCAGGCAGCAAAAAGCATAGTCTTGGGGGCAGCCTTGAATAAGAGTCATCTACGTCAAAATTTAGTCAGCAAGATAAAGTCTTTTGCTAGAGGACAAAAAAAGAGGAATTTGAGGGTGAATGTGATTTTATTTTATTTTATTTTATTTTATTTTATTTTATTTTATTTTATTTTATTTTATTTTATTTTATTTTATCTGTCTGGGGTTTCAATTTTTGTTTGGGGATTGTTTTTTCTTTTGTTGATTGGTTGATTGGTTTGGTTTGTTTTTTTGATCTGTGTGGTATGTTAGCTACTCAATAAGTATTTGCTGAATGGTATTAAAAGAGGGAGGAATTTAGTTTGGGATCTTGTCTTTCCTGTAATACAATGTATTCCCAAGACTTACTGCAATGCCACACAAATATTATATTTTTTGTATGGCTGAATATTAGTTTTTTTGTTGTTTTTTTTCATTGAGATATAATTGATATATAATATTGTGTTTACTTTAGGAATACAACATAGTGATTTGATACACACATATATTGCAAAATGATTGCCACAATAAGTTTAGTTAATATCACCACACATAATTACAAAAATATATTTTTTCTTGTGATGAGAATGCTAAGAATTTTCAAATACACAATACAGAATTGTTAACTATAGTCACCATGCTATACATTACTTCCCTAGGACTTATATATCTTACAACTAGAAGTTTTCACCTTTGACCATTTTCCCCCATTACACCCCCGGCCTACTTCTTCCTTTGGCAATCACTGATTTATGAGTTCGGTTTTTTGTTTACTTGTTTTTTAAGATTCCACATATGAAATCATAATGTATTTGTCTTTTTTGTCTGACATTTCACTTAGCATAATGCCCTTGAGAGCCATCTATGTTGTCGCAAATGGCAAGACTTTCTTCCTTTTCTATAGCTGAATAATATTCCATTGTTTATATACACCACAAGTTCTTTATCCATTCACCCACCAATGAACACTTAGGTTGCTTCCATGTCTTGGGTATTGTAAATATTGCTACTATGAACATGGGGGTACAGATATCTTTTCAAGATAGTGATTTCATTTTCTTTGAATAAACACCCAGTGAATACTAGTTTTTAAAATAAGAACTTTCGAGTTGTTTTCCCTATTACATTTTTATATTACCTTTCTGAGTTTCATTTTTACTACTCTGTATAATAGTTATGGCCTCTCTGTATTGAAATAGAAAATCCAGATGCTGTATGACTTTCACCATTTTATAAAACCTTATTGTCTTGCCAATGTCATGAAACTGTCTATAATACAATATTGTCCAATTGTCTCCCGACTGTTTTCATCATAACAACCCGCATCCCTGGGCAATTAGTACATTATGCAACCAGCCCCGTAAAGGTTCTAAGAGCATCTGAGTCCTCCCAACCTTTTGACCCAAGTCCATAACTTAAATTTATGTTTACTCACTCAGCATCCATCTGTACTTTAAATAACATGAATGCCATATAGCAAAGAGGAGAAAGGAACTCCCATCTTTAATTATGTCTTGGTCACAGAGAGGCTATCAGAATTCTGGGTCCAAAGGAAATGCCAAATACCTTAGATGAGTTTTCCCTCCATGAAGAGATGGAGGACCTCAGAAAAAAACAATCACTAGTCACTTACTAGTGTTGATCCCAGGCAAGTTAGTGAACTGCTTCCTGTCTCAAGTCCTCATCTTAAATTCAAGATGATGACAGTACCTGCTTTATAGTTTTTATGAGAATGAAATGAGATACATATTTTAAAATACTTAGAACAAGGCATTCAATAAGCTCTATTAAATACATGTTTTTTTAAAAACATTGGAGAAGTGTTCTAATTAATAAGACGGTGGTAGTAAAAAAAAAAAAAAGGCTTTGCAGTTGACTCCGAAGCCACAATGCTCACAACTGCACATAAACAGTGCTCACAAAAAAAAAGGAAAGAAAAGGAAAGAAAAGAAAAGAAAAGAAAAGAAAAGAAAAGAAAAGAAAAGAAAAGAAAAGAAAAGAAAAGAAAAGAAAAGAAAAGAAAAAAGAAAAAAGAAAAGAAAAAAAAGAAAAGAAAGAAATATCAGACAAAGTCACTCTGTGGATACAGGGAACAAGGTAGAGACAAGGTCTGTTCAAGGCTATGTGTGAAACCAGACGGAGAGAAGGATACTAAATGTCCCTCATCCTCAACTAAATGAGTAACTTCTGCTTCTTTATCAATGACAGCTGTCCCACATTAGTCCTCTTGCCTCCTGGAGAAAACCGTACCAAGATACCAAGTCATCAAATTGACCCTACCGCCTGACAACGCCCCATCGGACACCAGCTCCTGCTTCCTTAAACCCTCCTTAGAATTCCTCAACTAGCCCAAATCCTGCGATACGCTCCACCTGGTTCCTCTCAGCAAGTTGCCATAGAGCTAGCTCTCTGATGTGAGCCCCCACGGGCTGCAGCAAGCTAAGCAGCCCTGACGTTGGTTTGACTCAAGGTGTGTGCCTGGTGTTCTTTGCCTGGTAGGCCATATTATTATTATACCGCTGTCAACAGCAAGACCAACAGCTATCACTTAATCAGTGTTTACTCTGTGTCAGTGACCTTCTAAAGTACTTTACAGGGATTAACTTAATCTCCACAACAATCTGTGTTCTGGATTTAGAGAAGTAAAGTAACCAGCAAGCAAAGAAGTGTGAATTCAAACCCAGACTGTCTGATAGCCAATGCTCTCAGTCCCCGCCTTCCACTGCTTCCCAAATGGAGGCGGTTGTCCCACAGGCTTCATACCCTCTGTCTCTTAAATTGGAATTGAGCACAGCTGACCCCCGTTCTGCTTGATTATTTTTCAGTTTATGTTCATTGCCAAAGGGATGAGAAAGAGAAGGGGAGGGGGGTGCACCCTCTGCCCAAATGGAGTAGAGTTTCATTTTGCATTCCCATCCACATAAATTTGAAACTGGGTCTATTGGTTTTAAATGTGGAGCTTAGAACAGCTTCTTGGGTGAGGAGGCAGATGGCATTGAGGAAGGGGACTGCGGGCTGTAAAATCCACAAGACCTGACTTCAGTCCCGGCTGCAACCCTCCTAACAATGTGGAACTTAACTTCACCTCTCTGAAGCTTGGTGTCCTGTTCTGTGAAACGCGCGCAGTAATGCTGACCTCAGTGGGAGGTGATGAAGTGCCTGGTACAGAAAAGCACTGGATACGTGAAAGCTGTTACTGCCCCCAGCACGGACAGCAGTGACGCTCGGTGCCTGCAGAGAGAGCTTGCCATGGCTCACACATCCTCAGAAATCATAAAAGGCCCAGATGGGTCTTTTCATGGTCACTGAGAGTGCAGAGGCCATCTGAATCAGGAATGAGGACAGGGAAGGGAGGACAAGGATAAAGGAGCCATTTAAAAATGAAGAAAGATCTTGTTTGAGATCCTGCGCCTACTCATCCTAGAAGCCAACAACGCAGAGAAACAAATTAATAATATTCTAGTTTCAAGACATTTTCATGCTTAGAAACCATAAGAATTCAGACCCACAGAGACTTCAATTAACACCCACTAGACAATAAATTTTCATCTTTGTGGTAATCTTAGAGATTTCATAGACAGGCTTCTAAAAGAGAATGGAAAAAGTATATATAAAAATACCTAGATATGTATGTATAAGTACATCAAGAAAGAAGGCTATAATTACTACCAGTAATTATATGAACAATTCCCTGTATTTGCCACAAATCTCTCTTTAATGATCTGCAACCTATTTGTTAAATGGGAGGAAAAAATATGAGGACAGGAAATGGGAAGGGGCGGAGTATGGGGGGCAGGAGAGACGGGGGAAGAAATCACTTTATTTCTAGCATGATGCGATGAGATACAAATACAATCAAAGGGGTTAATCTAATCCCTTTGTGAAGCGTCGAGTCAGAGAACAAGACAAAAACAAACCTGTGATCTGGAACTTCCCGAGCCCCCACTCGGGGGGATTAATGAAGAGTACACGGCTGTGAAATTACGTGCCCTCTGAGTCGGGAAAATGGTCCTGCTGGTGCATGACCTTGAAATGAGGGGATGCAAACTTCACCTGATCCACAATTATGAAGCCCTGAAAGGAGGGGCTCGGGGAGAAGGACAGGATGCTTAAAAGAGGCTGTGCGAATGCTCAGAATATGAAAACCCACAGATCTCAGCCCACCCGAGGCTGGAAGGGGGATCTAAACAGAACATAAAATATTCAGAGGACTTTAAAAGGGCGCTGGCGTTTGTGCAGAAGCATTAGCAGGCAAGCCTGTCCTCTATTTACATGAAGTAGATATTTTGTGGCTGTTGTTATGGACTTCGTGATGTTTGTCTCTGTTCAATTTTCCCTTTGCGATGAAAAATTGTTCTGAGATGATTTCTAGTCTTAGCTGCTTTACATGACAGTATTATCAAGGATTCATCAAGAGGCCATCTGTCGAATTTATGAAAAAAATATGCAAAAACAAAACAGATGAAAAGGAAAGAGCAAGACAGACTGGTCCAGGGGAAGATAGATGTGGCAGCATGGGCCTCTGTGTGAAAATTACAACATTTAAATACTGCGGAATAAATTACTGTGCCGAAAAATTAGTGATGCTCTCCCACTTTAGACGCTACCCTTACCATAAGAACATAATGAAATATATCACATAGCAAATCGCCCTTTCCTCAGACTATTATTATATTCCAATGAAAAATTAGGAGAGGAGAGACACATAAACCTCAAATGGGAGGGATAAAAATGAGCCAGAGTGGATTTGCTCTAGTACTGAGCCATGAGAAGCTTCTCCAAAATGCCAGTCCATATGGAAATAAGAGCTTTTCCCACCTATTTATTAGAAAGTCAATAAAATAAATTACAGATTGTGTGAAAAGCCTGAAATAACATATATTAAAATGACAACAAGGCTGGCCAAGCTTACACCCAAATTAGATGGGCTGTAAAAACAATGTGTTTCAGAAGGGAAATGGGAAGGAGCGAGAAAGGCATGAGGATACAAATGACCAGAACTACAGTGTTGCCCCCTGTAGGTGAGACTCAGAACTACATGCGCACTCGGTCCACTTGCTCCTTGAGACTGCCCAGCAAGCAGCTCAGCCAGATCTGAGCACTGTGGGGACAGACTCGCAACAGACCGGACACGGCGGCACCCCTCTTTGGAGTCTATCTCTAGCCCCTAACTCTCACAGCAGCTTCCTCCTCCCCTTGAGTCATCTTCCCCAACCCCGTTCCTTCCGTTCCCCCCTTTCTTCCTATAGGTCCTATCTGTAGGAAAACGCCTATTCCACTGCCTTAAGAAGATGCTTAACAGTGTTGCCAAATAATGTATTAAAGCATCATGCTCCACACACACAATCAAGACAATAGCTGGCACCCGCCCCTACGTGGTAAAGCATGGGAGGAAAAGAGTAAAGTCCTGTCTCACCAAGAGCCAATGAGAGTAATAATCCTATAAGAGAAAATTGTGACCAACCATAGCATTAGCTAACACTATTCTAAGTGCTGTGCATTGATTAACTAGTTTAACTCTTATACTAACCCCATGAGATAATTACTACTTTTTATTGCTTCCCATTGTACAGACAGAGAAATTGAAGCACCGAGAGATGTAATGGTTCTCATCCAAAAATCACATAGCTATGGTGCAGGGACTGAAACCCAGGCTGCCGGGTTCAGAACATGGGCTCCAATCCACCAAGCTTTAATGCCTCACCTTAGGAAGGCAGCTGAGGTACCTCATTTATATTATTTGAACTGTTACAAATTCTTCAATCAAGAAATATGAGAGTGAGAATTACCACTATGAAAAACTTAGATGGACCGTAACACTCCCCAGACTCCTGCAAACCACAATCCTTCACAGGCTGGCACCCCCTCCTCATTTTCCTCCTTCTGATAAGTGAAGGATGCATATTTAGAAGTGTTCCCATCCATCTATTATGAGATGCAAGAAAATGGGTTCATGATAATAAAGACACAGACTATTTTATCAACACAGGTGGAAGGTGAGAAGTGAAACCCAAAGGGCTGGAATAAGGGAACTACTTGAAACTAAATTAGGTCCTTCTAGAAAGCTCCCCACTTTTACTTTCCATACTGGAAAATCCTAAAATGTATTTGATCTATGATATAGGGGTTTGCAGAATTTTACCAGAAAGTCTGTGACGTACACTGAACATCTGATTAAAGATTTTACATTTGAACTAAGCACTGTGTATTTGCTAAACCAAAGGTTTACAAGAGAGTAAATAACATTATTTTGGAAATAAAAAATAATTTTAGTATTTGAAATACATAAATGACATTATAGACGCTACATTAGTCTATATTATCTATACGGGTCCTTGTGAGACATTTAAGTTGAAATTTTCTTCTACTTCCTTTTTTTATCAGACAAAATGGACTTTTTTCAAATCTTTCTTTAATTTTTTAATTAGAGCTGACATTTTATATTATTTCACATGATTTCAGGTGTACTTATACTTTCACTGTAAACAGAAAGTTGACCAACTTTAATCCAGCACCTTATTTTATTTTCAACTTTACTTTCTCTTTTTATGGAATCATGATTATTTGTAAAGAAACACTCTAGTATACCAATTCAGGAAGCTTGCTAGTCTCACCTGGTCCTGATGATAAGATTAACCACTTCTCCTTCTGAAATTCACCAAGTGGATGAATCTAACGGGTGCTCCCACGGAAGCCACTCAGCCATAGCAAGACTGGGTGGCCCTGTTAATCATCGATTCCTCCCTTCTTCCATTCTCTCTTCACATAAGCACAACAGACGTTGACGACACTTCCTAAACATATAAAAATGAAATTTTATATATCTTTTTTCAAATTATAAGTGCAATGGGATCATATTCATTAGACATCTACTATAAGCCCAGCCCTTAATACTAAAATGCAGAAATTCGAAATGTATTTTTATCTAATCTGTATGTAAAATGGCCCCAAAACTGGAAACAAGATTCTAGATTGACCCTCTCACAGTTACTGCTAACAAGTCCTTTGGCTTAATAACTCAAAGTATCTATACTGATTCTAGCTCAGACGGAGCCACATCATCCAAGCATGTGAGTTAGCCCAGGACATAGCAAAAATACTTCCAGCCACCACAGTGGCCTCAGACAAATTTCAAAATGGATAGGCACAAAATATTTTATTTATGAGCAATGTTTACCCACACACTTTTACTCCTGATTCTCCTGTTCCTCCTGTCACCAGATGAAGAGGCACTTGGTGGCCAGACACAGACTATGCATAGACCTCTTCATATACAGGCATGGAGAGTTGAATGTTGGCTATCCCAGATCCCAGTACCTGGGATTATTCTCCATCCAGGAATCCCTTGGTCACTGAAATTTTATCAGTTTGTATATGTATGTAAGAGTGAGTTAGCTCCTCGAATTCCACCTGACTTAACTTGCCTATCCTTGACTCGCAGTCCCTGATCGACCTTGAAGAAATATCTCGTGCACATGAATTCACGCAGGCATCACGTTATATCCACATCACTCCACGTAGCTATTCCTAAAATATTAGCTCTTTTTGTTCTTCCATTATTTCAACTATGCTTTACTTTTGTCTCTACTTACCATTTAATTATACTCATTAAATCAGAAATTTATACTTGGATAAACCTTCACTCAGATGCGTATTTGAAGCACTTACTGATGATGTTTTTACCTCTGGAATGCCTCGTATTTCTCATCCATCAACATACCTTTCTTGGTCTCTTTCTAAATTAACCTCCTCCAGGAAGCATTCTTTGATTACCCTAATCTACAATAATCACTACTTTCCACTGTTGTATATGATATTTTTCTCATATGGAGAACCAATGAGCTATTTGTATATTCTTTATATTCTGGGTCTTATATATTCAAGTGTTTATTATGCTTCTTGAATTCAAGTAAATACTTGATTCATTGTTTGTAATTATTTAACTAAAATTCATTTATAACATTTGTAAGTCAGTTAATTTATATTCTCCTATGTGAATATAAAAGTAAGGCATTCAAGGACAATATCCTTAAACTTATAGCAGGGAAAATATAGCATAATAGGTATTTCAAATGTAATATGTTCTAAATATAACATTTAATGTTTATACCCAGAAACTATCCCTCTTCCAGCATTCATTATCTCTAAAAATGTCACCATCAGCCACTTGGTTCTTAAGTTACAAATCTTGGGTCATCCTTGCCTCTAATCTCTCTTGTTGCTAACTCACTACTGGCATTTACAAATGCCCTTGTTATACTGCCATCTATAAAATGAGAAGAGTGATATTCATTAGCATCGATTTTGGTGAAGCCACAATGCCTCTTCTGCACATACAGCTTTCACCCAAAGCAAATTTATAAAATGAAGAATATGTGATTATTGTAATAGTGAGAACAAAACAGAGACTGAAGGTTATCTATTTCTAAAATGTTTTAAAGGTGCCATGTTTCATCTGGGTTATTTTTATAAAACATACCTCAAATATTGAAGAATCTGAGTGTGGGCTCCTCTAATCATATTGAATAAATGCACACATAATAAACCCTTACGTCTGCACGGACTACATTTGTCAGTCCTATTCTTATTATTAATGACAATGCTTTATGTTCATATTATGGTTTATAATGGCTCTCATGCCCACTAGCTCATTTCTCCCTCACCACAGAACCACAACAGTTATTATTGCCACTTTACAGACAAAGATGCCAGTTAAACTTGCCCGAGGTCACTTAGTGTGTCATTGCTGAATTTCACTAGAGAACCTCAGTTTCCCAATGCCTCATACAGTGCACATTACACTGGCTCTTTCTCTGGCAGTTCCTACCCTGTGAAATCAGTATCAGATCCCAAATGTGTATATATTTACACACACACATTCACTACACATGCATACACGTCTATGCACACATTGCTGCACGTACACATACATACATGCACACACAACACTGAGTTTCTCTATGCTCACCAAAAATCAGGCTGTTTGAAGGGTCCACAATCCCCTCAAATTCAACGATTTGTCTGCCTTGTTGCCTTAGAGAAGGGCATTTCATGAGAAGCCTGAAAGGAATCACCTGAGACCCTGTTAATGCACATTAAATTAGTCCCTCAGTGCACGCCACCACCCCGCCACGGAGTGGCTGACACCAGTAATAGAGGCTGCCCCTCCCTACCCCCATGGCTGGGCTCTTGGAAGGGAGCACCCCAGGCCAGGTGGAGCAGGGCGTGAAGCCAGGGCCACCAGGCAAATATCCTGAGTGGTGGCCCTGGCCTCGGGTTGTACTTGGGTCCATTTTGTTCATTTTAAAGCTACTGCCTTTAATAGAACAAATCTCTTTTGATCTGTGCCTGCTCAGCATGTGGAGAGAAGGCTGAGGGAGTTTGTGTTATCTTAGTTAAATAACTGTTACGCCAAATAAACACTATGCACAGCACTCAGCCTTTTAGCAACAGAAAATAAATCATCACCAAAAAGCTTATTTTTACGAACCCACAAATCATCAGAAATATAAATGCTTTCCTTTCCATTTCCATGTTTTAATAAAGGCTCCCCCCTCCTTTTTTTTTCCCCCCCAGACTCACTCAATTACAATATCACTATCAGTTCACATTACAGGTCAGAGATATGGGGCTTAATGTATGGAGAGCCAGTTCTCCTCTCCTAATAACCTGTCATTCCGAGGATTTGAATGTCAGAACACAGCCTGCCGCGGTAATGCTAGTCGGCAGCCCGATGATGAAAACTTTGGACAAATCGTGAAGAACACGCCAGAGCCACATCATCGGAAGGTTACCGGGGAGAGCCTTTCATTCCGCTTTGACCCCTTGATCTGACAAGTGACACCTACAAAATGAACAGCTCTCCAACTTAAATTGTTTAACTGTAGCCTGATCAGTTTTATTATCTTGCTAATCCGGATATCAGCCATTTCATCAGAATGGAAGATATGCATATCATGAATTATTTTGACACGGGGACCTTTTAATTTTTGCCAGCAATATTTCACTGCCCCAATCAGGGCTTGCAGTCACTGCCACCGTTCGCCTCCTGGGATGTCAGAGGACAGCGCACTCCTGACAGCACCAAATCATCTGGGAGCTGTAACGAGCCATTGCTGCAATTATTATTATCTCCTGTAGTCATGCATTTCATTACAGCACCGGCAGCCAGGGCCTTGGGGTTCAGAGTAGTCTCCTTCAGGAATCTCTGCCATTTTATGGGCTTGGGGAGCTCTGGGGTGTAATTTCCCTTTCCTTTCCCCTCAGTAGACAAGGCGAGGTGAATTTCTAATAAAAACAAACTGTAGGTAGGCACCACAGGAAGAGCGAGCTCGGTACAGGACATTAGGCAGCAGTAGGCAGCCCGAATGGCCTGCCTGAAGTTTGTGAAGACACTGGTTAATCCACAGTACAGTTTGCTACAGAGAGAAATAGAGAACAGTTTAATCCTTGGGGGGAAAAATGTTCCTAAATGGCAAAGTGCTAAGAATGCTTTCTTAAAGAAAATGCCCTTCTCCCTGAGATGCGTTTCTTCTCTCTGCCCTGCTAACCATTTTCTTCTTTGGAATCGTCATCCAAAGAGGCCGCAGCCCCACTGCGAGCCTGGGCCACATGGCCTGCAGTCACTGGCCTGGGCGTTGGCATCACGCAATCAGCCACACTGATCAGCCCCGCAAAACACATCGCTGTCTTTACGGCTGTCATCAGTCAAGTCACTCAGTATCTTCCCTACGAGAACCAATGGGAGAAAGTTTTCTTAGTCTCATAAACAACCGATTGTGTTTACCTTGGGGGCACTGGGAATCTTATCATTTACCGTGTTCCTTTCTTCAGATGACTACTAGAAACCTCAAAAACAAACTTGTTACCCTTCAGAATATTAAACATAGAACTAACATGTGATCTAGCAATTTCACTTCTGGGTATATATCCAAAAGAACTGAAAGCAGGGACTCAAACAGATACTTGCTTACTCATGTTCATAGCAGTATTATTCATAATAACCAAGAGATGGGAGCAACCCAAGTGGCCATCAATGGATAAATGGATAAACAAAATGCGGCCTATACATACAATGGAATATTATTCAGCCTCAAAAAGGAAAGAAATTCTGACACTCACTACAACATGGATAAACCTTGAGGACATTATGCTAAGCAGAATAAGCCCGTCATAACAGGACACAAACACTATACGATCCCACTTCTATGAGGTACCTAGAGTAGTCAGATTCAGAGAGACAGAGGAGAACTGTGGCAACCTGGAGCTGGCGGTGGGGAGACGTGAGGGGTTATTGTTTGATGTGCACAGTTTCAGTCTGGGATGAAAAGTCCTGAACATGGCTGGTGGTCCTGGCTGTACGACAAAGCAAATGTTCTTAGTGCCACTGAACAGTACACTTAAAAATGGTTAAAATGGTAAACTTCGTGTGATGTATATTTTTCCACAATAAAATTAAAAAAAAAAACACACTAAATTTGCAGCCAACCTCTAGCAAATGTAAAGGATCTCATAACATTTATACTTATGACCACTTTCATTTTTTCTTCCTACCCTTATATTATCTTTGCTTTATTTTCCTCACTGATTCTTTTAAAATATTATTTTATTGTTGTATATGTTAGTTTTTGTCATACAATGATTTAAAACTTTTTCTTTTCTTTTCTTTTTTTTTTTTTTTTTTTTGGCAGAACAAGGAAGGATTTCCATATTAAAATCTACTCAGGCTGGCAAGACAAAGCTGTTGGTTATTGTGTCCCAGGGAGAGAGTAAGTGAGAAATATGTGTTTCTAAAGTTTACTAGTGACACTGAGACGAGACAGAAAATCTCTAAGAGGGAAGGCTGCCTTCTCACTTCTCCCTGAGCTGGGCAAGCATGTTCCCTCAGTGTGGCCAGGGTATTATGAGTTCTCCCACGCCCTTGCCCCCAAACTTGTAATGGCTTCCAGACTTTGTCCCTCCCCCAACTCTCGGCCAGCATCATGGGCGTTCAACCTCTGCTGTCTCACGGAGCCCCACATTCAAAAGGATACTAGGTTTAGGGTTCTGCCATCAAATACTAAATTTCTCAATAACTTTTAAACAGGAGCCCCAACTTTTCATCTTGCACATCATGAATTATGCAGACTCGCAAATTACGTGGTTGGTCTCGCTTCCACCAGTCAGTGAGCATCTTCAGGGAAAAGAACATGTCTTATCTTTCTTTGCATCATCAGTCTCAACCCCAGTGCCTGACCGGTGATCCACAGGAGATACTCAGCAAGTATTTGCTGCACAAATGATGATGGAAATTACAGGAAGCCCTCTATTTCACAGTACTAAATATTCTTTCTTCATAATCATTGTATCAACCCCACTCCAGAAAAACCATGTGAAATCAGGAAGGGCAGGCTTTGTGGAGGAAAAAAAGGTTCATGAATATGACCAAGATGAAGAAGACACTGTGTCCCTTTGTTTTTCCCAGGCTGGAATTCACATGCGGAAATCACTAAGATATAAGGAATGTGATGTGTGTTTGCACCCACAGCTTGAGTGGTCATACCCCTGGCCTCAGACACCTCAAGAGGGAACCACACATGATTCATCCCAGAAAAATCACCTCGACACTCTTTTTAAAACTCTCCAGAGGTGTGATTTTCACAACTTGCCTAGGTAACACTGCCAAGCTATCCCATCATTCTTTGCAATTTCCCTGGGAGTTAAGGCTATAATAGCTATCCTTTTAACCAGATAGAAATGCGGAGAAAGAAAGTCGGGAGAAGGAGGAAGCTAAGGAAAGAACACAGAAATGCAGGCAGACAGAAGGAAAAAATGACCATTATGGATCACAGCTTATAGCTCACAGTTCACTTCAAGTTCCAGACCTTTACAATATCAAACTTCCAGAGAAGATTGTACAGAAGCTGCAAGAATTCTAGGTCAGTTTTTCCATTTCCCCAAACCTAACAAAATTTAAAGAAAGTTCAACCAAAAAATGGCGTTTGGGGTCTTTGAAACTCATCATTTGATTCCTATTTACATGAGGATCAGGGACCAGGGTAAATCAAAGGCATTAATTTGAGGCAGAAAGGCAGGGGCGGGGAGGGATTTAAAAATTGAATGTGGCAGGTGAGGTGGGGATTTGAGAGGAAATGGCGCCCAGGGTAGCATTTTCTAATTTGCAGACTTGCACTGAGCCATCCCCCACCCACATGCTCGCTCTGTTCCTAACAGCATCTTTATCAATTAAGATTCTATGAGACTGGCAGGCTCCAAGATCAACAGTACCATCCACATATTCACTATTCCCCTGGCAAGACGAACAATTCCGAATATTAAAAGTAAAGCGACACATTCTGCCATGTCTTTTGTATACAGACAGCTGAAGCTGTGTGAAAGTTTGGCACCAAAAGGCCAAGTACCATATTTTCAGCCACCCACACGCCAAACCCTATAATAACTACAGACTCTAGATGTGAAATTTTCAGACACTTGCAGCAAAAGAAAACTAATAGTCATGTTTCTTCATGTGCTTCCTTCCCTAACAGGACAGTTTCTCCACTTTAAAATCTCATCACTGTAAGCTAAAGAACAAAGGGGGCTGTGTAGATATATGCACCAGATGTCAAATGGTGCTTATTTATTTAAACAGAAAACCCTACTTGGTACATTTGGTCCATTTAGTAGCATGTACTCTGCAACAAGTATTTTTTATGAGTAAAAAAGCTGCCACCAATGCGCTTAAGTTACAATAGGGCTTCCGGGAAAGTCTGTTAGCTGAGACTAAATGTTGCTCTTTTTGCTTTTGGTTGAAATATAAATTCCCCTTTCCTTCCTTTATAGGAGAAACATTGTTGCTAAAGTCACTCCAGAACTAATATTTAGTCCTTCTGTGGCCAAATCTAAAAGCACAGATGTTCAGTTTACTGTGCTTTTTAAGGTAAGTTTATAAGTCACAGAGTATTGATTTCCTCAAAGATAACAACCAAAAACACATTCATTTCCTCCTGCATGAATATCTGAACTCCTATAGCCTGCATGGGCCATAAGAACCTAAAGGTTGAGATCTTATGTTGCCCATTCAGTGAGGATAGTAAAATGGTTAACCTAATGCTCCTCTAAGCCTCCATAAATAAGGAGAATATTAAGTGTTTTATTCAAAAAGGGCCTGAGATTCTCTCATTCTTTGCAATAGAAAATGTAATTTTATATCAGCTGTCTGTCAAGAAGTACCTCCAGCATTCAGAGATGAGGTGTTTGAGATATCACACATCTGTAGGGAGCAGAGACGGGACCAGAATCTAAGCAGTCAGGCCAAAGACATTTTGGCCATTGAAATAGGTATGTCGCGATAGTTCATTGTTTTGTTAATTTGCATTTTCCTGATGACACAAGATGTGGAGTATCTTTTCATATGCTTATTTGTCATCTGTATATCTTCATTGGTGAGGTGTTTATTAAGATCTTTGGCCAATTTTTTAATTGGGTTGTTAGTTTTCTTATCATTGAGTTTTAAGAGTTCTTTGCATGTTTTGATAACAGTCCTTTATCAGATGTGTATTTTGCAAATATTTTCTCCCATCTGTGGTTCATCTTTTCATTCTCTTTGAATTTTGCAAAGCAGAAATATTTACTTATAATGAAATCCAGAATACCATTCTTTCTTTCATGGATTGGGCCATTGGTGTTGTATCTATAAAGTCATCACCATCCCCAAGGTCTAGGTTCTCTCCTATGTTATTTTCTAGTTTCAGAGTTTTGTAGTTTACATTTAGGTCTATGACTCATTTTGAGTTAGTTACTTTTTGTGAAGACTGTAACATCTGTGTCTAGATTCGTTTTTTTGCATATGGATGTCCAGTTGTTCCAGCAACATTTATTGAAAAACTCTTTTTGCCATGGTATTGCATTTGTCAACGATCAGCTAGTTATAGTTATAGGAATCTATTTCTGGGCTCCCCATTTTGTTCCACTGATTTATTTGTCTGTATTTTTACCGATACCATTCTGTCTTAATTTTATAGTAGCTTATAGTTAAGTCTTAAAGTCAGATAATGTTAGTCCTCCAACTTTATTCTTCTCCTTCAAAACTCTATATTGGCTATTCTGGGTCTTTTGCTTCTCCATATAAACTAAAGAATAAGATGTTTGTTAATAGCCACAAGATAACTTACTAGTGTTTTGATTGGAATTGTATTGACTCTATAGATCAAGTTTAGAAAAACTGACATCTTGACAATATGAAGTCTTCCTATTCATAAACATGATATATCTCTCCATTTGTTTAGTTCTTTTTAACCATCTTTTATCTGAGTTTTGTCATTTTTTTCATATAGATCTTATACATATTTTATTAGATTTGTACCTTTGTATGTCTTTTGTGGGGATGCTAATGTAAATGGCATTTTTTTGTGTGTCAAATTCCACTCCTTCATTTTTGGTATATAGAAAAGTAATTGATATTTGTATATTAACCTTGTATCCTGCAATCTTGCTATAATTACTTATTAGTTCCAGGAGTTTGTTGTTGTTGTTGATTCTTTCAGATTTTCTACATACACAACCATTTCATCTGCAAACAAAGACAGTTTTATTTCTTTCTTCCCAGTACGTATACGTTTTATTTCCTTTCATATTACTTTTATAGCTAGGACTTCCAGTATGACGTTGAAAATAAGTGCTGAGAGGGTTTATTCTTGCCTTGTACCCTATCTCAGTGAGGTATCTTTGAGCTTTTCACTGTTATATATGATGTCAGCTATAGGTTTTGGGTTTTCTTTTCTTTCTTTTTTTTTTTTTTTTAGATATTCTTCATCAAGTTAAGAAAGTGTTCCTCTCCTGGTTTACTAAGAGTTTTGATAACAAATGAGTGATGAAATTTGTCAAATGTTTTTTTTCTGTGTCTATATTTCCATGTGATTTTTCTTCTTTAGCCTGTTGATGTGATGATTACATTAATTGATTTTTTGAATGTTGAACCAGGTTTGCATACTTGGGATAAATCCCATTTGGTAGTTTTTTTTTTTTTTTTTTTTTTTTAATGAAGTCTAATTTACCTTTTTCTTTCACAACATGTTCTTTTCAAGTCATATCTAAGAAACCATTGCCTAATTCAAGGTCCAAAAGGTTTACACCTACATTTTCTTTTAAGAGTTTTATAGTTTTAGCTCTTAGATTTAAGTCTATGATCCATTTTAAGTTAAAAAAATTGATATGGTTTGAGGCAGGGGTCTGATAACCTTTTTAATCTTCTCTTCACACACAGAACACACTCAATACCTTCCCAAAAGGGACAAAACATAGCCCTGCTTGATCACTATATTCATTTCTGACCTGAAGATGACATGATTACATTCTCTCGATCATCTGTTGATGTGGTTCCTCAAGGCTCATTGACCGATGAACTAAGAAAATAAGTCGTCTACATTCCCAGCATACAAAATACGACAGTAGAGTTGGATCAGGATTACTATAGCAAAAACTCCATTTAGAAATGGGAAGAACAAGAGATATTTGGAAAACCACTGATTTTCCTGCTACAGAATGCATATAAAAGTTCTGTACACTGAGGTGGGAGGGAGGGGGGAGGAAAATGGAAGTTCCTTGATTAGACTATTTTCTGTGCCCTCCAAGGAATTGGAGATTTTTCCCCCAGTCTCTGAGCTCCTCCTTCTGAAAGGTGCTTCCATGACTACTGTTCTTCATAGCCCTATCTGAAGTGGGCATTGATAAATACCCCCTACTTGGAAGTTACATAGCTTTCACAATAATGAATGAGACTTTTATGGAAAAAATCCTAAACCTTTACTAAAAGATATTTTTAAAGAGCTAAATAAATGGAGAAATATCCATATCCAAAAACTAAAAACTTTAATATCTTATAGATGTCAAATCTTCCTTACTTGCATAAACTGATATATAGACTCAATAGAATTCCAGTCAGAATCTAAGCATGTTTTTGGGTACATGTGTATAACTGAAATTTGATAAGGTGATTATAAAATTATAGGAAATATTAAAGGGCCAAAAAACTCCTGAAAATAACAATGAGGGATAAAGATTTGCCTTGCCAAATATTAAAATTTAAATATTAAGACTAGGTGGTATTAATAAAAAGATAGACAAAAGATCAACATAACTGATGAATAGAAGAATAGAATAGAATAGAATAGAATAGAATAGAATAGAATAGAATAGAATAGAATAGAATAGAATAGAATGCCTAGAGAGAAATCCACACATACATGGTTTAGAGTTGTCTGTGCAGATCAGTGGGTAATAGATTTTCAATAAATGGTGCTGAGATAACAGGTTATTCATTTGGAGTGGAGGGAATCTCTACCTTACATCTTACCAAAAAGAAGAAAAGAAGGTGGGATTGGATTTTAGGTTGATTAAAAATCTGAATATAAAAGGCAAAATGATAGAACTTTTTGCAAACAACATAGGAGACTATCTTTATTACTATGAGATAGAGAATGATATCTTAAGATGCATAAAGCACAATATATAAATAAAAAAGATTTATAAATTAAACTTCACTAAATTTAGGAACGTACATTCTTTACATTCAAAACAAAGTAAGAATTTGTATGCAGAATGTATTTTAAAACTCCTAAAAATCAATAAGTAAAAAATTCAAACAACCCAATAGAAAAATAAGCAAAAGATTTGAAGAGACATGTTGTTATAGTAACCTGAATAGCCAATAAACCTGGAAAAAGATGCCCAAACTCTTTAGATATGAGTTGAATACAAATTGAAACCACAATGAAATTCCATTTTTTACTCACAAGACTGGCAAAAGTTTAAAGGTCTGACAATCTCAAAAGAACAAGAATATGGTATTTGAATTTGTACCACTACTGTAGAAAACTCTTTGACATTATCTAATAAAATTAAAGATGAGCATATTCTATAATTTATAAATTCTCCTCCTATCCACATACCCTAGAGAAATTTTTATACACAGAAACAAGAATGTTCACAGAAGCACTATGATTATGGGGGAAAAAAATAAGTAGAGTAATCCAAAAATCCACCAACAGTGGAATGAATAAATCAGTTATGGTATAATATATATTGGAGTAGTGAATTAATGAATTGCCAACACATGCAATAACAAAGATGAATCCCAAGAGCATAGTGTTAAGTAAAAAGAGCAAATTGAAGAAGAATATGAAAAATTTGATTCCATCCCCATAAAGCTCAAAAATATATAAAGCAAAGTAATGTCTGTCTAAAGGATATAAACACATGTGAGAAGATATTTAAAAAAAAAAAAAAAAATGAAATCCTAACAGTAAAAGTCAAGACATTGGGAGCTTCTGACTGGGAAGAGGCATCTGGGGATTTCAAAGTTGACAATGGTGAAGTTCCTTTGGGGAGTCTTGGACTGGGGTATGTACACCTTCTATACCTTTTCTGGACATATACATATATACTCAAGTCCCAGACTCTCTAAAGGAACTTCATATACATATGCCTTTTTGTCTATTGAGTATTAGATAAAAACTACCCCACCAAAATAGAGAAATGATATGACAACCACCAACTTACCCACCACTATTTGTAAAATAAAGCATGACTAATCAGCTTTATTCTTTGTATTTAAAATGTCTTATAATTTTTATCAGAATATATCTGTGTGAATTTCTCAAAACGGGTTTTGTCAAAACACTGACTCTCCTGGCTTCTCGATTTTAGACCTTTTAAAAAAAAAAACTAGAGGAAGGCAGAGAGTAGTAGCAGACTCAACCATAATGAGCTACTGCAAATGGTGCTCTTGATAATGTTTCCTCTTTATACCCTTTGCCTCAAAAATTTTACAGTTGAAAACATTTTACAGTTATACTTTTCAGCTTACAAATGAAGGTTAATGGCAGTTCTGGAGAGGTTATACCTAGAGAGAACCTAATGATAACTTCAGGTGTGAGAAAGAAACTGTTGGCATTTCTTTGATAGTCTGATAAGAAGAATATTGGAAAGATTTGTGGTAAGTTGTATTGAACCATCTCCTGCTCTAAGTCAGAGCCTCATTCTTATGCCATAGTCTAAGGATGGTTCTGGTGTTAGAAGTCAGACAAAATTCTAGACAATCCTCTTCTTTTCCCAAATTTCCCATGACGAAATAATATTCTTGCCCACTGGTGTCTTAAGCACTCATGGCATCATGGCCAACTTGCTCTGAGCTTTCCCAGGAAAAACATCAAGATGGGTCACCTGGAGGGTGGGAGAACCCGGGCTTTGTGGCAACCTGGTGGTAGCCCCACTGCTTCACTTACTATGTGTCCTTGGGAAACTTGTGCAATCTCTCCTTGCTGCAGTTTTCTAATTTCACAATGAGAGAGGTCATCACAGAGTTGTTCTGAGTGTTAAATGGGTCATGGACAAAGCATCGGCACGTGGTAGGTGCTATAGAAAAGGTAGCTGCTTCCTCCCACATTCTCTTTGCATTGGCGAATGAGGTCCTGCATCCCAATATTCTGAACATCTGCTTAGAACCTGGCTGAAAGCTGGAATCTGAGATTTGTACAGAAGGATCATTAATAGAGCAGGAGTGCCTAAATTCCTATTCTTAACACCTACGATTATTATATTGCCTCAAAAATGCTTTATGAGCGCTTATAGCAGTTTTCTGTTGGATGAGCTTTATACTATATCCTTATACTATATCCTTTATACTATATCCTTTACATTTGCCTTAAAATTCTTGTGAGAAGCTAGAAATTAAATTTGAGCATGAGATCATCAACAAACTAATGATAACACAAAACCACTTGAAATATAAAATCAAAAACAAATGTGAAATATGAGGTTAAGGGACTTCATTTGATTTTTACATACACATTTAAAAATCATTTAAAAGCTGTTTCAATCTTTTAAAATTTTGTGTTATTTAGATAATATATTATTCAATAATCTGGAAAACAAAGAACTATTGGCATTTTAAAATTTGTCCTGTTGCTAAATACAGATATTTTGACAAACTGAAAAACAAAGAACTATTTTAAGCTTAGTTTCAAGAGGCTTTATCATAAATCAGCCAATGTTTATTAGTGTCTCCTGAGTGCATGGCTTTGCATTTTCCTTTGCAGAGTATTAAATAACATGAAAACATGAATTCTTGCCCTCTAAGGGTTTACATTCTAGGATATCTCTCATTCATTTGGGAGAAAATAATTCTTTCATTTTGAATTGTAGGCAGATGGTTTAATCCATTGGGTTTAGTCTCAAACACACAAACAAAAACATTTATGAGGTATAAAAAAACTAAATGAAACAGATAAAAACATGTCGAGTTTTACATATAATTTGTCTCTGTGGAAATATTTAATATTAAGAGTTAAATATTCATAATATTAATGCATTTATTCTAAATTCTCAATTTAACATTCTTCTCCACTTTCCAAGAGATTCCATTGAATTCAATAAGAAGCTTTTCAATACCTACAATATAACTGGTTGCTACATAGAAATTTTATCAGCACTGGATCACTTAATATTTGCTGAACACCTACCATGTGCCAGACACAATTTTAAGTCCAGGAGACAAGAGGCTTAAGCAGTATAAACCTTCTATCTGTTCATTCAATATCACTGATATTGAACTGTTCCCTAAATCTCCTAAAACCAGGAAAGATACAAAAAACTTTGAAATGTGTTTTGTCTGACATTTCACTTTACAATGAAGAATACAGAGGCAATGTCAGAATGTGTGTCATATGTGTAGGAAAGCCTGTAATATGTATGTCACAAGTGTCCAGAATTATTTGAAGGTAGCCCTGAATTAAAGATGGAGATCAACACTAGCACATAAATTTTACTCATAACTTTCGTTCTTTAACACAAATAAATTTCAAGAGTTAAAATTTGGAGTTAATTGATATTTAGTATATATTTACTTCATTTAGGAAATAATCTAACTGTGCAATAAAACAATAACAAAGAATGAATGTGGAAAGACTGGTTCTAACACAGCAAAAAGAAGAGATATATCCTGAAAGAGAACCTCCTAACAAGTCCCTCATCTCTCCTTTTACCCACCTCTAATCAAGTTCATCAACTCAACTGGACCATGGGGTACTTATATTTAGCTAAACATTCTGGGAGTGCCTGTGAGGGTGTTCCAGATGGGGTCAGTATTTGATATAGTAGACTGAGGTAAGCAGTTTTCCCTCCTCAATGTGAGTGGGCATCATCCAATCCATTGAGGAGGGAGAATTGTCTCCCCTGACCCCCGTGCCCCATCCTGGTCCTCAGACCTTCGGATTCAGACAGAACTATTCTATTGGCTTTTCTGTGTCTTCAGCTTGCAGACAGCATATCGTGGAATTTCTCAGCCTCCATAATTGTGTGTGGCAATCAATTCCGTACAATAAATAAATATTAAATATACATATATATATGAGATACATGTATACATATATCTCATATATATTTGTGTGTGTGTGTGTATTAAGATATTAAGTTATATCATTGGTTCTGTTTCTCTGGAGAACCCAGACTGATGCAACAGCATAAAAGGGTCTGCATAATCAGGCCCCTGCCTGCCTCACAAGCCTCACTTCACACCAGTCTCCTCCTGCTCCCGGGGCTCAGACACACTGACCTTCTTCTTCATCTTCAGATACTTCAGGAGGCCCAGGACCTTCTCCACTCAGGACCTACTCGTATTCCATCCCCTCTTCAGAGCACATACGCATATGGTCTTTCCTCAGCACTTATACGTGTGCTATCACTTCCTTTCTCTGGAATTTTCTTCCTCTCGCCCTATGCCATGATCAATACAAACCATCTTACAGACCTCAACTTAAATGTTGATTTCTGAGGGAACTCATCTATCCCAAAATCAGATTAGGCCTCGCTTTTATACGCTTCCATAGCCCTGGGCTCGATCCCTTTGTAGTATTTTTCACAACTGTGATTCAGTAATTATTTGTTTAATGTCTGCTTCTTCTTTTAAATTGGGAGGCCCATGAAAACTAGGGCCAGTTTTGCTGTATAAGCTGGGTCTGTCTTTTGCCTGGTATATCACAAAAATTTTTAATAGATGCATAAATCAAAGAATGAATAAAAAAATGAATGAATGTCATCCTCGAGCTAGATCTATTATTTACTAGTATCCCAGAGTCACTTATTTGAATGGTTTTGTGGTCAAAGTAGACTTTTCATCAGGAAGTGTTAAGTGAAGACACCTTTATAATCCTATTACTTAACATATTGCCTGGTACTTAATAAGGGTTCTATAAATATTAGACAATGGATGAGTGGATGGATGAAATAAACCAAATCCAGTAATTAGGTTTGTCTATAGTTAAATTTACTTGTCTTTTTGTATAAACATAATCATCACCCTCATCAAATGAGGTAAACAAATATGCACAGATTTGAAAAACTACAGGGAGATTAAAGTATAGAGAAAATAAAAGGAGGGAAGAAACCTTATGTTCCCCTGAGCTCTTAAAGTGAGTGTTATCTGTAATATATATGTTCACTTATGTACTGAACTGTTAGTTAACTGTTTCTGTGTGCACGGTCACCCCAACCAGATCCGCTTCTGAAGATCTAAGAACATATCTTATATTTCCCTATATCTTACCCTCAACTTCTGCAGCAGCTGACACAGCACACAGCATGCAAGAGGTACTCAGTAAATACTTACTGAATGCAGTACCAGACAGTGTTACTATATTCTGACTGGCTAATTCATTCTTATATGCTGTAGATAAATGTTAGTTTTGTCCGCTTGAGCCTTACCCAGCCTTTATCTTGAGTTTCCAGTCTTTGATTGCTAGAATGATGGTGTTTTGTTATTTAAGTTACAAACGCAGGACATAAAGACAGATTAAGAAAAGATGAGGGGGTGGCTCCACAGTGTAGTGGTTAGTATGTCTGCTTTACACGCAGAAGGTCCTGGGTTTGCATCACAGGTGGAGCCATGGACCATGCCCCAGGTGCACCAGGCCCCCCGAATGCGTGCGCTGGGAGCATGTGGGAGGAGATGCCCCGCCTTCAGAGATCCAGTTCTTAAGGGGAAAGGGCAACATCCCTAGGTCACAGGTGGAAGGGAGGAGGGGATTAAAGAAGAGAAAAAAAAAAAAAAGAGATGAAAGTTGTCAACTGAGATCTCAAGTTACTAAAAGTCTAAATTACAGTGGTAATTGTGACAATTGTTAAAATAATGGTAAGTTAAAAATCGTTACTGTGAGTTTTCATTAAAGTAATTGTAATTTAATCATTTATTTTGTGCTAACAATTAATCCAGAAAAAGTTTAAAATGCAGTTTCTGAAAGAAAAGACATCTGAGAGATTTGTGTATTTGTCATAAATTGCTAAAATCCAAAAGGATAAAAGAGCATACTAGTAATATTTTGCTAGTTGTTAAAAGTTCTCATAGAAAAATAAAATAAAATAAAGAATTAAGGTACTAGATCCCATTAAGACCAAGTACTTGGGAAGAGAGAGGAAGGATGCAAGGAAGGTAGGGAGGGAGATAAAGAGGGAGGGAGGGTCTAAGTCAAAAAAAACTGCGAGATTCTCAGAATTTGCCAGTCTTTGGCCTTCTTGCTCTGCTCACTCCTCAGCACTGACTGAGCAGCCTGTCACCTGCAGGTTCAGTCCTGTTGGGTTTTTGAGCCAACCTGTCCACCTGTACAAAGCCGGATTAGCCAGAGGACTAATCCCCCTGTAGGCATGAGATGATAGCACCTATCAGCAAAGATTACTGAATGAGCACCCTAGGCATGCACCTTCATTTATATGTAAATTATACAAGTTACACTGTAGTACTGCCTTCCTGATTTGCCCTCAGGTTCCCTCTTCCTACCCGTCCACCAAGGGCCGGCACCTCCTTCTGAACCATGACCCATTCATTTAGACTCCTAAAACCCTAACTCATTTTGTTTTTAATCCCTTCCTCCTGGGAGCATGGAGCCCACTCTTAAACCTCAACCATTGATCAGGAATTTGATCCACAAACATACAGAACATGTGCAACCACAAAGTACCACTCACCTTGGCTCAAGCTTTGGCTCTACCTGGAAACTTGCCGTCACACCTGATCCTTCAGGGCACTTGGCTACTACAATGCAGCTCCTCAGGAAGTAAGATGGAACTTGTTCAAACAAAACAACTATCAAGTAAGTGATGCACCTGTCAACAATAGGTACTTTTTCTCTCCTGAGTCACATAACGCACAAGCCGGGAGATGTCGATCTGACAGACTAGAGCAGCACAAACCAGAGTGTTTATTATAACGCACGTCTAATACATCCTTGGTGTCAGTTGTATTGACTTTCCTATTAATCATTAGCATACTAATTAAATAAAAATTCATTTATTACCACATTTTAGATTAGATTGGCTTTTTCTCCCTTTATGCCATCTGGTTATGTCTTCTTCCAGTACAGCCTCTTTCAAAAATGCAATCTCAGGGTTATTATACACTCTGAAAATGTAATAACCAATACCACAGTTTTAAAAATGCCTTCAGAGAATGAGAATTGTTTTGTTGAGCTCTCTGATATCAGTAATATGAGTCAACTGAGTCCGATATCAACAGTTAGACCAGTGTGCAGTGCTCGGCAGTACCAAGGTCACAGGATTCTCTAAAATCGGGAGCAAGGAAGGGGCTTAGAGTTCTGGCCTCAGCATCTCCTCTCCTTTTTCTTTAGAAAAAAAATCATTTTATTCTTGAAATTCTCATAGCTAATTCATTTAACCAATTATCAAAGGAGAAAATATAAGAAGACTTTAAACCTTATTTCAAAAGTGCTAGGTCTAGAGGTCATAAAGTATGTTTAAATTTGGTCATCTCACAGAAATATTGCAACAAAGAAATAAAGGTGAAAACAAAAATCATCTTATACCTATAAGCAAAAGGAGCAACTGCAACAGTTCTAAAACCAAAAACAAAATACAAAGCATCCTAAACCAGACAACTATCACTAAATCGTCACATTGAGAATGAAAGTATAATTATATTTAACAATTACTTTATATCCCGCCTTAAACTTGATAAAGCAGAAGGAAAAAATCTAGAGTTGGAGAAAAACATGGCTAGAAAAGGTAAAAATAGACAGGAATATTCAGCAACACTGCATTATTTCAAAAGAAATATTTCTCTTTAGAGAATATTCATTAAAAAAAAAAAAAAAAACACTTCCAGATTATAGTTTGTCAATTCTCAGAATTTCTAGTTTATTCTCTTTCAAATTTGCAATATTGCTTTTTATTGTCTGAAGTTTCCTGATGAAACGATTAAGAGTTTTATCTCCATAAGCACAATAAACATGGTTTCTGTCAGTTTGCCTCTGGTAATTCAACTATCCAGATGTCCATGGATCTATTTCTGTCATCTGTTGGCTATGGTGGTTCTCATTCATGTTTTCTTGTCTCCTGTGTTCCTGATTTTCTTTAATAGCGTAATGGACATAATTGAAATAAAAAATTCAATGCAATAAATCGAGGCTAAGGATTACGTTTGTCTTCCTGCAAGAGAAACTTCTCATCTGCTTCTGCCAGGAGCTCAGGGGCGGTGGCGATCTCGGATCCATGCGATCAAACTTCAGAATTTCAAGTTTTGGGGCCGCAGACAATCTGCAGCCCGTCTGGAACCCACACGAGAGTTGTTTTGTGTCTGATCCACGCTCACTCCTAGGGTGCAGCCTTCTGGTGCCCCATCGACGATCGCAGAGGGCTCCCATGGACCCCTCACTCTCAGCATCACTGGACTGCAGCTCTGACACCCCGCACGCACACACACACGCTGCGGAGCTATCACAAGCACCGCGCAGCTTCTCGGCCACCGTTCTGGGTTGGAAAACGCTCCCCGCGAAAGAAAACTAATCCCAATGCCAGGCTCACGTTCCTGCATTCCTGCCTTCTCCCAGGTCTTAGCAAAATGATTCTTTACAGTCTTGTCAGTTCTTACCTTTTGAAAGATTTTAAAATATTTTGTCCAGCTTTTTTAGTCACTGCCAACAGAAGTGTTGCTCCAAATTACCTAGTCCCTCATTAAAGAGGGCAGAAGTCCAAACACAGTTCAAGTTTAAACATGTGCTGAAAATGAAATGAGACAGCAAGAAGCCAGCATATATCATTATTTTTTTAAAGTTTCCTGTTGAACAACTAATATGCACCATTGTTTTCTTTACTTATATCTAATTCCAAAAAAAAAAAAAAAGGATTCAATGAGTTTCATACAAATTTTAGGATGGATTTCTGTCAAATACATATTAAGCATAAATAATTAACCCACACATAAAAAATATATCATTCGACAAATGTTTATTGAGCATCTACTACATGCCAGTCTCATTTTAGGTGCTTGCGATACATCAGTGAAGGAAACAACTTTCATACCCTCACAGTGCTTATATTCTAGTGATGAGAGAGAAGACAAAAAGTTAAGTATATAAAAAGGTAATTTATATGCTATATCATGTATTAGTATATAGCATTGGAATGTGGTAGGTGTTGTGGAAAACAGTAGAGCTCGCTGGGAGATTTGGAGCATCAGAACAGGAGAGGAGGTAAAGTTTTCCACAAAGCGGCCAAAGCAGACTTCATTGGACAGACAAAACTTCCACCGAGACCTGAGGGTGGTAAGGGAGTTACCATGTGCATGCCTGGAGCCAGTGGGAACAGCCAGTGGGAAGACCTAAGCTAAGACTGTGTCCATCCTGATCACAGAGCATCAAGGAAGCCATCTGGCCAGGGCAGAGAGAGAGGGTGTGAGGAGAAAAGGAAATGCTGAGGGAGATAATGGGGGTGGGGTAGGGTCAGGCAGGTCCTAAAGGGACCTGGAGCCACTGTAAGAACTTCAGCTTTCACTCTGAGTGCAACGGGGAGCAGAGAGGGACCTGATTATTCTCAGTGGGGTGTTCTGAAGGGTACAAGACTGGAGATGAGGCAGGAGCCCCCCGGATCATACTGTCTCAATATACTTTGGAAAAAATCAGTGAGATTTTTGACAAATTAGATGTGGAGTATAAGGAAAAAGAGATGGTGCAAGTATATGTCTCCAAGATTCTTGGCCTGAGCAACTAGAAAGAAGGAGTTGTACGAGGAAGGGAGAGTGCAGAACAGCTTTGGAGAAGATCAGGAACACAGTTTGGGTTAGTTTGACATGTTTTAGCAGTGGTGGATTTAACCTATTGCTTTAGGTTCCTTTCTTAGTTCAAATTAGAACGTAAACCTTACACTCAGCAATGTAACTTTGCTACCTGAGTAGAAGGATATTTGCTTTATGGGTTCTTGTAGCATGCTTTCCTGAAGGAGAGTACTGTGAGTTGGCATCTCAGCTATGCCTCTTAGGAGCTATGTGACCTTGGTCAAATCTCTTCTGACAAACCCTGGCTAGATGCTTATCACAACTGCTTCCTCTTCTTCCTGGAACCACATAAGTACCAGGCTCCCTTGAAATTAGGTGTGGCCACGTTACAGAGTCCTTGCTCATGAAATGTGATGCGTGGCACCTCTGGACAGAGCAGTTAAGAACAAGCATTCCTTCCCCACACTCTCACTGACCTCAGCTCCAGGTGCAGAGGATCCAGGGTGGCCCTGGGACGCTAAGAATGACAGAGCCACCAGATGAAAAGAAGCTCTGCTCAAATGGCTGCATGGAACACAGCAGTCCTCTCCTGGGCCCTCGTTTCACTGAGAGAGAAATAAACCTTGATTGTGTTAGACAACACAGATGTTAAGGTATTACGAGCGGTTAGCTTAGCCTGTCAAATAAACTCCCTGGTCTTTTATTTCCTCATCTGTAAATGTAAAAAATAATAGAACCTACCTCATAGGGTTGACATACAGATTAAACGAAATAGCAAATGTGAAGTGCTTAGCACAGAGTTTGGCACAGCATAAGGCTATATAAGTGGTGGCTACTTTATAGTTATCATCATTGTCACCATCGTCAGGATCTCTCTTTCTCATACTTTAGCTGAAACATTTTCTATATCCCTTAAAACAGACTGGGCTTCCAAAAATAATTTTCTGGCAGTGCTCACCGGGCAGCTACTTCTAAGACCCAATATCTGACCTGTGCAGTCTGATAGCAGAGCTCGTGGGATGTTGGTAAATCTTTTCTGGCTCAGAACAGTTTTCATTGGATAAGGTTAGACTTTTTAATGCCTATCATTTACTGAATAATTAAAGTCATTATTTCCAATTGCTCTTGGGCATGCAAATGAAGGAAATCCGCTTAGAGATACCATCTGATATAACTTATTTGCTATAAATCACATATGTGGCAAGAAACTCTTTACCCACCACGCACACTCTCTAAGTTCTTATTGATTGACTAAGTGATGTTTCTTTTTTCAGTCTCAAGTTTCCTCAACGTTTCCTAAAATTTTTGCTCACCAGCTGCTTTTTTCAATGAAACCTTATTTGTCACTTTGAGTAACATCAGTGGAGCACATCTATTTTTCCAACTGCAGTTTCCTCAACATCGTGAGACAGCAAGCTTGAATTTTCCACAGCACAGACTACAGTACTGATAAGCAGTGTTCAGATAATGCACACATAAAAGCAAATCTCAAAAGCAAATTTGGTTATTCATCGTCAACTACAATTTATAAGTTATACAACTGGTTCTTCCTGAGGAAAAGTATCATTTAAAGCAAATTTTCAAAGGAAAAAAATATAAAAACCCAAGCTCCGAATAGAAACAAGCAGCCTTTAACACACTCCAAAAATTCTTTAAAATCTTCTCAAATAAATATTACTTTGCTTTCGTAATGTCTTCTCTTTATCTCTCTGCCTAACACGTCTAAGTGAACACTGGAGTACCACACTTGTATTGAACCCAGACAGAATGTCAAGAATCACAGGCTTGCTTTATATTTAGCTAACTACTTAAATTTATAACTTAATAAGCAATCATGTTTTCTTTTGCTACACCTTTTTCTAAAAGCAAAATATGGTGGTTTATAAACACCAGTACAAAAAATTACCTATAATATAGTGAGATTAAACAAAAAGAGAGGAAATTAGGCAAGTGGAAAATGAAGAATGAAAAAAAAAAAACAAAGCCATTGGGAGAAAATGAAAAAAGCAGCAAATGCTGTGAAGTTCTAAATGCTTTCTAAAGATCAGCTACAAATTTTGCTCTGCGCTTCCTGGCAACCAATGCAAAAAGAGAAACATGATTAGTCACATAATTCACAAAGTTCATGAATATAACATTGTGAATAATGCCCAGATCAATATTCTTACATTAAATACAATAAATTCAATTTCATGGGGCTATTTATTTTAACCTACCCCAATATTAAAAAAATTTTAAAGATTCAACAGAGCAAATACTAAAGTAAAAGGTCATATTAACTCCTAATGAGTCCGTAGAAAGTCTTGGGCAGGGCTAAGATTACAATGCTATTATTTCTGGAGGTAGGTAGAACTTGATTAATAAAACTTCCTATAAGATTGGTTTGGGGTGTTTTTTTAAAGGCCAGAAAAGATCCAAGGTGGCAGATATACAGACTAATGTTTCCAGACAAAGTGTGATGGAAAATATATGACGAAGAGTGATCCAAGAGATAGAGATGACAAAAAAATTTCCTTGGTACGAAGAAAGTGAAACTTGATAGGACAGTCTGGTTAAGGGACAGAGAGAAGGTGGGAAGAAGGGGGAGAGAAGGCACACATACTTCCACTGGGATGGGAGAGATGGGGAAAACATAACAGAGGATCTTTAAGCACTCACAACAGTACCTGGTTTTTGATTCACTGGAGAATAAGAAAGAGTGAAAGAGACTGACAAAGCATATAAAGTGAGAGCATAGTTGGTGAACCATTCTTACTGAAACCCACAAACAATTTAACGAGTAAAATCAGGAAAGAAAAGACTCATCGTGAGAAAGGGTCCAAAGTCCAACTCATTTGGCTCTGTCATTGGAACCTTACTTTCCTACTCATCAGGAGGAGAGATGGGGTTACTGATGAAAGGGAAGGAAATACTGCCTGAACCTTCGATCTTATTTATCTGCATTCTCAGGGTACAACGCAAGAACAGCATGTAGCTGACATTCAGATTTTAGTTTGTTGTTAGAAATAAGCACAAAATCCAATTTGTTCAATTGAAATAATTTCTGGTGATTTATATTTGATAAATGAGTGAATGGTAAGGTAGAGAAAGGAGGCACCAAATATCATCCCCAAATATCAGTAATAGAGAATAAAATGAGAGTGGTATTTTGAACTGGAAGGGCAAGTTAGGTGTCGAGCAGCTAGAACTACAAAGCTCTTGGCCATATTGGTTCAAGTGGCAATGACTAATCCAACAAGTATTAGCATTATTGTGACAAAAATGGATACGTACTTCAGCAAAGAGAAATAGACAAGAATGATAGTTAAAACCATGATGTCATCTACATACAGATAATAATTGAATTTCTGAGAATTATCTGTTTAAAGAGAAAAATAAAAATGGAGAATAATAATAATGCTTAGTTTAATGGAAGGAACACCCGATTGGGAGTCAAAAGACTAGGTGTCGGATCTCAGCTCCAAAGCCAGTTCTCTGTCAGATTCCCGTTAAACCACTTTGCCTCTGGGTCCTGGTTTTCACAACTGTGAAACAGGGGTGAAATGGATGAGCTCCCTGGTTTTCAAACTGTGCTCTGCACATCCCAGGGTTCCTGAAGGGAAGGTGAGGCCAACAGTCCAGACCTCACGTCTAAGACTCAGGGGAGTTATTAGTAGAATTGATCTATTCTAACCTTTTACCTATAACTTGCATAAAAGGCTCACATGTATGGACTCTTTAGAAAAAAAGATATCTAATGCTTTCAAAAAGCTGGAAAACCATTAGATTAGATGATCTCTAATGTCTCTCACATCTCTAATAAATCCAATTTAACTTACTAACATACTTGAGCAAAAAGTGTGAGCTGGTATTATTGTTTTCATCTTACAGGTGAGAAACAAGCAAGAAAATCAAAGCAAATTCTCACTGATGGAAATGCCAAGACTAGTATCTAAGTCAGCTGACTGTCCGGACAGAGGTCATATTTCCAAAAAATTTAGTCCTTTATGTTAGGAAAGGATTCTATTGGGTAATTTGGTTATGTTGCAATAAGTATACAGGCACATGATGTGGTCTCAATTCATAGTCATTTCACGTAAAATGCATGCATAAACATTTGCAGCAATATGTTTGGAGTCTTTGGACATCTGTAATTAAAACGTCTCCAAAAGGATTCTGGTTTTGCTTCTTAAATATAGGGAATTTTTTCCCCCAATTTTGGCCTTCCCTATGCTGCCCCACCCACTTCTCAGTTTGGGTTCCTGTTGCTATATAATTTTGCATCTTATAACTACAGTTTGATAAATCACACACACAAAAAAAATATTATTTGACACAGAAAACTCACAGTCCACAGTTTTGTTAGGGTAAATTATGTAAAATGTAGCCATTGTGCAAAATTAACAATTTATAGATATGTTTGTCTTTTTTTTTAAGGTTTCAGTTTAAGTGAAAATAGAACCACTGAGCCAAAATGGGCCATAATTTATATAAAGCAACATGAGCAAATCCTTAAGAATAGTTGTAGTCTTTAAGGTAGCTTATACTTGTACCTGAGTTTAAGTAGCTCGAGTTATCAAGACTGTGGCATCTATAGGTGGTTATTACAAAGATGGGTTTTGAAGCTAGACTGCCTATAATCCCAAATCTGTCATTTACTAGCTATGTGATCTTGAATGAGTTACTTAACCTCTCTGCCTGTTTCTTCTTCTTACTACAGAGATATTAAAGATTCAATGAATAAATATAAATATAATTATAAATATATATATCTATCTCACTTAGAACATTGCTTAACCCATAAATGCTTAGTATCTGTTAGTTTAAAAATACATTGGCAAGAAAAATCTATCTTGTCTAAACCATTATTATTTGGGGTCTCTGTTACATATAGACAAGCCTTGTACTTAGAACAGCCTGCTTACATGAACATGGACATGCTATGGAGGGAATGTAACTTGTTTCTCATACATGAAAGTGACATGACTTTTCAATGGAAACCAAAGAAAGAATAACAAGTAGCAAGTTCAATCAGCATCAGCTTTAAGTTAAGAAAAACAGCAATAGCAATTTTTTCTTTCATCCTTCTTTCTCTCTCTTTCTCTCCCTTTATGAATAATTAAATCTAAAAGGCATTAGATTGAAAAGGAGTAAAGTAGGAATTGTGGGTGTGGGGGGTGTACGTTGAGGGGAGAGCCCTGCTGAGTGTTGGGGTCTTTCCTATTGAAAGAAGAGTGCCATAGCCTGGCCCAAGAGCCCGAGAAGGGCGGTGACGCAGGGAGATTGGTTACGTGGTGAGGAAGGGGTGATGACTGTCAAGGTCTGTTAGATTCAGGGAAGGCTGGTCACGTATATAAACATAGAGAGTACGACGGGAGCCAGGAGGAAAACTAAAATGACCTCTGTGTTGCTGGATTCAAGTTTTAAGTGTTGACTTAAACTCAAGATCTGCAGTAGAGATGGCTACTTTTAGAACTGAGTTTGGTGGGTGTGTGTGTGTACAGATATACCCAAACTTCCCGGCTCTGTCCACTGAGAAGGCTTGAAAGCAGCAACACCCCGATAGTAACGAGCACACATAACACCCAGTTCCTGATTGTTAAACACTATTCCCCACTAAAAAGAATCCAGGGCTCCTCACAGAAATGACTGATACCAGGGCTGGGGCAGGGGAAATACAAGATGAGCCTGGAGCATCCTGGTGTATCAGCTGGTAAGGAAATACTTAAAGAGTGATGGGTATACATCGAAAGGACGCAGAAGCCACCATAAGGGGGCTACCACTAGCCAAATCATATGAATATCAAAATATATAATGATAGCAATAGATTACAACTCATTAAGTCAGAAAATAATCCATGAGTCTATACTGATATAAATAAATAAATGAATAAACGGGGAGAGAACTTTTCCTTACAATAGAATGCTATCTGATGCATGTGGGAAGAATTATGGAATCAGAAAATCATCATTTGGTAACCATGATAGTGATAATCCAACCAAAAATCATCAATAGATGCTAAAACTAGTGGGTGAAAATTTGATGAGGAATAAATATTTACATAGTTTCAAAGTACCCCCCACAAAATGCCCATTGATTACAGAAAGGATAAGGAGTAACTTTATGATGGACCTGAAAGTATTTTAATCAAGGGATCAAGGTTAACATCACCGGCAATAAAACAAATAAAACTCTGTACCATCTGATAGAATGCAACAAGAACACAGCATCAATTGTGACAGTCCTTTAAAAAAAAAAAAAAAGTATAATCCAAATCTAATTATGAGCAATTATCAGACAAACATAAATTTATGGACATTCTACAAAATAACTGGCCTATTATCTTTACAAGTATCAAGATCAAAAAGCTTAAGAAAAGAATGAAAAACTGTTCCAGACTAAAGAATCTAAAAAGACAGGACTGCTAAATGCAACATATGGTCCTGGACTGAATCCGTTCATTCTAAAGGACGGCAGACTTGAGTGGGTCTGTGAGTCCCACGGCTATAATGCACCATCTCCAGTAACGGGCCCTCAGGATAGGATGATGGAACACCATGTCAGCAACTTGCTCTCAAATGGTTCAAGAAGAATAGATTCTTCGTACTATGCTTGCGACTTTCCTATAAACTTGAAATTATTTCAAATTTTTAAAAATCATTATTTATTGTGAGAACAATAAACCCTGTTTTAAAACTCTACTCATAAAGCTTTTGGGACAATTAAATGAGTTAATACCTGCAAAGCATTTAGCACAATGGCTGGTACAGAGTAAGACCTAAAAATAGAGCTGTATGTGGCACAACATTTTACAATATTAAAGCACAAACACACATTCCTCATCCCACTGGCAAGTGAGTATGATCAGGAGAGTTAAATGAAAGGACTCAATCAGATGGTTGGAACTGTTCCTGCCACGAGGCAAATGTTAGGACCAGATGACCTTGAGGCACCATTTGTACTTAATTACGTCTGGTCCCATAGTGCTAATTATCATATTTTCTCAACCCTTTCCTAAGCATCTTCCTGATTAAAAATCATTTATTAGGCACAGTACAATGTATACCACCCACCAATGCACGATAAAGGCTAGATTAAACATTGCGTTTTTCCAGGCTCCTCTTATACCCTTACCCACTCTCACTTAGTAAATGAAGAACTTGATTTGAAGGGTCTCACCCAAGGACACCAAACAGATTGGTGGCAGAGACAAGAGCAAAACCTAGAGAGTCACTGACCTTGCTTCCCTTGAAATGACTGGCTAAACTTACCACATTTGAGGATAAGGCTCCAGCCCAGCCAAACTTTAAAAATAACAATAATCCTAATTTGACTTGTCCCTTTTTTCAACTTCAACTTTGTACTTAATTCCATATCCAAAAATATTGTCACTAGGGCTTAATAAGACATTTCAAAATAATTTTATGAGATTTTTTTTTTTTTTGCCGAAAGAGAAGTCCCCGTGTTTTGAAAACTGTTATCATAAAAAAAAAATAAAATAAATAAAGAAGAAGAAGAAGAAAAGAAAAAAGAAAGAAAAATCCAAACCACTCAGGCCTGGTATCTCATTCTCCTCACACTGCCTCGTTCCTGGCGCACACAGCTCGCTTTGACATCAAGGGGCGCTCTGCCAGGAAAGAGCCACATGGCCCGCCGAAGGGGGTCAGAACCTGACCCTCCCACTCCCCCTCCTCCAGGGCCCCACTGCCAGCTTCACAAACGGTTAATTGCCTTTTCATACAAAGAGTTTGACAGCCACTCTTCCCACAAACAACACTAAAATCTTACCCCCTGTATGGTTTGTGAAAAAACTGTTTCCATTTTTAGGTGTGCATAAGACCTGGCCCATTTTATTTAGAAATTAATAATAATTCTGAGTGCTCTCTTTCCTCTGTTCTGGAAGAGCAGTGAAGCAGCTCTGAAATGAAGAATTTACCACTGTGCGTGCCAGGACAAAAACAGATGGACCAAAAAAAGTTTAGATGGATGAATCTGAAAAATTGGATGACCTTTATTATACCCCAAAAGTTATAAAAAATTAGAAGAGCAAAACTTCCATTTGCCAGCAAGTCTCTCTCCAGTTTAGAAATTTCATATTGTGGATTCGGGCACCAGAGTAAAACTCACACCATTCTCTGGACATCCAGACACCATCTCTTAGACAGCAGTCCACCTCTGTCTCCTTACGTGAAAACTATTCTGTTCATAAAGTACTAACTCCTCACTCCAAAAAGAGTAGAAAGGTTAAGGAAGTCAAATCATGGTCATGTGACATCCCGAGATTCCTGAGGCCCGGCGGAGAGTGTGTGAATTTTATTAGAAAACAATCCAATGGGAACTAACTGGTTCATTTCCCAGGCAGGCCAGCTAACTCCAGGCAGCTACCTGTTCCCAGCAGAGGTTACTCAACTCACAGATTCACCCCCAATCAGAACTGATGTAAGAAATGGCTGCTTTATAGAATGTAATTGGATCAGTGCAAATCCAGGACCAATTACAATATCCGTTTAAAGCATGTGCTGTATCAGTGATGGGTCCGCAGCATAGAACCGTGTATATGTTTTGAGCATAAATATTACATGAAAAATGTTCACTTCACAGACATTCTGAATAATCCCTAGGCAGTGTATAAAATGTACTGCTGTGAATTTACCATAGTATTTAAAGTTAGGAATGCTGAGGTAGAAATATCCAGAGTTCACCCAAATCCAGCTTTGCTCTGCTTCTGGAATATGGGAGAATTACACTTCTCTGCCACCCGTGTTCTTATATGGGGCAATCCAAGTAGCTCTCGCCAAGGAGCTGTGGGAATGTGTCATTTCCAAGCTAGAGCATTTAATTACTGAAGTGATATACTCTCTATAAATACTTTCTCAGCCATAGTAAATCTTGAAGTATCGTGCTGATGGATGGAATCATAAGATAAGTGGAATGAAACTGAGAGTAGAGCTCCCACAACCCCCACCCCAAGAGCAATAATGTTTTTTTCTGTTTCTACTGAGGTTTGGGGGGTCTTTGTGACTATTGCCGATGCTGACGCAACACTTGTCTCTAAAGACCCAACTCAAGTCTTATTCCCCAGTTTGACAGCACTCAGCAAAAATGGTACGAGGCATGTCAGACCTCCAAAAGAAGTAAGAGGTATATGTTTGGCTTCATGTGAAACCTAGCGATCACATGGCGGATAGGGACAAGGGTCATCCATGTGAACTTATATGGGAAGTCTCTGAAGGCCTGGGGCACAGTAGAGTTAAGAGCCCACTACACAGCCAGATATCAAACACAGGAGGAAATTCAAAGTCCTAGGAGAAGATCTGAGTCTTAAACCAAGTACCAGCAAAGTGATTAGGCGGTAGATAATCCTGCGAAATAGTACCAGTGTTTACTGCTGTTTTGGATGGCTTATATTGGCACCAAAGTACACAAAAGGACTCTGTCTCTCACTCTGTTCTATCCTAAAAAGCACCACATGAAATGTGACCAAAAAAGAGCCTTCAAATATTTGTAATTAAAATCTCTTAGAATCCAGCTAATCCTACAGATCTATTTTTTATTTATTTAATTTTATTTATGGTTTTCAAAATAGCATCCATACAGAATGCTTAATAATCTCTCCAGACATTATCTCCCTACCAAAATAATTGACCCAAACACCAATTAACAGCCCCATACCCTTTAATTCATCCTCTCTCCTCCTGTAAACAAACACTTCTGCATAAGCACCAAAGTCAAAGAATCATGATATTTTAAAATCTTAAAGGAGACTCATAGACTAGCATCCACCTCCTAAAAAAATTAGTCAAGAAATAACAGCAAAAATTTTAAAAATGGTTTCCTAATCTATAGCTTTAGTGTGTTCTTACCCACCAGAAACTACTACATCATGAAGAAAATCATGGAGAATCAGAGAGGCCACTGTACATTTATATAAACATATCAGAAAAATAGCCTACTAATAATTAAATCAGAACACAAGCTGCTAGTATCCCTTAGGTTTTTTATATTAATAGCAAAATGTTATCATTTGCTCACATTCTTCAGCTTATTAGAAAATTTGGACTGTAATTTTGGATTCTGAGTTGAAAGAACTAATTAAATGATAAATGTCACTTCTTCTCCCAACTTATACAACCAGAATTTTGAACAACACGTTTTCTATTGTGCCAGATCAAGAGAGAAAATATCACTTTTTTGGTCTTTACTGGACCAAAAGGGACTCATAAAAAGTGATCAATATATAAATAAATGGGACTTTTATATTTACTAGGATTTTACATTTTGGTTTTTTTTTTTATAAAAGGCCAAGGCATTCATGAGCCTCTAAAGCACATTACAAACATGAATTCACTATTTTAATGAAATCCTAAATGGCTTTAAAATTTGCATTATCTCCATTTATAAATAAAGTTCATAAAGGTGAATTTATGTGTATTGAGCTTGTCTTACTCAAGTAAGGCAGTCAGAAAACTTGATCTTAACTCCGCATCAATTTTTTTCATTTTAAAGTTGTATTTCAGCAACAGAGTTCAACATTCTAGTCCCCCCTGCCTTTCTCCTACATTGTACAAAAAAAAAGAGGGGAAAAAAAGGAAAATATATCCACAAATTCAGCTATCAAGAGAAACTGGCAATGTTTAAGAAGTCAAGCATTGAAGAGTATTTGTCTGGCTCATCTTTATATCATTCATATATTTATATGTCCTTATATCATTCTTCAAATTCTCCATTCTCCTTAAAAAGACAGGTGATATCCCAGGCATTAACAAACTACACTGACTTCCTATTAATAGATATTTTCAGGTAACAGAATATTAATGATAATAACTAATATTCCTTGAGAGTTGACTAAGTGTAGGCACCATCCTAAGTGCTGTGGACATATTAGTTCATTTTATCATCAGAACCCCTCTATGAAGCAGAGACGGTAAACACCAACCTCAGCAAAGGACGAACTGCAGCGAGCCAAGGTTACTTATCTTACCCTGTGACAGTCTAGAAGACAGATCATGGCCGTGGGTCCTGGAGTCCCGCTGGAATCCACACTTCCTTTTGTTAATCTAGTACTATGTCTAACAAAGAATTGTTGCATGCAATTCCTCAATAATTTTCCAAGTTACAATATAAAAATCACAAAACAGTAGAATTATACCTAATTTCACTTTTCTTTAGTGATTCAGGAAACATATCAATACTTTAAAGAGTTTCAGGATCAGTAATCATAAAATAAAAATAACAGCATCTACTTCAAGAGACTTCAGAGGACTGAGAAAACTTACATGAAATACTTCGGCAGAGCTTGGCCAATTGTATGTGTTCAATAAATGATAGTTATTTATTAGTATCTTAATTAGATATGTGCAAGAATAATTTACAACAATAAAATTACAATCTGAAGAAAGAATACTTGATTCTTTCTTCTAATGTTGCTTCACAATACATTTATATCTCCTTTAAAATAATAGATTCCTAAAGATTTGGTGTAAACTGTAATTTTTATAAAAGGAATCATACTTTCTGATTTAAGGGCATTTTCATTCAGAGATACATTATTATCTTCGTCTCTAACTAAGTTTCAATTAACAGTTACTATTAAATCTTTAACTCTACAGTTTTTCAACTACTAGTCTCTGTCAAAGGATTTATAATCAATCAAAAATGCAATTACTCTAGAAATCCAAATATTTATAGAACCTTAAATTATTTTTTAAACTGCACAACCACTTTGGGGATCCTGGCCCAAGGACAGCAAGAACACATCAGTGGTACAACTTCCTGACCTTGATCTTCCCTCTAAGTCTTGTGGTAGATGATATCATCCCACATATGGTCAAGCTTTGAGACGTGCCAGCTGAAGACACAGTAGACACCTAATCATGTTAAATAAATGACATACTAAACACATCAAATTAGTAGTATTTTATTTTTTAAGTTTTATTGAGGTATAACTTACATACAGTAAAACACACAAGTCTGGTGCCTGCTCAGTGCAATTTTACACAATTCTACACAATTCTACACCCATGGAACCACACTCAGATCAAAATGCATTTGGCAGTGAGGGACCAAGATGGCAACATAGGAGGCTCCTGAATTTCCTCCTCCATAACACTCCAGCTACACATGGAGCAATTCCCTGAGACCAAATCAACAACAACAACAACAACAAAACTAAGTGACTTCTATACATTGGGCAAATGAGAAAACAGCCACATGAAAACAAGTAGGAAAGTCTAGACACATTCTCACCATAAACCCCACTCCCAACACAGTGATATACAACCAGGAGAGAGCCTTCAACTCTCAGCTTCTCCCTGAGGAGCTAAGGAACAGACCCCAAAAACACCTTGCTCTGAAAACCAGTGGGGCTTGCACCCACAAGTTCCACAGGATGGTAGCAAACGAAGAAGCAGTTCTTAATGGGCATATGAGCACTCCCCACAGGGCCCAGTGCAGGGGGAGCACACAAAACACCCATCTCCCAGTCTTTCACTGAAAGAGATTTTACTGTATATTTTAAAGCTTCTGCCTGAGGCTCTGACTTCTGATTAGCATGCATATAGGGGTGCTATCCTCATCGGAGCCTGATATAACTGGTGGGCATGTCCCCTGCCTTCTCCGTATAGCTCTCTACAACAATCAAACCAAGTCATCAGCATCTCCCTGGAGTCAGTCCACACATCAAGTGCTCCATATGTTATGGCTGTCACCTGAGAGGTGGGCCTCCCAATCACCTTGCTCTTAGAGCCAATGAGGCTTGTCTTCATGAGTCTCATAGGACTATAGCTAACAAAGAAGCAGTTTTTCAACTGGAACAGGAGCACCTACCTACCCCATGGCTATATACTCGGGCTCAGTGCAGAGAGAGCACGCAAAAACCCTCAGCTCCAAGTTTTACCCAGGAAGGGCCTTAACTACATACTCTCCTGGCTGCTGCCTGAGAATACAGTTTCTAATCAACCTGCAAAAAATGCTGTGATCCTCCCCTTTAGAACACTGATAGGTCTTGATGTAACTTCAACTACTGGGAGTCACAAAAAGCAAAGATAGCAACCTGGACAATCACAAATGTTTGAGACAACCAGGAGCTCAGGCCATGTTAGTTGACAAGTTTCATCTCCTACATAAGACCAATTCATCAAGACTGGGAGAGGAGGCTATTTTATCTAATGTGCATAACCCAACAGAGAGTCAAAGAAAATAAGGAAAGAGGGGAATATGTTCCAAACAATAGAACAAAATAAATTTCCAGAAACTGATCTTAATGAAACATAGATAAATGATTTGAAAGTATTATATTAAAGATACTCATCAAGGTCGGGAGATCAATGCATGAACAAAGTGAGAATTTCAACAAAGAGATAAAAATTATTTAAAAGTATAAAACAAAACTCATAGAGCTCTAAAATATAATAACTGAACACAAAAATTCAATAGAGGGGTTCTACAGCAGACTAAATCAAACAGAAGAAAGGATTAGTGGACTCAAAAACAAGGCAATGGAATTCATTCCATCAGAGTAACAAATTAAAAAGAATGAAAAAGAGTGAAGATAGCTTAAGGGACTTATGAGACATCATCAGACAGACAAATATATACATTATAGAGGTCCCAGGAGGAGAAGAGAGAGAAAGGGACAGAAAGCTTATTCAAATAAAAAATGGCTGTAAACTTTCTTAACTGGCTCTTTCTTAAAGAGCACCAAAAAAAAAAAAATAAATCCAGAGACCTGCACTAAGACACATTATAATTAAATGATCAAAAGAAAATCTTGAAAGCAGTAGGAGAAAAGCAACTTGCTACAAACGAGGGAAACCCCAGTAGATTTTTCAACAGAAACTTTGGAGGTGAGATGGGAGTGGAAGGAAATATTAAGTACTGAAAGACAGAAACTGCCAACCAAGATACTCTACTGTACAATAGGGAAAAGGTAGTCTCTTCAAAGGTAGTATTAGGAAAGCTGAATAGCCACATGCAAAAGAATAAAATTGAAGCCCCTAGATTTTAGGGATTTGACATCAAAGGCAAGGCAACATAGCAAAAATAAACAAGTGGAACTACATCAAGCACAGCAAAGAAAACTATCAACAAAATGAATAATGGGAGGAAATATTTGTAAACCACATATCCAGTAAGGGGTTAATATGCAAAATATACCAGAAACAAAATTACTTTCTCAAAGTATATGTGATGTTGGTACTCCCATTTTCACTGCAGCGTTATTTACTACAGCCAAGGTAAGGAGACAACCTAAGTGTTTGCAGACAGATGAATGAATAAAGAAAATGTGATACACACACACAATGGAATATTATGCAGTGTTTAAAAATAAGGAAATCTTGCCATTTGCAACATAGATGAATGTGGAGGACATCACACTCAGTGAAATAAACCAGAAAGGCAAACTCATGTTATCACTTATACATGGAATCTAAAATAAAATTTTTAAAAAGTCAAACTCACAGAAATAGAGAAGAGAATGGCGATTACCAGGTGCTGGGGAGGTTGGTGAAAACATACAAACTTCCAGTTATCTGAGGGTCTAATATGGTGACTACAGTTGATAATATTGTGCTGCACAATTAAAATTTTATGAGAGTAGAATTTAAGTGTTCTCACCAATAAATAAGTAAATATGTGAGGTGACGGATGTGTTAATTAACTTGATGGTGGGAATCCTTCCACAATGTAAATCATCATGTACACTTGAAATACATAACAATTTTGTCGATTATACCTCGGTGAAGCTGAAAAAAAGATATAGAACGTTGCTTATATTCTGATAATACTTTTATTTTAAAATTTTGTCAAAAGAATGTGAGATGACAGAAATGGTATTCTTACATTAAACAGTGAGTTAGAGAGATCTGGGAAAGTGGAGTGAGTAAAGATGGGGAGGTGAAGGAGCTGAAAGTACAGGTTTGGGAATCAGAAGGACCTGCCACTGGCTATATTTGACATTTGGCAAGGCACACCTCCCTGGCCTGCAGTCCCCTCACTTGTATTATGAAAATAATATCATCTCTGTAGGTGAGCCTTATGGGAATTAAATGAGTTAATGCACATAAAGACTTACAAGGTCCCAAAATAAAAACTCAGCAAATGGCGGGTGTCAAAATTAAGAATTAATCATTTTAATATTCAACCAAAGTACAATCAGTTTGAGCCAAAACATATTCCTTCTTCCTGTTACGCTTTCATGTGATGATGCTTTTAAGAGTAGAGTGACAATATTTTCATTCCTACCATTTTGATTTAGCTGTTGAAGGAAACTGTTCTTCATTTGAACTACTCTATCTATATTAAATTCCATTTTAAAAGCAATTGTTAAGAATTCTGAGAATAAACTTACACTGTCTTTGATCAAATAAGCTGTTGTAATCAGAATAAATGTTCGGCAATGATCAAGCTATTTATTTTCAGAGCTTCCAATTTTTTGAAGCCTAAAATGGTTTAGTTCTGTCCACCAAGCAATTAATATGTTCTACTAAACAAATCAGAACTGGAGAACCAAATTAACACCTTTCAAGAGTGATATATCAGCGCTGCTTCTACAGAATGCTGTACAACCCTTCCCCCTAATTTAATGGATAAATTCTAAGCATCAGAATGCCCCTATCTGGCTTGAATTCTTTCAGAGGCAAAAAATATATATATACATTTATATGAAGTGTAAGTTAGTAGAAAAATTAAACTCCTCTACTATATATGAAATTCTACTTTCAAACCCCTACATTCAGCACAAAACGAGAATCAATTTTCACTCATTAACCCAGATTTAATTTAGTTAGGAAAGATATTTTGTGTAGATGGACAAGAGCTGAGACAAATGCACACCAGATCCCCTTCCGGCCACATGAGTGGCAGACCATGTGCCAGGGTTGTAGATCACGCAGATTTAATTACCTCACCCTGGTCTTCAGTCTGAGACAACAGATCAGCCTTTCTACACACCCGATTGAAAAGTGGCCCAAACCCTCAGCCATACTCCAACCAGAGTAAATCATGTGGACTTACTATTACTGTCTTTCACACCCCTCTGTGAAATAATAGAAACCACATGTATTGGTCTTTGCCCTGGGTTCCTGGCACAGAGTTCCTAAAGCCCTTGTGATTTCCTAAGTGATAAGGGCACTAAAAGCATCTCTTGCTCTAGTGCTTGACCTTTGACCCCATCCTGGACACAAGGTTCCTAAAACACTTGTAAATTCCTAAGAGCACTGGAAGCATTTTTTGTTCTAATGAGGTGACTCTGGGTGGACTCCTGGGTGGGGGATGGTCACTGGAAAGACCAAGCCATGATTGGAAGCTTGGAATTTTCAGTTCCACCCCTCACTTCTCTGGAGAGGAGAGAGGGGCTAGAAGTGGAGTTACTAGCTGATCATGCCTCTGTGAGGACGCCTCCATAAAATTCCCAAAAGTATAGGGTTTGCAGAGCTTCCAGGTTGGTGAACACATCCACATACCAGAAGGGGGAGGCGCTCCAACTCCATAGGGACAGAACCTGCTGGGCTGGGGACCCTCCCAGACCTCTCTCTGTGTGTCTCTTTTTTATAATAATTTTTTGTTTTTTTAATTATAGTTGGCATATAGTCTTATATTAGTTTCAGGTATACAACATAGTGATTACACATTTATATAATTTATAAAGTGATCACCCTGATAAATCTGGCCCCATCTGACACCACATACAGTTGTTACAATATTATTGACTATATTCCTCGTGTTGTATTTTACATACCCATAACTATTTTCTAACTACTAAATTTGTACTTCTTAATCCATTTCTCTGTTTCATCCACTCCCCAATCCCACTTCCATCTGGCAACCATCAAAATGTTCTCTGCATCTACAAGTTTGTTTCTGTTTTATTTATTTATTTTGTTCTTTAGATTCCACATGTTTAAGTGAAATCACATGGCATCTGTCTTTCTATCTGACTTACTCCACTCAGCATAATACCCTCTAAATCCATCCATGTTGTTGCAGATGGCAAGGCTACATTCTTTTTTATGGCCGAGTAATATTCCATTGTATCTATGTACCACCTTTTCTTTATCAACCATTACTTTAAATGTAAATTGATTAAATGCTCCACTCAAAAGATAGGGTGGCTGAATGAATAAGAAAACGAGACCCTTACATATGCTACCTACAAGAGACTCACTTCGGATCCAAAGACATACACAGACTGAAAGTAAAAGGATAGAAAAAAGATATTTCATGAAAATGGAAACAAACAAACAAAAAGCTGGGGTAGCAATATTTATACCAGGCAAAATAGATTCCAAAACAAAGGCTATAACAAGAGACAAAGACCCAGCAATTCCCTTCCTGGGTATTTATCCAAAGAAATCCAAAACACTACTTTGAAGGGGCATGTGAATTCATATGTTCATTGCAGAATTATATACAAAAGCCAAGATATGGAAGCAACCTGGAAGTCCATTGATGGATGAATGGATAAAGAAGAGGTGGTACATATACACAATGGAATATTACTCAGCTATGTATCTCTTTATGTGTCTGTTCATCTGTATCCTTTATCATGTCCTTTAATAAACTGGTAAACGTGTTTCCCTGAGTTCTATGAGCCGCTCTAGCATATAATCAAATCCAAAGAGGAGAAGGTCATGGCAACCTCTGATTGGCAGCCAAGGTGGACAGAAGTTGTGGGTAACCTGGGGACCTACTACTTGTGATTGGCATCTGAAGTGGGGCAGGGGCGCAATCTTGTGTGACTGAGCCCTTCAGCTGTGGAATCTGATGCTATCTCCAGGTAGAAAATATCAGAATTGAGTTAAATTATAGAACACCCACCTAGTATCTTGGAATTGCTTAATATGGGAAAATAACTAGCACATTTGGTGACCAGAAGTGTCACACTGAATTGTTCTGTGTGAAAGTAAAGGAGAAAGACACAGGAGAACTGTAGTTTTTTCCAATTCACCCCCATACCTGGCCTCCATGGACTTGAAGTTATTTGGGGGAAATGGACAAGGAAAATTGCCTTTTGTTCCTTTTGATCTCCAGTATTTATTTTAACCTAACTTCAGGAACTAAAAACCAAAAGCAGCAGCCTACCTAGAAATCTTTACATGAAACAGAAACTGATATCCACTGCTGGTAACCTGGCCCAACTCTGCTTAGCTTCCGAGATCAGACAGGATCAGGCTTGTTCAGGGTAGCATGGCTGTAGACTTCTTTTTCTTGAAATAGATTCTAAGTGGTGACATTCCTTTCTCTAGTGAATCCTGGGTAAAGAGACTAAGAGAAAACTTCTGTATTTTTACTCTAGTAGAACTTAGTGAGTACCTTTTTCCTAAAAAGAAATGAGAAAAATATGGAAGAAAAAAGGTGGTGGTGGTGTTATTATTATTATTATTATTATCATCATCATCATCATCATCATCGCACCAGAACCAGGACCTTGGCAACAGAGGCTATGTTCAGCTGCTAATTATTCTGATATGAGTAGATGAGTAAGAACTTACGCTGATAAATGGGAAAATAATATAGCAATTGATCAAAAATATGCCAATATAATGACCAGAAGTTAAAAGATGAATAGGATCCCTCTAGGGCTGGGGACCTGGAGCAAGATTCTAGAATGCTGGATTAGGGCGCACAGCAAAGGAGAATGATGGGTTAGGTGATAAATATGAGCTTGCCAGGCTAACTACCGCCAGGTACTGAGGGCTGAGCTTGGCTAGTGAAGTCAGGAAAGCCATGAAGATGAGTGACATCTGAGGCATAGTCCTTACAAGGTAGTTACATCCAGAGTAACGTCCTAAATCAGAATTTCATTACAACTTGATGACCTAGAAACTTCCCTTCAGTCATCCAAGACAATGTTCAAGGGATAGATGAGCTAGAGCAAAAGTCTGAATTGATGGAGTATAAGTAGCATCAATTAAATTCTTCACCCTGCCACTCCTAATAGAACATTTTGGAATTGAATTTCTCAAAATTAAACTGCTTCCCCCACTTCCTTTACCTCTTTACACCACGTATTTACTTCAGCTGCATCACAGTTTTTGCAACAGCCATAGAATGAAAATGAGGAAACCATGCAGCATTAAGACCAAGCCTCCCCTTATGAGAAGCCCATTTAAAAAAAGAAACAAAATGCCTGTGAGGCTCCTAAAGAGCCAGCCATCGGTCTTCAGACACACCCAGCCTCACAACCGAAGTCACCATAAGAACCATTCATTCAGTGACTGTTTATTTATTGAATGACCAACCTCCTTGTGTGTGGCACAGGCTACATTCTGAGGACACAGTGCCCGCTTAAGAGATCTTTCTCCTTGTAGGAGAAAGACATGTAAACCACCAACTGCAGAACCATTTGGCCAGAGCTCTAACTGCAGCGTGCACAGGATGAGTGGCAGTGGAAGTGTATTTATCCTCAAACACTAAAGACAGGCTTATTCCAACGTCTTAACATGTGCCACATACAAATATCTGCCGACAGAAAGTATGGATTACAAGGGGTCATGCTGAGATCTAACAAAAACTATTTCTAATTTCACTTAATCCATAGAATATACTGACACAACATTTTCCAGTACTGAATCCTAATAAACCTTTATTTATCAAGTCCTTATCAGCTCCAACCTGCAGACCACTGCCATTCTTGCACTTGTTTTTAAACTCTTATTCTACCTTTAGTTTCCAAACCAACGTGGACTTTGTCATCCACCTTCCAGTGTGGGGTGAAGGTCATCACCTGGTCATTTATATCGCCGTGTTCTCAGTAGAACATAGACATATGGCTAATGTGTCCTTAATTGTGTTATTTTGTTGTGCTCTGCTGCTATCGCATCTCCTGAATTTTCTTCAGTCAATTACTGTCAAGTGCATTTAATTTCTTCTATTTCACGTTAGCCCATTGCCAACATGCTCATCCCCAATAGAGCCGATATTCTGCTGGAGAAATACTGGGTGTTTCTTTTACACTGATACAGAGAGTCACTCTATAATAGTTTCTTGAAAGGGAAGCTATTCTTTTCTGGAAGGCCTAGACAGGCTTTGTAAGAGCTGGATTCTTTTAGCCTCTCAGTGTATGTCCACATTCTTTATTTGGTATGTCACTCTTCCCATGTTCCACTTAATTATGAGATAATGTGGAGAGTGCTACAGTAGTCTGAGAAAATAGGCTGAATTACTCTGGATTCAACAACAAATGGCAGAGCCCGCAGACTGCCACTTACTCGCCCTCTGATCAGTACAGAAACACAATTGCGATCTTAGTAGAAAGATCTGAAGACAGAAACGAAAGATCCAAAATCTCTACACTCCCATGAAATGAAATGCGTTTCCTCTAAATGTACTGTATTTGCTATAGTTTCAATACAGTTGAAATACTTCATATAGAAATCAGAAAATATTATGATGATACTTAGTGTGCAGGAAGCTTTTCTGAGCTCTTACATTACAGTTTCTTCTTTTTTTTTAACCGTAGAAACTGAGTGGGTTACTTTCTCCCTCCAGGGTATAATTTAAATTTCTTTTTCATTCCTTTAATTTTTTAAGTGCATTGTTTGCACAAGTTTCAAGAGTTGGTTTAAAGATGGAGTTTACAATTTGTATCTTTTAGGTTAGATTACATCTACATTTTTTAGTGCATATCCTAAATGTACTAAGAAGTGAAACATTTTTTAAAACTCGATATAACAGCTTAGTCCAGAGCATGATTTTCATAATTTTAGCTATTTAGGGAAAACATTAACATTTTTTTAAAAACAGAACAATATTGCATCATGAAATTTGCAGTGCATGGATACCAAATTTCTCCACAAAGATTTTTCAAAGGTATGTAGGCACCAAATTTCTCCACAAAGATTTTAAAGAGGACACTAGAAGTGGACTTAGGATGCTGGGTGGCAGCTGGTGTGACATGACAGGCATGAATAAATGTGCCAACAAAGCCCTTATGGTTTATTGGGTAATTATGGGAAGTAGCATTGGTGCCAGCCAATCAGACTCCTGGGCAGCTACTTCGAAACCCACTTACTCTTAAAGTAGATCATTAAAAATGCACTTCGGTGGAGAAGCTTTACTCCTACTCGACATAAACAGTCTATTTGCAAAGTTAGTCATTTGGTCAAAATGCAGCACATCAGTGATGGTACAGTGAACAGCCACCTCTATATTACACAAACATCTTCCATTAAAGGCATTTTGGAGTGAAGCTTTCAAACATGAAAGGAACGAATGGGCCTGCAACGGACATGTGCCCGTCCATTTCTATCCATAAAACCACATATTGACACACAAAAGCGACTTCATTCCATTTGTTTGCAGGTTTCTGAAATGTAACTCTAGAGCTTATGTGTTCAGTGCAAATTGAATCACATTTATTTAAATGCCAAACAGAGGACAAATTTCTTTTTTACTTGAAAAGGCAAATCTTAATTCTTAGAAGCTGGTGAAGTCCATATCTCCTCCTGCCAAACCACAAAACAAAGAGGTGATAACTAAAAAGCTTTCTGAAAATCACTCAGGAAGATTCAAACTTTTACTTAATGACATGGAGAAGACTATTTTTAAATATACAATCTCTCGCTGCCCAAAGCTTCAGAAGGCAAGTTGGCTCCAAGTATTGTCTTGGGAAGAGGGATGATGGAACAATATCAAGAAAACCATGAAGACTTTGCTCTAGGTGTGAGAAAATGTTTTAAGCTACAACTGGATTGACATGAATACAATGTTTACTTTCTAATATGACATTCACCATCGATCCCAGAAGGTTATTAATACCTAATCCTTCAAGTCAACCTTCTCAACAGAAAATTTTAGTCTCTCTCCAGGAAAGGTATACACATTGTCTGGAAAGCTCTGCCAATAAATTTGATTTGACTCATAACCAGGGGCAAGGCTCAAAATATTTATAACTGGTTGGCATGGGCAGTAGGTGAACAGAATGGATTCCTGGATCCATTGCCCAGGGGAGGGGTCTGAAAGGCCCCTAGACAGAGGGTTCCAAGGGATGAGTTCCAAGGGAGGAACCAAGGAAGCCAGGGTCTCAAGAAAGCAGCCATTTACTGACCAGTTCAGAATATGTCAATATTTTATCAATTAGTGTAAATACACCTGTGCGCATTAACTCAACATCAGCTTTGCTCCTACCTATGTGAAACATCCATCACACTGGGTAGACCTAGAGAAGAAGCATTTTAAAAACAATGCTTCTGGTAATTTGCATTGAAAATGTAGATGATGACCAGATGCACCTGAGGTCCTCCCATCAGAACACAATGGCGCAGGTGGGAGGGGAAGGAAGGAAGGAAGGAAGGAAGGAAGGAAGGAAGGAAGGAAGGAAGGAAGGAAGGAAGGAAGGAAGGAAAGAAGGAAGGAAGGATGAGTTCAGGGATAAGCATAACCTATCACAGAAACTAAAGGACTGTGCCCCTTAAGGAAAGAGAAGCAATATTGGCTAGAAAGAAAACTTTAAATAAAAAAAGGATTAAGAAGGTATAATGTAGCCTTTTCTCTGGCTGACAAGAATGACAAGTGTACGGGCCACCAGGAGCAATGAGGTAGGCACTGGTTTCCATCAGCATCCTAAATCCAATTTGAAACCATCATTTCATCTTCAAAGAAATAGATGAAAAAGTTTACACTGAAGACAAAGCACCTGAAGTTGAATCACATCATCAACCTGGGCTGATGAGACACTGAGTGAATTTTCTATTACATTTCTACAGACCGAACATCTGTCTTAGAGTGAGCTTATTCAGCCTCAGCCAAAAGCTTTTACATCTAGGCATACTCATCATCATCGAGGGCACTGAACTGAAAGATACTCTGAGAAGACAAGACGGACCATTGGGAAATCATTTTAACGAAAGCTTATTCTGAACAAGAAAAAAATACCCCAGATGAAGCAGCATGAAAAAGAACCTATGGCCTACCAACCAAGTTCTTTGAAAAAAATTAGCCCTCATGCTGTTGCTGTGAGCAATGTGACCTTCCACTTTCTGAAGAGGCCCAGGTACCAATGGGTGAATGACTTATTAAAAGCACAAAACACTTTAACACTGAGGCAGAGGAAAATTTTATGTACTTCCGTTTTCACACTGCAGATATCTAAATGTTGACCAGAAGAATAAGGGGATGAATACACTCAGCTCAATTCGTTGTGTCATTCTGAAGATAGGCAGTTTATGACTTAAACCTCTTCTCTAAAAACACTGATGAGGATGAGAGCTGGAGATAACAGAACAGGCAGAGATTAAATATCAGCCATGGTCAATCTTCCTTCAAGAAACCATTATGGAGGCCTTGTAGGATCCTGGAACTCAAAAGATTGAATTTGGAAAATCATGACAACATACTACAGTATATGTTTGTCTCTTCCATTTCAATGTGTAGGCCTTTCTTTGGCTCTTCTACAAAGAAGAAACAATTGAAGATTATTAATTTTTCCAAAATACTTTCCCTTCAACCCCACTGCAAGTAAGCAAATTAAATCCTATACCTTAGGTCTCCCACAAAGATCTAAAAGAGAAAACCTATGCATCACATAAATAACACTTTGGAGCAAACATAAGTTAAAGCTGTGCTTTCTTTCCCTGGAGAAAACTGATAGACAAGCTCTCAGATCTAAGTTCTGAAATGTCTTCGCAAATAGTGTAGGTGTGAAGGAAAATCTACTGGGCTTTCCCAGCTGCCCTTAGAGCTGTGCCTCCAGCCACTTGGTCACAGCTGGTCTCCTTGAGATGCTGGTTGACGTCTCTTAAAGCAGTGGCCCAGTGTATTTTACAGAAAGCCTCTTTCTGGAAAGCAGAGCTCCTTGGAATGGTACCACATTGGCCAGAAACCCTTATTTCCTGCAGTGCAGCATCCATCCAAGAAAAGTCTATCCAGGACCAATATTGCCAAGAATAATACAGACAAACATGTTGGCATTCACAAACTTTGAAGGTAGCCCAGAAACTGAGATGCTCAACCCACTCACAGCAGAGAAAGACATACGCCTCCACTTCTTTGTCTGGATTACCTATCACATACCTGAAAGATTTAGCTAGCCCACTACTAGCAAGCAAAGACTAGCTCAAGGAATAACAGGTCTTTGAAAAAAGCAGCTTATGCTCGGGAGTTGGAGATTTAGGCAAAATCTGATTCTTTTTAACAGTACCTCCCAGTGGTATTGGACCAGATCCAGTCAGTGTTTCTATTTAACTTCATGAGTGAAGTTAGGTGCTAAGGACAAGGGACCCCGTTAAGTCAACTGAAACTAATTAATTGACCTCAGTCTTGATCCAGTACAAAGCACACATTTGGTAAAGCTAACTCAAAGTTTGATCGCCAACCTTTCCAATGTCCTTAAGCCAGAGACAGTAGGGGTAGGACCACAGGTGGTTAATAGCTCTTCCTGGTCCTCTGTCCCTCAGCCTCTTCAACAAGGAAGAGCAAGTGTGCAGAAGCTATGAGAGATTTAAATTTTGGCAGGCACTGTTATAATATACTCCCTTTAATTTAACGGCAGGAAATTCTGGTCGGAACTTTCTAAACTCTTCTCTACACTTCTTAGTAACTACCAACCCACCTAAAATCTTCAGAAACTCATTGGTGCCCACCCACTTCTGGCTAGAATAACTCCTTACTGTAAAAAAAAAAAAAAAAAGGACCACTCTCTTAAAAGGATCATTTTATTTCAGAACATCTGTATATTTTAATCTGTAGTCCCTAAATAATAAGAGTTTTGGCACACTATACTAATAATAATTAACTTAAGAAACTATTAGTGGCTGAGTTAACACAATTTTACAAGTGACCAACTTATATTTTAGAATCTATTTACTGTCCTGCACTAATCTAGATAACTATATTTTCAGGTATTAGTCTAAGTTTCATAAGCCAAATATACAAATATTTTACAGCAAGATTTGAGTTGAAGAAGATTAGCAAACACCCTGAAAAAAAAAATGTTAGACATTGGAAGCACAAGGCCGTCAAGAGAGGCAGAGTAAAATTAAGACAGATTGACAGGCAGAAAATATCTAAATACCTTTTAAATGAGATTTGAAAAGGAGACAGAGGAGCAATGAGGTGTAAAGATAAGACAAAGGCAAGCGTTCAGAGTTCCAGATAAACAAGCAGATATCATTCATACCTGGTAAAGTGCTTGAGGCAGAGAGGCCATCAAGCCTCACAAGGAGCAATGCTCCCACCTTGCACGTTAATTATAAGAGGAAGTCTAGTCCTTGTCTGCCATACAGCTAGTTAGATTTCGAGTTTTCCATCTCACTGCTCTAAGGAATCATTTATGTTGGCTCAAGCCACCAGAGACTAATGGATATTCACCACTCCATAAACTAGCAGCCACATTCATGCGTTTCTATGAAGAGCTTAGGGAGAGGAACAGGTATGTAAAGTTTTCTCTATAACCAAAATTATCATTTACCAACAACGTTGATGGTGTTACACTCCCATGTATAAATCAAATGGACCTGTATATTTCTAAAGTGCTGGCCACCTTATATTAGGCAAATATTGATCAGGTCTGGCTTTGAGTGAGTAGAGAGCTATACCAAGTGTGAAAAAGAAACTCCAAGCTGCAATGGAACCAATCCTTGTGTGCCAACAAATTTGAGAAAAACCTACCTTTACCTTCAGGCCTGCTAAGGTGCCTAGTATGACTGGCTGCTCAGGACCCAGATGTGCTTAGAAAGCTAAATAAGATTGCTTGCAGCTCCTTCTTTCTACCAAAAATACCAACTTTTTTACTACTTTATTATCATTATCCCCATCAAGAAAAGTCTTTATCAATACTCAGATTTTATCTTATAAAGATTCAAGTAGCACCAAAAACAAGGAGGCAGGAAAAAAGAAGCAAAACAACTACTTTATTTTTCTAATGTTTAAAAAAGGCAAAAAAAAAAAAAGAATACTGAAATTATTAAAACATTCACTTGACTAAAAAGTTTAATCACTGATTAGAGCTGAACATATCAGGTTTAACCCAAAATTCCAGGCACTCAATGCAACATCATCTAGTCAACCAAATGGAACCAGTCACAATTAAGAAAAACCAACCTACACAATTTTGAACTAAATCCCAAGCCCCTTGAAATTATCACCAGAATAAAATGAATTATTGGTTACTCTAGTTTGATCCTAATAAAATTCAGGTTTTTATGCTTGGCGTTATTTTGTTCATATATATTGCCTTTTGTTTTGTTGTTGTTATTGTCTACTGAGTTTAGCAAATTTAAGGACAATGCTGGCTAGAAATTCTGCTCCATAGCCTATAACTTAAATGTCAGCCTAATCAATGTTATTTAACAATAAAGCCAGGAGTCGAATTGTTGTGATCCTCTTAACATACTCAGCTTACTTCTGCAGTAATTTACAATTTAGGAATATAAAATTAATCTCAGTTGAAAGCATTTAACTCAGCTACTGTAGAGCAAACCTATGTGAAATGGTGTAACTCTAGATGGTTCTATGCCTGAGTCAACATGGAGGGAGCCGAATCTCTCTGAATAAGGATTCTCTGCAATTCATGGACAGTCATTTACCCAGCATTGTGAAGAAATCAATACTGTTTTTGGTGGTGGGTGGAAGTGACAGATGGCATTTAACTTTTCTTTAATAAAATTCTTTGTGAACAAGAGTAATCATCATTTTAAAAAGAACAGAATACTTCCTTTTATTATTTTTCTCCCTTAATATAATAAATGACAATTTCACTTTTTATCCCTTCTCTAGTTCTTAAAGAAAGCTGCAAGAGGGAAGCCACAGGAATAAAAGTTCTGTGGTAGCTGTGAAAAACAGCAATCTAGCAGCCACTGGAGGGGAAAATGGGTTTGGAGCGCCCCAAAAAGCTCTGTCCCCATAGAATCGTCACCATTTTATGTGTCTGGCAGCTCACTGAAAAGCTCCATTCTCAGGGCTTCTCTTTATCTGACATGACTCAGAACTCACTCTGTTTAAACAGACCTATCTACAGGGCATTTGTCAAAAATAATCAATGGCAATCGTTCAACATTGCTGATGCCTGAGGCAGTATTACCAATTGGGGCTAGCAAGAAGCTGACCAAAAAACTTAAAAGGAAAAACTAGAGAATGATATGTTCATACAGGCTTTGAAAAGTTCTGAAACATCCCTGGCAAGCAAGAAACTAATGTGTATGAGCCCAGCTGTGTGCATGCCCAGGGCTGTGCACATGCCCAGAAAAGACCTAAGAAGGCCACAATCTCATACCCCTAGCTGACCTTGAGGCTCTGTTCAAGCACAAAGTAAAGGCTAAGGCAAACTTGTAAATAACCTGCCACAGCATTTAAAGTATGCCCCAAAACAGACACACACACACACACACACACACACACACACACAGAGTCACTCAGCAAAGGCGAGGAGCCTTATTGGTTCAAGGCATGTAAGAAAATCTATGCCCAATCATTAGCTAATCTATAAGGCAACAAATAGAGACTTCAGTGACTACACATAAGTTTATAGGTTTTATACAGACAATAGAATCAGTTCAGGAAGATCACTAAACAACAAAAATATTGACAGGGTGAGGAAGTAGGGAGAAATGTGATTTCTGGAGTTGCTACATTATTTTATTTTAAATGTTCAGATTGAAAAAAAAAAACACAAGATATGCAAAGAGAGAAAGTACGACATATACACAGGAAAAACATCACTAATAGAAACTGTACTTAAGGAAGCCTGGACATTAAATTTACTAAGCAGAGACTTTAAGGAAGCTATCACAAATACATTCAAAGAGCTACAAGAAACAATGTATAATTAATTAAAGGAAATTATGAGAATAATGTCCCACCAAATAGAGATCATCAATAAGACATGGAAATTATTAGGAAGAAGAAGAGTGAAAGAGGAGGAGGAAAAAGGAGGGAGGAGGTGATGAAGAGAGAGAGGAAGATAAAGAAGGCGGAGGAGAACCAAATAGTCTGGAGTTTAAAAGTACAATAATGGAAACCACTAGATGGACTCAACAACAAAGTATAACTGGCAGAAAAAAAGAATCAGCAAACTTGAAAACAAATTGATTGAGATCATCTAAGTTGAGGAATAGTGACGAAAAAAATGAAGAAAAAATGAACAAAGCCTTGGAGATTATGGGATTCTGTTCAAGCACACCAACATAACCATAATGACAATCCCAGAGGAGAAGAGAGAAAGGTGCAGAAAGAATATTTGAAGATAAAATGGCCAAAAACTTCCTCTATCTGATGAAAGACATTGCTTAGCACAACTAAGCAGCTCAAGAAACTCTAAGCAGGATAAATTTGAAGAGATACACACCTCAACACATCATAGTCAAACTGTCGAAGAACAAAGACTAAGAAGGAATGTTAAAAACAGCAAGAGAAAAGCCACTCACCACATATATGGGATCCTTAATAAGATTAAAGCCTGACTTTTCATCAAAAACACTGAAGGCCAGAAGGCAGTGTAGTGACTAAGAAAAAGAATTCCAGCAAAACTATCTTCAAAAATGAATGATAAGTTAGGACATTCCTAGTGACAGGCTCTCTCCTTGACCAAACTTCATTCAGGGTCCTCTGAGCCCTCTTCTAAACAAGACCTAAACTTTGGCCTGCCTTTAGCAAGAATCTTACTAAGTCGGTTTAGCAAGAATCCCCCATGCTTGACATCTGATCCAGTTCCTTGTCTCCCTCTCTTGACGTCTAAATCCTTGGCCTGCCCTTAACCAGAATCCTGTTAGGCCAGTTTTGCAAGAATCCCCCTACTCTTGATGCCTCTTCTTAGTAATTTTAGATCCACTGACACCCTCACTCTGCTTGCTGGCTAAAAATCCCCATTTTTCCTTGTTGTAATCAGAGTTAAGCCCAGTCTCTCTTCCCTATTATAATAGTCTTGCCCTTATTGCAATAGTCTTGAATAAAGTTTTCTTTATCATTTCACCAAGTTGCCAGAATAATTTTTCTCTGTAACACCAGATGAACGAAACCTGAGAGAATCTGTCACTAGCAGACAAGCCCTACAAGAAATACTAAAAGAAGTTCTTTGGTATTTCAGCCTAAAGGAAGGCTGAAATGAAAGGACATTACATGGTAATTTAAGTCCATATTAAGAAATAAAGAGTACCATTAAAGTCAAACACATTTTTAAAATATTAAAAATAGTACAATGTTTTTTTCATTTATAATTCTTTTTTCTATCTGATTAAAAAGAAAACTAAAGAAATATTTCTAAAACTGTGTGAGATATTATAATGTATAAAGATGTAATTTGTATAACACTAATTGTACAAAGAAGGGAGCTGGAAACAGAATTACATTGAAGCAAAATTTTTTATACCATAAAAATTAGATTGGTATTAACTTAACTAGATTGTTTTAAGATATTATCTGTAATCCCTGGGACAACCAGTCCTAAAATAAGTCAAAAACACAGAGTAAGAAAACAACAATGGCACTAAAATGGCATGCTAGGAAATATCTATTTAATACAAAAGGAAGCAGCATTGGAGAAATAGACAAAAAAGACATAAGATATACAGCAAACAAATAGCAAAATGGATACCTACCTTAAATCTTACTTTATCGGCAATTACATTAAATGTAATAGATTAACTACTACAATCAAAAGACGAAGATTGACAGAATGGATTTTTTAATGATCCAACTATACACTATGTACAAGAGATTCACTTTAGCTCCAAAGACACAAGTGAAAACTAAAAGGATGGAAAAATATACACCATGCAAACAGGAACCCAAAGAAAGCTGGGCTATGCTAGTATCAGACAAAATAGACAGAACATTTTTGAAAAGAAAAATAAGGATATTTTATAATGATAAAAAGATCAATCCAACTGTTTACTTGATATTGTCAATGGGTGCGTATCTCAAAGTCAATATGTTTCAAATGAGTGTTACCCAAAACAATTTCTCCTAAAGCCTTCCACATCTCATTGAAAGCAACTATACCCCTCCAGTCATTCCAGGCAAGAACTTTCATTCCTCTTTTCTTTCATTTCCCATATCTGGTCCATCAGCAAATTCTATCAGCATTACCTTCAAGATATATCAAGAATTAGGACACATATCATCATCTTCACCATCACCATCTTGATCCAAAGATTATCTCCCTCTGGATTACTTCAGTATCCTCCTAACTAAGCCACCCTTAATTTACCTTCAAGTTACTCCAGGACTCTAAGGGGTATAATTACTGAAAAAGGCACTGTATATAGCGCTGATAACTAGCGAGAAATAGGAAAATACAGAAAAATATCAAAAGGTCCTCAGAGCAAATTTGGTAAATAACTTCAAAACTGTTCCAAATAAAGCTAAAGATAACTTCTAACAATTTTACATTTCCAAGAAATCTTCACTGTAACAAAGTTTGTTTTCATTACCCAAAGTTTACTTTATAACTCTTATGTTTTGCAAGTACTTCAGACAACTTTGTGCAACAGATGTTCCCCTCATCCTTGTCCATGTGACACTTGCCCTCCACAAAAAGTTGCCTCATTATATGTTCCTAGTATTTGCATGCCAGATAAATGGAGGACGGTAGCTAAACCACTGTAACCAAACTCTACATCTCCATTGGTCTTCCAGCAAGCAGCATTTCCCCCTTAATCATACCTATTCTTCCTCCAGTAACAAAAATTTAAAAAAAAAAAACCCTCCTAAATCATCTACTAAATATATGCACATCCGTTCAGACAAAGACAGTGGAAGAGGATGTCGTCTGCATAATAAGCATGTGCAGAGCAGTGCACCCTATTCGGCAGGCCATACAGTCAGTATCACTTCAAAGCAGGGACGGAGCCCTGCGGGCTCAGGTTCCCAGTCTGGTTACTGCATGTGTGAGCTGCACAATTCAAGTAAGATACCGACCCTGTGAGCTTCAGCTCCAGCTACTGTAAAACAGGGAAGGGGATGGGGGAGGCAGCAACAGCAGTATTTACTTCACATGACATTGGTAGAGATTAAATGCAATAAATGCATCTATAGCACTAACTTCTGTGCCTGACACCAAGGTAAAATAAGTATTAATAAGTAATACTTATTAGTGTTGTTTTCATGCAACAGGAAGGGAAGAACAGCAACAACAAAACCAATCGTCACTGCACCCTTTCACCAACAAACTGTGGGTGGGGAAAATACGCTGCCTAAGAATTTGATTTTTTCCCCCAAATCAAAGTTTTTACCAGTTCTTTGTATCACATATCCTAAGGACCAAGGGGTTGTCTTTTTGTACGGGATAACCCAATGATGGACTCACAAGTTATGGAGGGTGAGTCCAGGACCTCATGTAGATGGGGAGACCGAGATGAATCTAAGTTATTTAATAAGAGCATTTTGAGAATTTCAGAAGTTGTCTATGGGTAACTTCAAGATTTCAAAAGCCCTTGAAACTTGGAAGAGAAGTGATGAGCTCTCCAGCTACAAAGAAAGGCCAGCAATATTTAAAGAGTTTAGGATCCCCATGCAGACTAAGGCCAGTGAGAGGTGACCCACAATGAAAAGTGGTTAATAAACCAGTTTTGGAAACGTCATGGATGATGTTGAATTTGAAGCTGTTACTTGTTCTGATTAGTCTGTTCTGTGATTATTCAATTATCCCTAAAATCTTCCTTACAGTCTGTTGCTCATAGCAACTTGACAGTGGTGATTTCGGCAATGAAGGATTAAGGGCTTGATTGCAATAGAGTGCTGTGTAATGGGGAAAGGACAGGAGCCCAAGAAGAAGAGACTGGTGAGAGGAAAATGGAAATGAAGGGCAAGTATGGAATAAGAGCAAAAAAGTCAGGAGAGAATTTAAGTTCTACCAAGAATCCTTGGAAATATTGAAGAGAGCACTGGACCTCCAACATTCAATGTAATGAAAGCTTCAGTTGCTCTATTTAAAACAGATGTTACACAACATATAAAAGACGGAGGACTTGGGGATACTCTGGTTACAATTATTAATTCACGTAACTGTTATTAAAATGTTATGTAATTGTACACTTATATTTGGATCAATCCGAAGGTAGGAAGAAAGCAAGGTCAGAAAGTAAGAGTTAAGAAGTAAAAATTACAATGATATTTTATTTAAAATATGTAAGAACAGCGATTATTTTATCAAAGCTCTTACATTTAAATAAATGTCAAAATATAAATCAGGAACTAAGGAATATCTTCAGTATGCCACAGAACATATTGAAAGCAACACTGACACAGGAATCAGCCAAAGTGGATGCAGATTCCAGTCTTGCTCCTTACTGTGCGAGCTGGAAAATTCACTCAAGCTCTCGATGTTTTCCGAGCCTTGTCTTTTAGTGAGGGCTCAGGGGCCCAGCTCTGCTAGACATCTACGGTCCTCACGCCCCTCGCCTCGCCATTCACCCAGAGGTGGGCTTCCTCCATTCCCAATACTGCCCGTTCCTCTGGCCTCCTTGGGTTCTGAGGACCCTTCAAAATCCCCAATTTACTCTTTTGGACTTTAGCACACCTCAGGGGTTGGGACTTGGCTCATTCATTCCATTTCAGCAGCTCCCTCACTTTGTCGCTCCCCATCCCCATGGGTGTGGTTTTTTTCTGCATCCGCCAACCATGCCACTGCTCCCATTCATGCCCAAGAAGGCCACAGTCCAGCCTCCAGGAGGTAGTGGGGATTTGGGCAGCAATAACACCCCTGCTGAGTACTCACGCTAATCAAATGAGATCATCTCTACACTAGCTCTGTATAAAAATAAGACATTACGACATGATTACCTAAATAACCTGTGGTATAATACTAAATTCTCTCCAGCTTAAGATTTTTTTAAATAAATGTTACGCTAATCTGTATATTGTTGTTTCTCTTGTGATGACACTGGGATCCACCCCAAAGGAGCAGACAAAAACATTATTTGTCTTTACCGAGCAATCTATCTGCCTGTAGGAACAATTAGATGTCAATGTTAAGAACAGCACACATACAAATGTTAGCACTATTATGGAGTGTATGTTTAAGATGTGAAAAATTGAGGGTCAACTTCATTTAACTCATGTAGATGAGGAAAAACTCCCACAGTGCAACCAAGAGTTAGTCTCATATCACTTCCGTAATACACAGCAATAGGTAGACTTGGCTCCACACAGCTCCCCCAGGGGTCCTTGAGACTCTCTCCCTGGAGTCCCTTGGCCCTCCTCACACAGCTTTACCTCCTCCTAAGGGGGAAGGCAGGACGATTTAAAAGTCTGAATGCATGCCCTTGCCTCATCTACTTGTATCTTCCCAAGGTTGCCCTGACAATCCTTTTCCTCACCTTTCTTTCCTAACCTCCACTTCACCTTTTTTATAATTATTCTCAATAGGAACCTTTTAAACTAAGCTGGTAGCACCTTAGCCCAGGTTAGAAGTTCTGCTAGATGGTGCCAAGTGCCAGCTAATTTGGTCACCATAACTGAACAATTGAGGCTTGTGTACAGTTGAAGTACCAAGACACTGTAAATAAGAAACAGAATGATATCAATCATTAACAGTTAAATCATTGTTTTAAAACTGACAAGAAATTAAGTATTACATGCATCACTGGAATAAAACATAATCAATTGTAGAGGGAAATTGTAAGCACTATGCTAAATCTACTCTTCTGGACTCTAGGTAGCCAGTTTCTTTAAAGCTGTCTTTCATAACCAAACACTGTCCTGTCCGTCACTTACTGGCCCAGTCACAAAAGCCCCTTGTCATCTCTGGACAGGAGTCTGACAGCTTCCAGAGCATCAGTTCTGTCACTAACACTTATTTCTTTTCAACCTACATAAGATTATATTAATTTAACCAGGCTAGAGACATTCTTTTTCTGTTAGGATCAACCTTGAGGCCAGACCTGTCCTCACTCTGTGTTTTTCTGCAGGGTCCGTTTCAAGAGCTCCCTCTTGGTCACCTTAGTCAGTGACTCAGTTCATGGTAGCCATGCTCAAGATCACAAAAAATGTTTCCCTCAGTTGACACTCCATTAACTTTGGAGGTGAATTACTTTAGAGGTGTGCTGCTGCTAAATTATAACTGGCACATTCAGGTCAATTATCCCCCCCTCTATCTAGCCTGACGTATTTCTCTCTCAGGCAGTAAGAACTGCCACCTCTCAGAACACCCGCTTCTCAGAGGATAACCAGCCAGGTGACTGACTGCCTGGGCTGCCCAGGTCGGGGTACACTCATGACTCTCTCCTCAAAGAACCCCGTACACTTTGCTTTTCTTTCATGAATCTCTCACGTACAACAGAAAAACTCAAACAACACTGAAGTAGTATCATGGTTATTTTCCACACATAGGATACTATAGGACTTTTTATTAATTACTGAAGATGTGACATGATACGTGTGAGTATCGGGGGTCTGTTTTTGCTAATGTGACTATAGGAGGTAAAAAGAGAACAAAATACAGGTGTTCAGCACATCATTTGCTTTCCCATGCTCTCCCTCACTGCTTCCTCTTCTCTCTCCTGGAGTCCGACCCACTCACACTATCAGATTTTCTCACTGGCCTGGTGTATTAGTCATTGTAAGTAAACTGATTACTATAGAGATTCCCAGACAAACCGATATAGAAGATGTTTTTCTCTCTCTCATAATAGTCTGAGGTGATAGCCAGTCCTGACGTTGTAGCTCTGCTCTGTGAAATCATACAGAGACCCATATTCCTTCTATATCCTTGTCTCTCTGTTTCCAAGGGTGTAGCCCTCATCCCCATCTTCTTAGCTGACTACCCACATCATACTCTGCAAGAAGGAGAAGAAGAGAGTAGCATGTGTGACTTTTGCTCAAATTCCATCAGCCACAGGTGAGAAAATGTAGTTCCACATGCCCACTGAAATTAGGAGGTTCTTTAGTGGAAGGAAGAAGAACTGGAGGGGGGAATGGCCATCGGGGTAGCCGAGTAGCAGTCTTTGCCACAGCTCGTTCAGATCTAGGCTTAAAGGAACCCAGGTCTACCCCGTCTGGGCACAAAGACTCCAGCAGTTCTCACGCCAGAAGCCTCTGCTCTTGGTGCAGCACGAATACCGTCAACAGGAACATCTTTACATCTCAAACCTCGTGCTCAGTTCTTTACATTCACTAACTCGTAGAACCCTGACAGCAAACACATGAAGTGGATACTGTCATCCCCATTTTAGAGATCAGAGATCAAGGAGTAAAGAAACTTCCCCAAGGTCGGACAGCTTATGTGGTAGAGTCAGGAGGACAGGGTAGAGTAAGGAGGTAGCATGGCTTCTAGGTAGAGGTGAAATAAACTGGACCATGGGGCAAATCTCTGAGCTGACAGAGACGAGACTGGAAGCTAGGTTCCCAGGGGAGACAGGAAACGATGGTGAGCACGGAAGGCTGTTCAAATTGGATGTCAGATGATCGTTAAGTAGATGAGCCACGGCCTCATCTCCCCCAGGCACGGAGCGAGGAGTTTGCTCTCCCTGAGGCCCACCAAACCCTGAGTCTGGAAGCAATTTGCCGTGGTCTGCCCAAGCTCCTTGGAGTGGGGAAGCTCCTGCATGTTGTCATAATGAGTGCCCGTGTTTCAGGGCCTGACTCTGTCCATGTTTAGTCATTCAGCACATGTATTGTGCACCATCCTTTAGTCAGAATCCGTCTATGTTTTGGGAATACAGAGATGAAGAAGAACAAAATCACCCCTTCTCTCACTGGATATTGTGCTCACAATAACATGTAACGAATGTCATGGTAGGGAAGGTACTGGCTGATGAGGGCCACGGGCTAACGGACATAAGGAAGGAGAGGCTCGCTCTGCCCAGAGGATTCAGAGCACGCCTGAGCCAAGTGGCCCAAAGCTGACCATGTGGAGTCTCAAGGATAAGACAACAACCAGAGAAATGCTCTGTGTAGGCCACAGTGCACAAGTCTGTTTTGTTTTAAGCTGCTCTCTCATAATTAAAAAGAGAAGAAGGTATAAGAGTTTAGAAAATAAAAGTAATGATAATCAAATTAATGGGCCATTGACTTTGTCAAACTCTCATTTCCAAAATCCTGACTCTGCTTTATTTTAACTTGATCTTTATCAGGACTATCTTTTCCTGGTGACTCTTGCCTCTCTGATACTGATGCTTTAATTCCTTTAACTCTACCTATCTGATTCCCTCCCCTCAAGCTTTGTCCTGAGGCAACCAGTACTTGGGTCAGACAACATCCTATACATAACCAGTTGCTGTAAAATGTTAGTTACAATCACTACTACTAATGAAAATAAATGGCAAGAATACCTGTATCGTCAGCCCAACCGGAGCACCCCTTAAACCTTTTCAGTATAAAACACCTTTGGCAAATGTTCATAGAATCAGAAACATGTACCATCATAAAAGTGAATAAAGTGACTGATAATGAACAATTTCTATGTCATTATTCACCGAAGCCAAAAACAGAGGCTGTCTGGTGAAGAATAGAGAAGGCTACCTAGTGGGTGGCCCTGTAGTTTGGGCCCTCATAATTGACTAGATCCAGAATTAACTCAGCTTAGAGCAATTACAAATAGTAAATAGCCCATTGGCAAGATGTAAGAAGAGTAAAGCATTTAAGAAGCAGTGCTTGCATCTTCAGAGTGTGAGTTCTCCTTTCTTAATATACTTTACATCCAGGACTATGCTGCTGTATAAATCACAACTACTGCAACCATTCCCCAAAAACTTGTTGATCACTTACTACATGCCATATAGTGTGCTAGGTATTGAAAATGACACTGTAACTAGTAGACACAGTCCTCACCGTGTGGACCAACTGACAAACAAATAAATCTATGATTATAAACTGTGATAAAGGCTAGGGAGAAAAGTTAAAGCATCTGATGAACATTTTGAAAGAAGATTAATTTAGACAAAGAGGCCAATGAAAGTATTGCTGAAAAAGATACTTAAGCCCAAAATGAATAGGAAGGAATAAGCCAGCAAAGTACATGGAAATGAGAATGGCAAAAGTCACTGAATGCAGAGGGTGGGACTTGATGACCAAGGCCATAGAAAAGGGAATTGAGGCTCCTACGTTACCTGTGTTCTGCAGCACCCCTGCTCCCTTGGCTGCAGCAAGCCGAGATGGTCATAAAATCTCTACCTCTCAACCCAGGACATGGGACTTTGTTAATTTGTTCTCTGGATTCGGGGTCACGATAGGAAGGCAGAAGTTACAAACAGTTTGAATTCTGACTGCTGAGGTGGACATTATATTCATTTTTGAACTATCCAGGTAGAATTCATCATTATATATTCCGGGTTCATATAATACTTTAACCATACTTTACCCTCTCACTGCTGCTATGTTATAATTACATTTCTGCAAATTTTTCTCTTCTAGCTTTTGAGGTTACAGTGTACAGAAATATAATTTTCATTATAGCTGTGTAGTCCAGCACACTGTGTAGAAAAGTAGCTACTGTATACATGTATGCAAATAAATACATGAAATAATAAGTCAATTAATCAATCAGTCATTAGGTTCTATAGAATTTCTCTTTTGCAATTTAAGGAGATATGGGTTTACATATATTATGTATTTTTACATAAAAATGTCTAAAGATAATAATTAATGAGAAATAGTTTCTTTGCTCTATTATATGACTATCAAAATCTTAGTAAAAGAAAAAAAAAAGTAGGAAAATATCCTAACCCAGGCATTAAGTATGCAACTATTTATTTTCTTATAAAAATGTCAATGCATTATGAGGGCTAGTCAGGTGAAGATACAAAGCTCCCTACATCACTAACTTTAAAAATAAGTGCATCCATCATCAAAAATAAAACAAATTGGCACTGAGTCATTTGGGGACTCTCATTGAAAATGTGATGGTTTCAATGAAAAAGGACTTATATTCCAAAGTAACATTATATGAATGCAATTAATCTCAAAATGTCCGATTTGGATCATTACATTTTACACAACACTGCCAGCCACCCATGGTTGCTGAGACTCTTTCACCACCAACAATGGCCAGGTGTCAAGTGTAATAGGACCAGACGCAGCAAACAAATTAAAATGTGTGGTGTTGTCGAATGCTACTGTTTCAAGGAGTCTAAGTGACATGGCAATTAATGTCTGCGAACAGCTGGTTTTAAAGATTAAAGAAAGTGATTATTTCGCCCTGCCAATGGACAGATCCACCTAAATGTGCTGAAATGTTGGCATTCTAAGATACATTTCTATGAACCACACAGACAGCACATCTGACATTAAGCAACACCCTTTCTTACATGGACAGCTCCTTTTTAATTTCTTTAAAATAAGTAATCTTTTGTTTCTCTTTATAGAGATACATTCATCCCAGTATCTTGGGGGCCCAGTAATAAATCAAAAGCTCTCTTTACTACATCCTACAGGAGGCTTAGGCCCCTTATGGAAATAAGTTTTCTGGTATCCACACTGTTATGTCATATTTTAAGGTAAACTTGCCAAATAGTCCTCACCCATGACCCCTGTTGCATAATAGCTTAAAAATACAAACAATAAGCCACATAAGCATATTGGCCTATTAAAATAAAGGACTTAACATGAAGTAGCTCACTTAGGAATTAGTTCTTAGAAACAAAGTCTTGACCTTGACCTTAAGGAAGGTGTTGCAATACCTTGGGCATAGTTGGGAATAAGCACCTCTTTATTGTAGGGCTTGCCTGGAAAGGAGAGGCTATGACCGAGAAGTGACATGAGTAGGTAAAGAGAAGACAAGTTGGTTCATGTTCCTTCATTTCCAGCAAAGAAGTTCAGATTCGCTCAGACAAGAACACTCTTCAGTAGAAGAAGGGCGGACTAATAATTATCCGAGAAAATGCGTCCTGTTAAAAACTGGAAGAAAATAAATCAGAAGACTGAGCTACTATGTTGTCTCAATCACATGAATACAAAATGATGAAAGACAGAATAAGGTCTATAGTCACAGAGGTGACGAGAAAGAACCCAACCCAAACGACACTGGACTTAGTGAATTGTTAGGAGGTGGGGACTGACTGGACAGCAGCCTGACGTAGTGACTAACATCAAAATAACTCCAAAATATTGAACCAGGAGCACATTGTAGAATTGGGGTGGGAGGGAGGGAGGTTGAACCAGATAATCTCTAAGGTCCATTCCAACTCTTATTGATATGATTCCAAAAATGATGGATGAGGACTCCACATTTTTTAGAGACATGTAAGTCATCAAACTTTCTTCACTCTAGAAGTACTTACTGGGCACAAACTATGTACCAGGCATTATCTGAAGCCTGAAAATACAATGGTGAATAAGACAGGTCCTTATCTAATGGGGCCTATATTCTAAAGGGGGTACATGCAAAAAAGTCACTGAAAGGGCATCAATAGAGGTTGATCTGACCCAGTTTATATTTTAAGAAGGTCACTTTTCTGTCCTCTAGAGAATGAACTAAAGAGGGAAGATTCCATCAAAGGCAGGAAGATGAAGGTGGTCATATTGGAGATAAAAAGAGGTGAATTTGAAGGTAGGGTTCCTGTTTGGACTGAATATGGTGGTGAGGATAAGGAAGGAAGCATGGAAAACTGTTATGTGTCCAGCTTAAGTAAACAGAGCTATGTGATTCCTTTTACTGTGATATGGAAAATTGGGAAGGGGGAATGGAAGTTTAAGGGGAAAACAAATCTATTAAGGGAAACTTTCTTATTGAGGGATTATTGACTGGATATGTAAGTAAGAAAAGGTATGTCAAGTGTCAGATATTAAAACCGCACCTCAGTTGCCAGATGTATGGGACTCATCACTCTAGGATAGATATGAACATTTAGGGCTTGATCTTTTTGCTTTTTGAGCATCAGAGTGCAACTACTAAGGGTAGGAAGAGACTGAAGCTTGCAGATTGAAGCTGAGTAGATTCTTTATATGCAAGTCAGAAAAAAAATTACAAAATATTTACCCATCATCAAGTAGCTTATTAGCACTGTCACACCACATATCACTGACAGTGAAGAGTCTAGGCAGGGATGTTCTTTACCATCTTAGTGCCACAGGCAAGACTCAGAGGCAGACAGAAATGTTTGGGGGTGTGGTAGAATTAAATGACTTCCCTCTAACAAGCGAGGCTAAATGGCAAAGTCAAATCCTGTCCCATAAGTTCATGTAATAGAAAATCTTCATTTACAATATTGGTCTCCATTATTATTGCATGAATTGGTATCTAAAAGTCACCATCTCTACATAATCCTTATTTAGAAACAATCAATTGAGAAATATATTGATGGTGCCCAGAAGCAGCTACTCAATAGTGCAGGGATTCTTTCTGGCATGGAAAATCAGAACCTGAGATAAGGGGACTTTCTGTCTTGGCTCAAATCAATAGGTCAATTGGTTCTAGCTCCAAGTATTCAATATAAATTTAACCTAAAACTAACAGACACTTTTGACCAAGTTCTATAAATCTTTCTTCATTAGTAAGCTATCTATAAGTTATTGGGAAAACACTAAACAATAATTGACAGGATAATTCAACAGTGAAAAGGAAGGCAGGGAATCACTTTCATACAGGATCTTGGAGACATTTCTGGGTTTTTTTTTTTTTTCTTTAAATCTTATAGATTTTACCTTGTAATAGCTCTCAGATCTTTCCTCTCCTCTCTTACCCATCCCCACACTCTCATTACTCTTCAATACAACAGTCTCCCAACTCTCCAGTGCTCTTTGATTCATTCATTCGCCATGTGTTAATTGAGCAGCTATTTATGCAGCAGGCACTATTCTGGGTACTTGGGAACTAAGCAGACAAAACCCTCTGTCCTTAAGAAGTGTACATTCTCCTGGGGAAAACACACAAATGTGAAACACAAAAAGTAAGCAAAATTTTATAGTATAACAAATGATAAGTCCCCCCCAAAAAAAATTAAAAAGAAGCTAAAGTAAGATAAGTAGAATCATGATAGAGTGGGAGGGAATGTTACAGTGTCAGATAATCTGGTCAGGGAGCCCTCGACAAGAAGGTAAAATCTGAGCAGAGACAGTGGTTGGGGGGGGCGGTTTGGGGGGGCAGTTGACAAAACAGATACCAGTGGGGAAATTGTTGTAGGCAGAGGAAACAGCCAGACAAAGAGCCAGATGCCAGGAACACAAGGAGGGCCTGACTGGCTAAAGCAGGTGAGTGCTGGGTAGGGCAGGAGAAGTGAGGTCGGGTTCTCTCCTCTACAGCAGGACTCAGCTCAGAAATGTAGGCGTGACCACAGACTTCTCCTCCCACCGCCACCCCCTCCATCAATCCATCATGTTGATTTTCCCTCAGAAATGTCCTTCCAATATCCTTTCTGGCTCATTTTATTCTCTCATCATTTCTTATAGAGATTGCTGAAGTAGGTCTTATCTATCTTCCAATCCACTGATTTCAAACTGTGTTTCTATGAATTTCAGGAATTCCTCAGCAGTGACTCAGGGGTTTGTCACCTTAGGGCATGGAGGGGGACCCATGTATCACCCTGATGATAGAGATATGTCAAAGAATGTTTTCCAAAATGTTAATTGGAGTTGTCTCTGGGTGATAGGATGTCAGATGATCTTTACTTCCAGAACTATCTGTATTGCTTACTTTATCTTTGGAAAAGTATGTATTATACTTGTAATAAATAATATTATAATAATTTCATGATAAAAATGTTAATAATAAGTTCTTTCATCTGTGGGGGGAGCCTCATCCTAAACAGTATCACATATTTACATTGAAACTACTTTTGTCACGGCTAATTAAATCTCCTCCCCATTCTCACTTCTTGCTATGTACTACCACCCCACTGACTTACTGGCCACAGCTAGAAATCCAGGAAAGGTAGTGATCATTTCTTTTTGTGCAGCCCTTAAATAATGAAAAAATAGCTGACAAAATAGCATAAAAGAAGCTGCATAGGCATAGCCTGCCATTCTCTTAACCATAGCCTTATAAGGATAAGGGTGGAGAGTACAAACATCACCTTGGGAATTCTCACATTTTTGTCAAGATTCTTGATGACAATATCGTCTGTCTCAGCAGTTTAATACCCATCCTTTAATTATATTTCTCAGACCTAGAAGCCTGTTTTTCCTACTGAAATACGTGCATTATCATTTCATTCTCTCCCCTTCAGAACTGCATTGTTGCTCATGTTCTAATCCTAAAGGGTTAACTTGTGGACCTTTCCTTACACTTGTTCCTGGAAATCCTGACCAGAAAAGCTCTCTTCAGTGAGCCCTTGGTGTCTTTATTTTATCTCTAAGCCATCTTCCCAGTCAATGAACCTCCCTAAAAGATTAATGTAGTTTGAACTTTTATAGAGGAATATCATTTGTGCGCTGTCATATTTAGCACAAATGGTGCTTCAGTCACAGCTCAGTAATATTCCAGCATATTATTTCCAAGGCATTTGAGAGTTTAAAGAATTATTGAAGGGCACGCTGTACTCACTTGGTAATAAGGCAGAGAGCACGGCCGTCCACATATGATTTCAACAAATGGAATCACTGCTAATTTCATTGCACGTAGCAAAATAGTTGTGATAATAACCCAAGTAAAATATCCCACTGGAGGGAATAGATGACATAGAGTCTTTTATAAGACCTCCAAGAAGTATTGAAGAGGAAGTCCTAGGAGCTGAAAGCAAGATGCTGAGAAATCATCTTCCCACATTGGACACGTACGTACCCTTGTCCCTGGGGTTTGGTCAGCCCTGGGTGCGAGGCCACAGCCCTCACCTGGTCATTATTTTTCTGCAGAATCTGCCAAGCTGCACAGGCAACATGAAGTCTGATGGGGACGTTAAAGCCACCGAAGAGGAATGAACGAGTGCCTGTCATTTAGAAGGAAACCGGAACCACACCAAAGCTCAGGTGTTGGGTGAGAAAATCCCATGCTATTGCAGCTTTGTAAGAGCACAGCAGAAACTAGTTTAAACCTTTTTTTCTTAACATCTGGATTGGCAGATATGCTGTCAGATGTCAGCAAATAGTAGCTTAAAGATTTCTGGATGTTTGCCAATCAGAAAGACAGGAAGAAACCTACAGTCATGAAAGGTCCTTTTCATATACATTGTTCCAACTGTGTTTCAGATATTGACCTTTTTATTGAGTTACAACAGTAATAGTATTTAAATCTCCAAGTCAAGAGAATCTTAAGAGTAAAGATGGATCTTATCTTCCATTTCTAGATCAAGAAAGGCTTAATTATGCCATTTGGGGAACTAGCTTATTCAAAACACAATACGGTTTCTTCTGCTTGTTAAAAGTTCTTCTCTGCTGTTAGAATTTCCTGAGGGATACTTTTTGAGAATACTATTCTTTGCATTCATTGGAAAAAATTCAATCTTTAATTTAAAAACAGTGCCACCTCTATTCTTCTCCTATTGCTTCCCAATAAGCTCAAGCCCCAACATTCCACATGCTCTGTCTCTGCTTATAGTGACCAAAGGAGCTCCAGCCTTTTCGGAGAACTCTCCTGGAATACTCTGTGGGCAGCGTCTACATATTGCCTATTAAGGAAACGTGAAATTATTTCAGCAATATCTGGTACCTCTTAACTTGGAAAAATAGTCAAATGTACAGTGAGCACATAACACTCCTTCAAATTTTAGACTAGATGTAAAGTAGGTATAACCATGAAAAGTATACAGATGCCAATAAATGGTTCACTCAAATATAGCTGAAGTAACTATAATCCTTAAAAGTCTAAAAAGATGTTTTTTTACAGATTTCTTTAAAATACAGTGATTGTATCATATAGTATTCGGTATCTTGTATATAATACCAAGATCTGTTTTCAGGCACCTTACTCCTTCCCAGGTATCCTACATTGAGTTCAATCCACTCACACATTCTGTTTCCCTGGCTACATTTTTGTTCAGAGGTGGCCATGGGCCTTAACAATGTCCAGTAAACATAGAATTCAGAGTACTGGTTCAAACATGCACTTCCTCCCATTAGGTGTAAATGATAACCCCACACTGCACTGTGAGTTATTGGAAGTCATCTTGTGACAACAAGGGAGAGTCAAACTTGGGATAAAGTTGACGCCTTAGAAGGCAAAGTCAAGAGAAGGGGGAGAAATGGCTACTAATGACATCATTGAGCTCTAAATCAAGCCCAAAAGCCTGGCTCAGCTTTGGGTTTTTCAGTGACATTAAAAAAAAGCAATCTCTTAATTTTAAGCTAGTTTGACACAGGCTTTCGGTTACCTGAAACAACAATAAAAAAGCACTAACTGATACATAGATTCAGAAAAAAGAAATCGAATTATGTCTATCAAAAAATCTAAGTCGATAAGTACATGTCAAAGACCAAATAAAGCATTTCTGGCCTACCATTGTACACAGTACCCGTCACCAGGCCACCTCGATGCTGTGACAAATGAGCAGGTGTGGTAAGTTAGAACAGGATACTGTACCACTCCTTGGGTTCTGCCTGCAAAAGATCGTTTCTATTTTTTATTTTTTAATTTTTTTGCATCTGAACAAATCTGGAACTGAGGATTAGATATAATTTTCTTTTTCATTCAAGGCCCAGATGGTAGACTGCAAAAACTTAATTTCTGGTCTCTTGGTAGAAATTTGAGGACTGTCAGCTCTTAAGATTTTAAGTAATTCAGTCAAGTGACTACAGGCACTGAAGGTTTGGGAATTGTGCTGTCTTCGGTTTTGTTGTTGTTTTGTTTTGTTCTTAGTAATTGTAACATATCTTAATATTCATCATCCTTCCTTGGAGAAAACCAGCAGGGTGCCCCCCCAGCGACTGACAACATGGATTGTTTACAGACCAAGGACCCCCAAGGATTGAGCGATGAGCAGCTGGAGCATCTGAGGACTGGTATGATGAAACTCAGAGCACATTTGGGAACATTTGGGAACTGTGCCATGAGATGCTGCCTTGAGGGAAGGTTGACAAGAGGAAAACAATGACATGTGAGAGAGCCACACTGGGACAAAAAGAAATTTGGGTTGGGTTGTCCATGGTAGTCTGGAGAAGGCTTTTAAAATTCACATATTTGATTCATCATAGAGTTTTAGAAAGGAGTGAGGTGTAGGTAGGACTCTGTGATGGCCCCTAAGATGTCCTTCCTCCTCCCTACACCCTCATACATGCCCTGCCTAATCCTCCCTACTGTGAATCTGATGGCTTTTTCTCCTGTGATTAGATTATGTTATGTGACACAGGTGACTTTAAGAAAGGATTATCAAGCTGTACATTACCTAATGGCCTGAAACCTTTAAAAGCTTGGAGTTATCTCTGGCTAGTAGCAAAAGAGGAAAGCAGAGATCCAGAGCATGAAAAGGATTCAACTCACCATTGCTGGCCTGAAGATGGAGGGGCCACATGACAAGGAATGCAGGTGGCATCTAGTTGCTGAGAGCAGAAGCCAGCTGGCAAACAGCAAGGAGACTGAAATCTTAGTCCTACAGTTGCAAATACAGTCATGGGCCACATAAGGACATTCTCGTCAATGACAGACCTCATATACGATGGTGGTCCCATAACATTATAAGCAAAAACATTGTGATATTGAAAGAAAAGGCTGGACCTGAAGACAGTGCTGAATTTACTGCAAGCTCCAGGTGGTTTAAATGGATGAAAAGGCTCAGCATGCTGTCCACCTGCCTGTGCCTGCCGGAAGCTGGGGGGCGAGCTGGTGAGCGAGCCAGAGGAGCCTGGGAGCCTGCACGGGCACGCACGCATGCGCACGCGCACGCGCACGCACGCATGCGCACACGCACGCACTCCTCTTCCCTCAGTTTCTCTTTCCTCCCCCTCTCCCTTCCTCTTCCCCTTATCTTCCTTCCCTCTCCCTTTTCCTCCCTCCTGTCTCCTGGAGTCTCCTGACATCAGCCCTCCCTCCGAAGGTGCCTCTCCCACCACAGCCTCCTCCTGACATGGTGCGCACACACTTTATCTTTTATACGGTATTTTTACTAGTTGTACCTTCTCTATGTTTCTGTACACAAATACTTACCAGTGTGTTACCTTCGCCCACAGTATTCAGTGCAGCGACAGGCTGTACAGGTTGTAGCCTCGGTGTGTAGTAGGCTGCACCATCTAGTGCTGTGAGAGTACATTCCATGATGCTCGCACAAGGACAAAATGACCTAAGGAAACATTTCTCAGAATGCAGCCTCTCCTTAAGCAACATGTGACTGTAACTGAATTCTGCCGACAGCAAGCATGAGCATAGAAGTTGATTTTTTTTTCCAGAGTCTCCAGACAATAACTTCGTCCAGCTGACACCTTGATTTTGACCTTGAGTTCATCCTGAATAGAGAACCCAGCTCCGCTGTGCAGACTTCCGACCTACAGAACTGTGAGCTAATAAATGGGTGCTGTTTAAATTTGTGATTAATTGTTACACAGCAATAGATAACATACATTTTTCAAATCAAAACGGTAAACAAAGAAAATTATTTTGTCAGGAATAGTGAAGGAAGCCTGTAAGGAGGTGGAACTGCACGGAGGAATTCCACATATTAAGAGCAAGTGGCAAACGGTCACGTAGCCCAGACCTACATATCTTGATACTAACTGCAGTACTGAGTTTCAGATAAGATGGTTTACCAAGATGAAAATCACATAGGAATAGACATAGTCTTCATAACTTCTAAAGGCCAGTTAGAACACTGGTAGCAACATTTGGGAATGAATCACAGTAATTTATAATTACATGTATAACTCAACTAATTAAGCATGACTTTGTTGGTAATATATATGATTATGATATATTTACTAATGATGGGACAAATATTTAAGAAGAACCTAGTGATTTACTGCCAGAGCTTAGCAGACTCCTAGCTCACAAATGGTCTAACACGTGTGGGTTAAAAAATCTGAGGTAATGGGATAATTTAATTTTATGGTTTTTTTTTTTAATTTTCACATTTACCCTTAAACCAAGTGTTTTCTCATTTTCATTGATTTTGAATTATTTCTACCAACTAGACAGACGGACAGAGGTAGATTTGTCATTTACTAAGAGCTGTATCTGGTTATGTACAGCTTTATTGTGTGAATCTTAATCTTATTTTAAAAAATAATGAGAAGCTGTCACTTATAAATGATGGTTTGTTTGTTTTTTTTAAATAGACTTTAGCTTTTAAAGCAGTTTTAGTTTCACAGCAAAATTGAATGGAAGGTACAAGGTTTCCCATGCACTCCCTTCGGGAACACATGCATAGACTCTCTCCCATGATCAACATACCCCAGCAACGTGGTCCGTTTGTTACAATTGATGAATTTACATTGACACAGAGTTATCACTCAAAATCCAAAGTTTACATTATGGTTCATTGTTGGTGTTGTACATTTTATGGGCTTGAACAAATGTATACAGAGTAGATTCACTGCCTTAAAAATCTTTTCTATTCTGCTTATTCATTCTTTTTTCCCTCAACCCCTGTCAATTAATAGTGTTGCCTTTTCTAGAATGTGGTATGTTAGAAACAGACAGTATGTAGCCTTTCCGGACTGGCTTCTTTCACTTAGTAATATACATTTCAGTTTCCTCAGTGTCTTTTCATGGCTTGATAACTCATTTCTTTTTAGCACTAAATATTTTATTGTCTGGATGGACCACAGTTTATTTAACTATTCACTTACTGAAGGATATGTTGGTTGCTTCCAAGCATTGACAATTATGAATACAGCTACTATAAACATTTATGTTCAGATTTTTGTGTGGACATAAGTTTTCAACTATTTTGAGTAAATAGTACAGAACACGATTGATGGATCATGTGATAAGAGCATGTTTAGTTTGGTAAGAAATTGCCAAACTGTTTTCCAAAGTGGCTATGCCATTTTGCATTCCCACCAGCAATGAATGAGAGTTTCTGTTGTCCTTGCTGGCATTTGGTGTTGTCAGTGTTCTGGTTTTGGCCATTCTAATAGGTGTATAGTGGTACCTCATTGTTATGTTAATTTACATTTTCCTGATAATACATGATGTGGAGCATCTTATATCCTTATTTGCCATCTGTATATCTTCTTTGATGAGGTGTCTATTAAGGTCTTTGGATCACTTTTTCTACCACCTACAGTTTTAAAATGCAATTTATGAAGTATCTTCTTTTTACAGCTTTATTGAAATATAGACAATTAGTTGCTCATCTTTACAGTGTATAATTCAATGAGGTTTTTTCAATTACAGTTGGCATACAATAATATGTTAGTTTCAGTTGTACAGCATAGTGATTAGAGATCTATATAATTCACAAAGTACTCACCCCAATAAATCAAGTACCTCTCTGCCCCCTTATTTATTACAATATTATTGACTATATTTTTTATGCTATAATTTATATCTTCATGACTGTTTTATAACTATTGGCCAATTGGTTGTTTTCTCATTGTTGAGTCTGAAGAGTTCTTTGTATATTTTGATAACAGTCCTTTATCAGATGTGGCTTTTGCAAATATTTTCTACTGTCTGTAGCTTGTCCTTTCATTCTCCAAACACTGTTGTTCTCAGAGCAGAAATTTTTAGTTTTAATGAAATCAGCTTATCAATTCTTTCATTAAAGGATCATGTTTTTGGTGTTGTATCTAAAAAGTCATCACCAAACTCAAGGTCATCTAGATTTTTCTCCTATGTCATCTTCTAGGAATTTCATAGTTTTGTATTTTACATTTAGGCCCATAACCCATTTTGAGTTAATTTTTGTGAAAGATGTAAGATCTATATCTGGATTCTTTTTTTTGGGGGGGGAGGGTATGTGCGTGTGTCAAGACCATTTACTGAAACACAGTTTTTCACTTCCCTACCAACTTTAATTGAGAAGCGCCTGCTAGTATCTTAATGTCTATTTGTTTCTCACAATAATAAATCTCCCTATACACTTAAGATGCAGGCATTTCATATATAGACCCAGCAATACTGTTCCTTTCATTAGTTTTTCTCACAACTGCTCTTTGAGCTATATTAGTGGTGTGACCTTATTTTACAAATGGAAAATCTGACAGAGAAGATGACTTGCTCACCCTACAAAGCCCACAGCAGAATGAGAATCCACAGTTACTCTTGCCTGCTCACCTGAGTGCCTGATGCAGGAAAGTTACCAATTCTTACTCTGTCACTGAGGAAAAACCCTGAATTACCCAATCACAAGAGGTATGAAAACCACTTCTTATCAGGAAAAGAGGCATCTCATAGTTTCGGTCCTTGTACTATAAGAGCAAAAACTGCTAACCCTGTTCTATTTCCTCTCTTTGGCAATAATGCTAAGAAAAAAACATTCTAAATTGTGAACCTGAATTAGAGGCGAAAGGAAACATTAGGTGCATACCTTAACATGTTATGCTCATTTTCTGCAAATGATTCTTCACAAAAGTTATAACAAAAAATAATTCTTGGAAGTTGGTAAGTCATTGGACCAGAATACATATGAATACTTTCAGAAGCAGAAAGAATAGGCTTCTATCAAACTCCAGAGGACCCAACTTAAATACTACCTTTCCTAATTGAACACAATGCTACTGATTTTTGTGATTACTTTGCCTGTGTATGGCTGAAAAAAAAAATTTATATGACAAATTCATTGATTCCTCAAAAGAATATTCTAGGATTTGTGGGACCATGTGTAGTCTAGCCTTCCTGTTGCCTTGCTTAATTTGCTGGCTGGTCCAGTTGCTCTGAAACAAAGCTGCTGTCGATCAGCGGTTCCCAACCAGCCGAACTGTCTGACATGGTGCTTCCAGTTCTAAGTCCATGTGATCCCGAAACACTTGATTCAAAGCAGTATTGTTTTACAAGTTGTTAATGTGTTGATTCCAACAACTACATTTGAGAAACTATGGCTCAGAAAGAAGAAGCTTCCAAAAAAGGCATTGGATTATCTACCAATATTTTTAACACAGAGAAAGATTTTAATTAAAATACAGCTAATTTAATCTCCTGACTTAATGTATTTTGTAAGTGTGATATTACTTTTCTCTTTGTTTCTGAATAAGATTCAGCTTCTACTATCTCTATCAAAATTCCTAGTTCTTCTCCCTACTGATGGTATTCACACCTACTAGGACTTAAACTTCTTTTCTTGATCATACATTTTGTCTCTGTACTAACCCACTGATTTCATACTATGTCAACCGCAACATATTTAGCTACACTCTGAAAAGAAAAACATGGGGTGCCCTGGGAGTGAGAAAAGTAACGCATCACAATGAGGAGGACGTGGTCTATGGAGACAGTTTTAGATTTGTCACATTAGAGCTGAGGGACTTTGGACAAGTTCACTCACATTAACCCCTACCCTGTACACTTCGTGGGAGGATTAAATGAGACACCGCAGGTCAAACACAGTACTATGCAAACAATACACATGGAATCGGTGAGTTTTTTTATTTCAGTCAAGCCATTTAACTTCTTTATCTCAGCTTTTCATCTTTAAAATGGTAGTGATACTTTGTGGAGGAGCTCTAAAAGGGAGACGGCCCGCAGAGTACGTGGGAGCAGAGAGCACGTGGTGAGCGAACGTCGATCCTCCCACCCGTCATCAGTTCGGAGGTGACCATCTGGAATGACGCTTTACGATTCTATCACTCTTAAAACATACACTTTTAATGAAACTCTCTGGGTTAGAAGACACTGTAACCTTTGTTCTCCCTGTGAATTCATGCGTCATATGAGTATTTATGATCATTGCAGCGATCCCCACTCATCGTCTGGTACCTTCTAAATAAGGCAAATACCATCGCTACCTCCATCTTCCTACTTCAGTGTTTTCTCAAGTGTGCCCTGGAGAGCCTCCGTTGCACAGCATATTTAATTAGTGTCACAGGATGGGGCAGTTCAGTGGTCAAATAAATCTGGAGAACATGGATGAGGCAGGATTAAACGGATTCTTTTTGTCTAGACTACCCCAGAGCTTCTGATGTGCAAATGGCCATCGTAAACCTCTACAAACATACTACAGCTTGTTTCCAGAGTTTGTGAACCCAATATTGGTGTGTTGCCCTAGGAGGCGTGTGCTCTTCAGAACCCACTCTGGGGATGCTGATTACTAGCAGGCTGTGTTCTCACTCAGGACCGAGTAGTCTTAATTACCAGCACGGAAGCCACGCTGGACCCTTTGGGGCACCACAGACCCGAGACTCTCTAAAACATAGATTCCCAGGCCCTGCCCCAGACCTACCGAGTCAAAATCTCCAAGGGCGAGGCACTGGCTTCTTTGTTTTTAAAAAGCTCCACCAAAGGGTCTGATGCCCAGTCAACGCTGGGAGCAATTGATGTGGAAAGTTCACATGGATCCTGAAGACATCATCCATTCTGGATTCGGACACTTGGTTTGACATATAAATTCACACTTCACAATAACTCGAGTTATATCCAGTCCACCCTGAGGCTCTACACACTTATTAGTCCATAGGTGACTAGAAGACATACGCCCCCGCCCCCATGAGGTCTGACCTGGGGGACCATAGGCCCAGCATCTGGCACATTGCCTACCATTCATTTGACACTCAGTATAAGTTTTTCAAGTGAATAGCATTTTTAAACTTAGTGGATTAGTTATAAACAACTCTCATCCACCTTATATGTTATTGGAATTCTGCCAGCAAGTACATTATAATTAATAAGATAATCTGTATGCTTCCTTCCCACTTCATCCTTTTGTACTACCAGAAGTAGTACTGTCTACAGTCTAGCCAATAAATACCTCTTAGATTTGTGCTTTATAACTCCACTAAGTGGTCCTTGGAACTTATTAAAATGGGCTACCCAACTGTATTAGTTTCCTATTGCTATTGTAGCAAATTACCAAAAACTAAGCTCCTTAAATGAACACAAATTTGTTCTTTAGCTTTGGAGGCCAGCAATCTAAAATCAAGATGTAGGCAGGGCCACATTCCTTCTGGAGGCATCAAGAGAAATTTTATTTCCTTTTGCAGCTTCTAAAGACCCCTGAATTCCTTGGCTCATGGCCACTTCTTCATGTCACTCCATCACCTTTCTTCCATCATCATATCTCCTACTACTGATTCTGGTCAGAATCAGTAGTAGGACCCCTGAAATACATTGACCCACCTAAACAAAGACCCCTGAAATACATTGGCCCACCTAAACAACCCAGGATAACCTCCCCAATCTCAAATTCCTAAATTTAATCACATCTGCAAAATCCCCTTTAATATATAAGATAATAATATATTCACAAGTTCTAAGAATTAGGATTTGAATATCTTGGGGACAACGAATATTCAGCCTACCACATCATGATTTCTTAGTTCATCTAAAATGTGTATTGACATATTTGCTGTCTCAAATGTACAGGGCCTACTTGGGTACTATCAGAGCTCCTAAGGATAATAAGACCAAGTCCCCAATCTTAAGGAATTTATGATCTACTAGGGCAAACAAGATAAATTCAGAAATAATTTTCAGTTCAAAGATTCATATAAGCAAGCAAAAGGGACAGAACAATATGGTCTCTCAGAGCCAAATGTGGGAAATTAAGTAGGACACTAAATTCAGAAAGTGCCAAAAGTTAAGGTTGTCATGGTAACATGAACACAGCAACAAAGCAAAACCTGTTATTCAAAAGTATACACTTACCAGCTTTGCACAATTATGATCTGGGGAAAGAGCAGCCTTCATTCAGTGATCCAGAACCCTTTACGACTACAGAGCAGCTCTTGTTCTGTGGCTGTAGGACGAGAAACGGTTTGCCTAACCAAATTCAACTTCACAAATGTGTAAGTGTCGTCTACCACGTGCAAGACATGTAAGACGTACAACTAAGTTCAAATAGGACTAAAACATAATTCCTGGCCCCAAGGAACTTTTCATCCAGGGCTAAGCATGCAAAAGATGATAAATTTCATGAAGCAGAAAGTGCAAAGGAGGTCAAAGAGGTGAGAGGGCTCCAACTGCCGGGAAAGAAAAGGCCTCCTGGATCAGCCAGCATCTGAAATAGATGCGACATTTACAGGAAGGTGCTGAAGTGGGAACACCCCAATAAAGCTCAGCACCGGAGAGAGCAGAGGAGCAGTGTGGCTAAAACAAAGATGACATGAAAGGGTCTATAATAAAGCCAGGGCCCAGAATGATAAGCAATAATGTAATTAGCAGACATCATGTTTTCAATAAGGATATTACACAAATCTAAAAGGTCAATGGTCTCATCTCTACCTCACCTGATTCTCCTGCTGTGAAAACTTCCTTTCTGAAATGCCCTTATCTGAGGCCACAGGCCTCAGCACATCTTGTCCCCCAGTACCTGAAATGCAAGACAGAAATATTTGCATCAGTTTTCTCGATAAGAGAATCAGAGATAAATTTCCCAAGCATACACAGGAAGGAAGTGGTGAAGCAGGGATTTAAATGTTATCTGTCTGACTATAAAGCCCAGACGATGTTCTTACTCTTGACTATTGAATGTACCACACTGTATTGCAATGGCTTATTTGAATGGCCCTCTCTCCAATTAAACTGTATCTCATGGATAAGGCTCATACCTTGCTCAGTTTTGTATCCTCAAATCTAGTTCAATGAATGGACACCCAGAGGGACCTACGTAAGTTTGCGGGATGAGCGGATGGCATTTAGGCAAGCAGTTACTGAAGGCAGCCCTTCTCGGTGAAGGTAAAACCTTCACCACAGAGCAGTGAGGTCAACTGTGTGCTCTGTGACAGCAAATGCTTGGTGGGTTTTATTCATCACCTAGTTATTTATAATGATAGTAAAAAATAGATATGAGTTTCCTGGATGTCCCTTCCCTCACTGTAATTGTTATATTAAGTGTTTCTCAAGAGATGTGTTATTTACTCTTCACGCATGCCCCTTCCCTGCTCTGGTTTCCAGGTATTGGAAAGACTGCCCGCGTCTCTTCAGAACTACAAACTGGAAACTGGGAGGAGTATTGAATTTGTCTTCTCTTCCATACTCTGGACACTAAATTGGTTACCAAATTCTGCCAGTGTCTTCTGTACCAGGTTTTCCCTAACTCTCCCTTCTTTTCTATCCGTCTCTCACTACAGGTCTGGTGAGTTTATCACATTTTCCCAGCACTCTTTGCCCTCATACTAGTCATGTAGCTACCGACAAAGGTATTCTCTCTGCATTCTTTAAATGGGCCAGTTTTGCTCTTTAAATCATAATGGAATCTCACAGGCATTTCAATCACATCAAACGTCCTCACACATTTCATCAAGATGCTACAAATTACCTGAATTCTCTAGCTTCCTTCCATGTTCCAGAGTCTCTCCAGTCTTGTCTTATCTCCTTAATGATCTCATCCCACTCTGTACTTTAAGCCTCTCTCCTGCTTCTCTATTCATTTAAATTATTTCAGAAATTCTCTCCTCCCACGGAGTCTTATTAATTAGGTAGATCCCATACTATCTGGAAATCCTGTCAGCATGACCCTCAGAACATATGCAGCATCTCCATATTCTCCACCACTGCCTGGGGCGGGCCCCCAGCACCTCTTTCTAATGTAGCAATCACCTCTACAGGCCTCCCTGCCCGCCCCACGCCACTCTGTTCTCAACAAGGCAGCCCCAATAATCCTTTTAAAAACTGAATCAAATCATTTCCCTTCTCTGCTTAAAATCCTCAATGGCTCCCAAGTCACTCCCAGTAAAGACCAAGCCCTGCGTGGCCGACGAGGGCCCCTGAAGTCCTGCCTTTGCCTTCTCTGACCTCACCTCGCTCTCTCCCCCTTGCCCAGTGCCCTCCAGCCACACACTGTTCTGGGGTCTTGGCATTTGCTATCCTTCTTACTTGTATCACAGTTTCCCCATTGATCCACTCCTTGAAGTCACTGTTCAAATGTCACCTTACTCATCCTGGTAGCAAGGTCTACCCTGAGTGCCCCTCTTAAAAATGCGGCTCATCCCCTCCCCTCGCTTTGTCTTTCTCCTTACCACTGATCGCTACCTAATAGACCAAGATCAGTTTATTTGCTTATTATCCATCTCTACCCACTGAAAATCTCGTACCCCGAGGACAAGAATTTGTGTCTTTTTTTCACAAACGGCGACAAAAATAGTGCATGGCACAATGCAAGCTTGTCGAATGAATGAAATCAAAGCATTAATGCACTGCAAGTTTTATATTTTGCCCTTGTTACTATTAAGAACTTCATAGACATGCAGAACACATAAAACACAGCCTGTGTACTGCAGGAGTACACAGCTGATGGTGTTACCTTTTGATAGGCTATATTCATATGTGGCAGAGACATGTTATTTTGCTTGTAAAGTTACAAACAACAATGCATTCTGTGCATTCAGAACCTAAAAAGGGTCTCTGAGACACCAGACACACAACTAGGAGTCCAGACCAGGACACCAAGATGCAGTTCAAAAGTAGAACAAGAAGAGAAGTTATTGTGTAAGAATAATGAGAAGATGGCTGCCTTGCATACAGTGCTCAGCAAAAGTTGTTTCTAATGGTCTTATTTGCAAATCTTAGGACCTTATGAAGCATCAGATCTTTTTCCCCAGTTCATATAATGCCAGAAAGAAAAAAAAAACAGGCATCAGATCCTTAGCTTATATAGACAGTGGTATATATGATTCAATAAATAATAAAATAATCATGGACTTAAAAAAGAGTTCTGAATTTGAAACATGACACTTTGTTGTCTACCATTTGAATAAAATGTTTATCATCATCATATGGAAAAAATAAGCATCCGAATCCTTTGGCCGATGAGCCCTATTATAATACAGTTCTGTGCCAGCATCAGCCCTTCCACGTGAAGTGGCAAAGATGATGAGATGATGCCGCTGCTACTGGGGCTCTCGCTAGTGGGTGAGGGGAGCCGCCATAAGGCGACCACTCAGAGACATGCTTGAGTAAACAGATGGGCCTTCGCTGTGCCCTGAAGGCAAACAGACCCCGCTCTGTTGGACCACAGGAGGGAGTGCATTCCAGGGTCCCTTGTCCCTCCTAAGAATGCCCTGCCCCTGAGTTCCCAGACTTCAAATCTTCAGCTTCTTGAACCCCGCAGCACCTGGGAGGAATCAAAGCATGCACGTCTCAGAGCTGCCTGGCTGTCTAGATAAAAGCCAGCACCTGACTCTGCTCAGCCAGGTGCACCAGGAGCCTGCACCGTCAGAGGTGCCGGTGTGAAGACATTCCAAGGAAAGAGGAGGGCTTTTATAAATCTGACTGCTTTACAGTTCACTGTAAAACCTGAGAAAGCATGTCGTCTGTCCTTTGCTGCCACCATTCAAGCACAGACTCCACCCTAATACTTTAAAAAGGGAAATGAGAGTTTATCAACATGTTCTTATGTTTAATGCACAAGCTCTGCCCACTCTGGCTACGATGCAATTGTAGGCTTTTATTACTAATTTTAATGGTGGGCGTTTCAATTTTGAAAATGTTATTTGGTCAAAGGTTTAGATTTTAAGTACAACGAGAAAAACGTACAAAATTTTTTAGTGCAGCATTGTTATTGTAGCAGTAAAAAGTAACATGGAAAACAACCTCCATCAGCAGAGGTAGTTAAAGAAATTGTGACATAAACATACAATGGAATATATAGCTTATAAAAATGAGGCATGAAAGATATCTATGATAGAGTAAATGTAAAATACATGCATGCTTCAATTTCATTAAAAATGTAAATGTCTTTACATAGAGAAATACTTAGGAAGATATTAACAAACTGCCTCAGAAGATTATGGGGGACTTCAATTTCTATTTCGCATATTCCTGTCAGATTTAAAAGTTTTTGACAAGCATCCATAAATTTTATAAACAAAAACCACATTCACATGTATGTGTGCATGCGTGTGTGTAATTAAGTTCTCCAAGCTTTCAGCATAATGAAATCCAAAGTAATAAAATGGCACAGAGTAACGATAATTAATTTGTTATTAATTATATCTGCAGAACAGACTTATATGATGCCTTTTATCACTTCATAAGAAATACGTGACCCTAAAATTAGAATACGAGGTCATTCACAGGAAAATTTTCTTTTTCTGACTCAAAACCACCTGCAACTATCTATTGTTAACTTCAATTAACCGACTTGAACAAATAAATGAAAACAAAGCCAATAATGTAGAGATAATGTAAATTTAGGTGATAACAGCAGTCTGTCTGAAAGCATCCTTTTCCCACGCACCCCCCTCTCCTCACTCTGCCCACCATCACTCCCCCAGATAAGCTCTGGCCTCAAGATCTGAAAGCCACTTGCTTCCACTTCTTGCTTGAGAGGGTGAGAGGGACTGGAGGTTGAATCAAGGTGATGTAAATCATCACACAGGACACACTTAGCAAGATTCTAAAGTTTATTGTTCTCAGATTTCCTAAGAGTACTCACGAAAATGCTAACTGGGACAGAAACACAGATCAGTCTGTACACTCATTGTATTTAGACCTGACTCTCACTGCAAAATATGATAAACAAGGAAAACAACTTTAAGATGAGTAAAAAAAAAAAAACCCTCATTACATCTCTTATAAAACACCTTAGAAATCATTTGAAAGCGCTCATTGGCTACTCTGTGTTTAGAAAGGACCAAATTACAAAGGTTAGTCTATTTTTTGTTAAAGTGGATTTATAACAACTTTAAATGATAAATTTAAATAAATATTTCTCTGCTGCCATCTCGTGGATTACTTAGGTAATGCAGTCAAAGCTCAGGAGAAGGCAACTGAAGCCTTCCCTCCAAAATTATACCAGTTATGGAAAGACTTACTGATTGCTTAAAGCGACTTATTTGAAAGAATAAAATATAATTTAGTGTATATGACATGCTACTGCTAACATACTAAACCTCTTCTCAAGAACTAGGCTTATTTTTAAGTTTAAAATCTTTTAGCTTTTAAAATATTTTTACCTTAATAAACAAAATGCTTTTGCCACTGCTTAGGCAATAATTACTATAAAATGTTATAAAAATCCTATGTTAAAGTAATGATCACTAAAAAGAACTAGCTTTTCATATACGCTGTTGGCATTATCTCTACCACCTAACATTAAAATTTAGAAAAGAAAGTTAAAATCCTCTGTCTAAAAGATAATATACATGGCATTTTAGCCTAACTCCAGGCCCAATCCCTCCAAACCCACATGCCTTTGGAAAACGACTCTAAGATGACAGCAAGAATTAATGTGTGGTCTTAGACAGCGGGAGTCAGGAGAAAGACGGGAACTCACAGCCCAAGCTCTCTGACTACCCTTCCCTCAACATCTGTGAACATCATTCTCGTCAAGGCCAAGGGGCTCAACCCCTGTGGAGGACATGAGAACTCACCTGGCTGTGACTACACAGTAGAGCTAGGGATACCCACCGAGAGTGTCACAGCCAGCCTGTCCCCTAGATGAACCAGGAAAATAACTTGAGAGCCATCCCCCGACCCCACTCCGTAGTAAAACTGGGAGCAGGAAAGGTGGGAGCACGGAATGGGGAAACAGTATTGTGATATTGTAATTTATAATAAGAAATATATGTTTGGTCTTCCTGTTTCTGGCACAGACTTCCTAAAATCCTTGGAATTTCCTAAGTGGTGAGAGCGATAAAGATGTCTTTTGTTATGTTAATGAGGTGACTTTTGGACCACACGTAAGGGTGGTTGGCTGGCTGCTGGGGAGCCAACCATGTGATTAGAGAGAGAGTAGGAAATTTCGGTGAGAGGGGACTGAGGTTGAATCAACCACCAATGGCCAAGGAGTTAATCAACCGTGCCTATGTAAGGCGGCCTCCATAAAACCACAAAGGGGTGGGGTTGGAGAGCTTCCAGGTCGAGGAACACGTGCAGCAGCCAGAAGAGGGACCCACTCGGAAAGGCAAGGGACCTTGTACCCTTTCCTCATACCTGCCCCATGCTATCCCTGAGTTACATATCCTTTTATAGTAAACCAGTAATCTAGTAAGTAAAATGTTTCTCTTAGTTCTGTGAGCCACTCCAGCAAACTAATCAAATCCAAAAAAGGAGTCCTTGGTACCGCCAATCTGTAGCCAAGCAGAAAGAAGCACACGTGACAACCTGAACTTGCCATTGGCATCTGGATGGGGTGGTTGACAGGCAGTCTTGTGAGACTGAGCCCTTAACCTGTGGGATCTGATGCTATCTCCAGGTAGTGTCAGAATCAAGTTGAATTGTAAGACACCCAGCTGGAGTCAGGGAATTGGTGGTGGTGTCAGAAAACACACATACCGGAATTAGTTTCAGAATCGCAAGTGTCCTCATCCCTCCTCAGATTCTGAATGCGGTCCCAGTGGGTGGATGCTACTGTGACATGTGGGGATATATTTCATATATGGCTGCCAAACCCACTGTAACTGCAGTTACCAATTATGTACCCAAATTCTAGGGTTAGCAATAAACCCAGAAAGGGATAACGGGGAAAAAATAGAAATTCTTGTTATTCATGATATATGAATTGGAGAAGTGAAGAGGAACTGGAAAAAAAATCTGTTTCCTGCTTCCTAGATAGAACCCCACCTCCTAGATAGATCATATCATCTGAGTCAGATCTTGTCCTCAAAAACTCTGTTTCCCCATTAGGTTCTATAGAACCTACGTTTGAGGGCCTTCAAGATAGAATATTAGATCAACCAGGAAGAGAGCCTGGGTTTGCTAGATTTAGCATCCTTCACCACCACCACCACCCCCCGCCCCCGCCAAAAAATCAAGGATGTCCAGTTAAATTAAAATTTCAGATACAAAGCAAACGGTTGGGACATACTTATACTTAAAATTTAAGCACTGTTTATCTGAAAGTCAAATTTTTAATGTGCATCCTGAATTTTATCCAGCAACCATAATCTTCCCCTTCCCCAAAGAGAATATTAAAGAAATTGACAATCAACTAGAGAAAAACAAACTGGTAATTACTTTTTAACATGAAGCTGTTTTTTTGTTTTTTTATCATTAAGATAAAATAGCATAAGAATACACTGAGTAATGGGTTTTCCAAATATTATAAAAAGATAAAGGAAGATGAATAACTTTAAGATTATAATTTAAGGTAGAATTGAAGGTCAGGTAGACTTGTTCCGTTCGGTAGTTCAGATACTTAGTAAGCACCACTGCATGCAGGCGCCATGCTCAGCACCAGAAAGAACAATTTCACGAAGACGTGGCCCCTGTTCCCGGGCGGCCGTGGCCTAATGGAGGAAAGAGACTGAAGAGGTGACGCACGTTCGACATAGACACGAATACATTGGACAAGTGAATTTCACTCCTCTCTCTGCCCCCCATAGAACCCGGTTCAGCACAAATGAGGTGTGAATATCAGGTAAAGAGATTTATTTTTTAAAAACTAGACCAAAACTGCCTGTACTGACTCTCAATTAATATTAAAACCTACACGTTTTCTGTCAGATGACAAAACGTCACAGCTGGCCATAGCCTTGGAGATCTCATCCAGCATGCCTGTTTGACAAACTGGAAGCCTGCAGCCCCACAGCCCTCCACCCAGAGTCTTTTCCTGGCTGCTGCTTCCTCAGGTGAGGTCTGGCCATGTGGATGGACTGGTCCATTTCTCAGGTTTCAGATGAGGAATAAATTCCAGTTTCCAGAGACCAACACTATCAAAGCACAGATCATTGTTTTTAGAGTTACAAGAATGACTGCTGCCACACTGTAACAGTCCAGTTAGAGCGAAGTGCACGGCAGGTTAGAAGAGCAAACAAAGACCGTCATTAATGTCAGAGGTGACGCTTCCAGTGTATTCAGCAGGTACATCTCCTCACTCCACTTTGTCCTCACGGTATTGTGTCAAACCTCTGGACTTAGAAGAACAAACTAGTTTGGAAAATTCACACTGTGTTGAGAATTGGTTCACAGAGCAGATAGAATGTGGAAACTGCCTTATTGATGTTAGTTATTTATTGCCAAGTGTTCTTCTTTCCTCTACTTGTCACTTTAACTTAAAAAAAATTAGGAGGAGGAGGAACAATAGAGTTGAGATTCAGTCTCTGGAGGAAAAGGGTAAAATGACTTCAAAGTAATGGAGTACCTATCTTCACTTCTCTCTTACTTCCCTTTCTTCAAAATGTCTTTTACTTAGGATGTCTTCCTCTCAAAAGTCTTTGATGTCATGCTGGGAAAGTTTTATCTTCATCTCCCCAGTAATAGTCCATGTTCTTATTGTCGATGTAAGAAACATCCAGACCTGCAGAAAGTTTTTATAAGAGTAAGCCAAACTGATGGCAATACCGAGAAGCAAGATCTCAAATGCTCTGGAGAACGACAGCTATGCAGTCACTTTTTGTACATTTGGAACTAAGGAGAGAGCATAAAGAAGGTTACGTGAAGGCAGGAGAAAGCAAGGTGGGGAATGGATCACAGGCTAGTTAGCAAGATTGTGTGCTCTCTTGAGGGTGGTTAAGCTTCTGAGGGGTCTGAAAAAGAGGCGTTTCAAAGGTGTTAACCTAGACACACAGAAACGATGGACAAGGCTTGCTTAATGGCAAAGATAAACCTTTTACTAAAAAAGCTATATGCCTGAGGCATGACTACCCACCATGACCTACCCAGTTAGGAATTTATGATCAGAGCTCCCCGTGAGGTTACCTTCAGTCACTGGACTTGTCAGATTAATTATAGTACCTCTTTTTTATCCACAATATATATGTAAGTATAGGCTGATCTCTTGTAGAAAACTAATTAGGACAATTTCCTCTAAAATGTAAATGACTTACATAGTTTCTAATCTTCCCAGTCCCCCTAGTGACATTTCCCTGTTCTAACAAAATTAATGAAACTTAACAAAAGCATAAACACAGATATTTTTAGTCATTAAGGATTTCTTTCTCTGTGTGCATCACCACTTACAACAGTGAGATATAGAGACCTATAAACAGACAATTTTAATGGTACATACTGGCTAGTCCCTAGTTTACATTTTACAATTATAATTTAAATGCTGTTCTTATTTCTAATTTTAAAATCGACAAATAAAGCATGAATGATTACATTTTGTAATTATAGCTAAAAACAATATAATTATCATAAACTATGTAAAGAATTAATGACAAAAGTAATAGATGACAGAAATTGGAAGGGAAGTGAAAGCGTTAAGAAAGAGGTAGAGGTTACCCTGATGGGAAAATGATATCATCTTACCTAGAAGGTATATATCAGTTATCTATTGCTGCATAAGAAATACAACTCCCCCCCATCCCCACACCCACCCCTACCCCCAAAAAAACAGTGGCTTAAAAGACCAATAAACATTTTTATTGCACAGAATTTTTTGGATCAGAAATTAATTAGGGAGCAAATTAGTTGAGTGTTCCAAGCTCATGGTTTCCCATGAGGCTGTTGTCCAGTCACCTGCAGGCTCGACTGGGGCTGGATAATCTGCTTCCAGGATGGCTCATTCACATGGCTGGCCAATTCAGGGCTAGCTCTTGGCAGGAAGTCTCAGTCCTTTGCCCTATGGACTTCCACTTAGGGTTGTTCGGGTGTCCTCATAACTGACCTCTCCCAGAGTAAATGATCCAAGAGACAGCAAGGCAGAAGCCACAATGTCTTTTATGACCCAACATTGGAAGTTATCGTCATTTCTGCAGTGCCCTGTTGGTTACAGGGCTCAACCCTACTCAATGTGAGAAGGTCCAAGAATAAAAGGCTAGAATCACCAGGAGCGAGAGAAGGCTACTTCTGTAGTGTATTAATAATATGTTCTGTCTAAGGTTGATGGAATAAAAATAGATGTTTAAGTATATTGTATAAAGTGTAAAAGTAACCACCTCCAAAAGAACACAAAATCATCTAACTAACAAACTCAAGGAAAGAAGCAGGATGGAAAGACAGGAGTCATCTTTCATATTAGAAAGTTAACTAACATAGTCTAAATTTGATACATCAAGAAACAGAGAAATAAGAACATAATTTGGTCTGGGAGTAGCCACTTTTAGAATTAAAAATAGAACAGTTAAGATGTGACTACCTATGTAGAGTGGTACTAAGGATAGAGGGGAAGATTTTCACTTCTTAAAACCATATCAGCTGATTTTTTGGACAATGTCTACATATTACTTTAATAATAATAACTTTAAAAGTGTAATTTTATCTTCAGGACATAAGTATGTATGTCTAGATGACATATGCTGGGATTAACCCAGGAACAACACACTAACGTCCAAAAAGCTGCTAATATATTTGCACTGCCCCATAGCTAAATGGTGACACTCACATGTGCTTCAAACAGCTTTACTGGTTTAAAACAAACCATTGTCCAGTTAACTTGCCTGGATTTTTTAATGTTCTCATCATACAACTCTTACAAATATTTTTTTCAGAATTAAGACTTTGCTTACCTTCCACAAATTCACACTCACTTTCTTCAAGAATTGTTCTTTTTCATGTTCCGCAAGTCATAAAATGCAATGGAAAATAAAAACTGTTAGTGAAAGATTATATTCTTAAATTTGCGGTGCTAGGGGCTATTGACCATTTTAGGACCCTAATAAGAACCTTCCGGAAATAGAAACTAGTTTACTGCAGAAAACCAATGAAAAGCCAACAAACATTTCCTTGTCAAAAGTGCCTTTAAAATTCACCCGGAGAGATGACTCAGGTGGGAGTGCACAGGATAATAAAGAGAGCAGTGGCTCGCTGTGTCTTTCCCCCAGAGAACAGAACCAGCACTGACGTGTAGGTGCCACACGGACGTGGATGCCTGCGCAACAAGGAGACCCTAAAACTCAGAGCTATCTGAAAAGCAGCAGCGTTGCCTCAAAAGGGCTAGGTTGGTGGGCAGTAAAGCAATCAGGTGACTAAGCAGAACTGAATTATTACCATTCCTTTCAACTCTGAGATTTTTATAAATAAGATGTTTCACATTGAGTGGATGTTGCCTCCAAAATTTATGCCAGGAAAGGTAACACTTGGGAAATATTTTTGATACAATATTTGACCCTTGATGGACAGTGGAAATCACCCCCACACCGAGTTTGCTGAGTAAGGCTTCAAAGGCCCTAGGATCGATGTGGCATTAAGTCCCAAGCAGAGTTAACCATCTAGAGAATAGTTGCTTTTACTCAGGCTTCTTTATGGATTGTAAGGCTGTCACATTTCACTTGTTTCATGAGCATCATCTACAAGCCACACTAAAAATTAATTAGCAAAACAGAATCATCCTTATGATTATGGGACACAGAGTGTCTAGAATCAGGAATGTAATGTTCGCCATGGAATTACCAGGCCAGGCCAGACAGACAGGAGGAGTGCCTGGCCATCAGAGGGTGATTAATCAAAGTTCCCCTGAGCAGCTCTCCATGGGAGACCCACGGCAGAGGAGCGAGTGCTGCAAGGGCATGGTCACAGTAAAACACAACCCAAACGACGCGATAAAACTGGAGAGGCACGGTGGAGAGGCCGATCTGATACAGCAATCAGAAATAGAGCAGCTAATTTTAAACTCATGAAAATTTTATAGGCTAAGTGCTTCTACTGCAGACATTAAAAGGGCCTAAAAATCTCACATTATTCCAAACTGAAGGACAGAGGTCGACAAAACTCGGGCAGCTGCCAGTGATCACTCAAGGTCACAGCTGTGCTACTTACTGGTCTTCACTGCTCTCTGGTCACAGATCTTGCCTCTCCCTGTCCCCAGAGATGGTACGCGGCTGGATTAATCACAGGGCACCTCTCACCCTGGCCATGATGCTAGCCCAGGGTTGTAACTGAGAAGCAGACTCTTCCTTGCCTCTAGAATTACAGAACTGAGTGGGGAGGGCTCTGGAGTGTCATGAGCCTTGTTCTCTACCAAAAGCCCCTCTGAGTATTCTGTAGAGGCAGAAAAATAAAGTCAGCATGGGCACAAGTTCCAATGGCATTCAAATCTCTAGATCCAGCCAGGCTTTGGGCTGATTTTATGTATGCCCTTTCTGTAGTTTGCCTGTATGAACCAATGCATTCTTTTGGGCTTTACAGTTGCGTTTCTGTCACTTGAAAGTGACCTAATGTCTATCATGTGTATAACCAGTTTATTAGAGAGACACAACTTTTGGGGGGAATAACGTAAAACACTTTTTTTTAAATTATTGCCTCAAGCTGTACTACATCAATTCTCCCTTGCTCATCTTTTTTAAAAAATGTACAAATTAAATGTCTTTCAGTTTTCATAGAGCTCAGCAAACTTTTTCTGTGAAGAGCCAGATAATAAATATTTTAGTCTTTGTGGGTCACATGTGATCTCTGTTTCATATTCTTGTTTATTTTGCAATTCTTTAAAAAATGCCAAAACTATGGGCTGGAGCTGGATTTGACCCATGGGTTATTAAAACAATTCAGTTTTGAGCTTTAATCTCGTTTGGAAAGATATATCGGGCCCTGATTGTCCCCACATATTCCCACTGAGAATGCTAGACTGCCAGGTCTGTGTGTCCTCTAACATCGAGCAAATTCTATAGTCACACAGACAGCTAAGTCAAGGTGACTGCCAAGTAGCCCAGCATGACTACAGAGCCAGGATGAAGGAAAGGCACGCAAGGTGTCCAGGGCTCAAAATTCAAGGAGGCTCTCATGCTTAGGTGCTAATCCTGCATTTGCCAAACCTAAGACTAAGTGCTTTCCTAAATTCTGCACCATGGGTGCCATTCCTTGCCTCATTCTTCCTCCTGCCCAGATGACCACCGTCTAACTGTTCACTCTCAAGAGGAGAGGGACTGTCTTGCTTTTTGCTAGTGTTTGCTGCTCATTCAAAAAACACTGAGCCACTGTGGAAAACAGTATGAGGATTTCTCAGAATATTAAAAATAGAATTACCATATGGCCCAGCAATTCCACTTCTGGGTATTAATACCAAAAACCCCAAAACAATAATCCAAAAAGATATATGCATTGCTATATTCATTGCAACATAGCCAAGATATGAAAGCAACCTAGATGTCCACTGATAGATGAATGAATGAAGAAGATGCAGTACATATATATAATGGAATATTACTCAGTCATAAAAAAGAATGAAATCTTGCCATTTGTAACAACATGGATGGACCTAGAAAATATTAAGTGAAATAAATCAGAGAAAAACAAATACTGTATAATTTCACCTATATGTGGAATCGACAAAAAAAAATTGAAAAAACAATGAAACAGAAACTCATAAACACAGAGAAAAAAATGATTGTTGCCTGAGGGAAGAGGGATGGGGGTGGGTAGAAAAGGTGAAGAGGATTAAGAGGTACAGACTTCCAGTTATAAACAAGTCACAGGGCTGTAATGTACAGCATAGGGAATGTGGTCAATAATATTGTAATAACTGTGTAGCGACAGATGGTTACTGGACTTGTGGTGATCACTTTGTAAGGTATATAAATGTCAGGTGTTATAGTAATATGTCAACTATAATTAAAAGTGAATTTAAACAAAAAACAAAAAGCACTTGGCTTTTGGCCTTGGCATCTTCTTGAGCTACTGTCAGCTTTACCCCAGCTCCTTCAGTTGCTGAGGAGCACCTCAGGGAAGAGGGGTCCCTTCCACTCAGACATGGATAGTATCTTAAGCCCCTCTTGAGGTGGACTGTCTTCTCACTTGACCCAGGTATTGTTCTTGCCCTTCCTTTATCTTCCGAGTTCCTTCCCAAGGAGCCCAAAGAACCTTGGAGTGATTCTTCCATAGTCACTGAGGGCTGTGGGAACTGAAAATAGGCAGCAGTCACCACCTTCTAGGCACAGCACGCCAAGGTCCCTTTCCTACCTTCAGAAACCCCCCGACAGAAACAGATGTTCATGTCTATGTACACATACTGCCCCAAATTCTACAGGTATATGCTCTCTCTAGGCTCTGTCTGTGTTCTGCTCTAGTGACAAGAAGGACCTGTAAGCACTTCTGGTTGCACCCACTCCGCTCCCTGGACTTGGGAGAAACCACGCCCTTCCCCACCTCCCAGGAAGTAGCTGCCTGCCACAATCACTATTTCCCCTTGAGGTCTAGGGTTCACTCCCCATCCTCACACCTCTCTTTACATAAACTCGTGGGTGAAGGAAGTGATTGACAAATCCTAAATTCAGCAGTTTTGGATAGTAGGATGGGGGAGAATCATACACTTGCCAGTAATCCGGAATAATGGGAAAGCTCCTATTGATGATTCTGACACAGGTATTTGTTTTTTGTTTGCTTTTTAATTTATTTTTTCTTATGGTGACATTGGATAATGAAATCCAATAAGTTTCGGCTATACACTTTAACAGTAAGGCATATACATACATATATATACATATATATACATATATATATATACACACACATATATATACATATATACATATATATACATATATACATATATACATATATACATATATACATATATATATATGTGTATATATATATATATATATATATATATATATATATTATACTGAGCTGACACAGGTATTTGTAAGGCATTGCTCTCTTAAAACCACACTAGAAACAGGGATAGGAAACAACTTAGCATCATGGTTAGACTCCAGTCTAAACTGAATCCCACAACAGGAAACTCTACTGTTTTCATAGATGTTAGACTACATGACAGTAGCACAAATGAAAGCTGGGCTCAAATTTTTTTTTTTTAATTTTAATTTTATATTAGTTGCAGGCATGCAGTATATTGGTTAGACATTTATATATATAGTTTATAAAATGATGCCCCTGACTGCTCTGTCACCCATCTGGCTCTGCACACAGCCATGACAATACTATTGAGTATATTCCCTACGCTGTCCTCTATGTTCCCGTGACTACTTTGTAACTACTAATTTGTTCATCCCTTCAAGACCTTTCTCACCTAGACCCCCTGTCCCCACCCCAGCCCCCGGCGATCACCAGATTGTCCTCTGTATCTGTGAGTCTGGTCTCAAATTTAAGAGACAAAATTTTTTCTCAGGAAAATTTAGAATACATTAAACATATTACACAAAAACAACAACTTCAGAAGTTGGAAAAACAAATATTTCCTTACTAGAAGTATAAAACTACCTTCTGACTTAATAGAGTACTTAAAGTTACTTCGGTGTTCAAATTACTTTACCGTCTTGTGCTCCAGTGACCTCACCATCAAAAATAGCTTCCCGCGCGTTTCAGGGTTGGCCTTGAGGGCTGTATAGACTTTCCAGCGGGTTCTCAAACTTCAGCATTCACACCTCAGAATCCCCTGGGGGCTTGTGAAGCCAGGGACTGCAGGGCACCAGACGGGTTCGGACTCAGCAGCGCCTGTTGGGTGAGGGCTAAGAATCTGCGCTGCTAACAAGTTTCCAGTGCTGTCAACCTGCTGGTCTGGGAATCACACTTGGAGAACCACTGCCTACCTAGGGCCTCATTTTCTGGCTCACAGCAGCCTGTGTTCCCAGTTCAACCTGTCATTTCTTTATACGGCTTTGTAGTATCACAGCCACACTCATGTCTACATGTCGTCTGTGGCTGCTTTCTTGGTACACCTGCAGAGCTTAGTTGCAACAGATATTACGGCCTGCAAAACCTTTTTTTGTCCTTTACAGAATATTCACTATTGGTTTTTTATAGAAAATGCTAATCTCTGGTCTAGATCATCAACTTCTAGCTCATAGTCAATCCTGCCACATAGCTTCCTAGACTGGACAAAGAATGATTATAGAGGATTACCCGATCAGGCTGCTGCCATGATTAGGGCTTATTTCACTAAATATACAATTTGATAAAATTTTATAATAGCCTTGACTTTGTATGGGTCTTTTATAGCCATATAGAAACTTTTAAAATATTTGCTCAAAAACATTTTTTTATATTCAGGTCATTATAATTCCTTTAACAAAAACGCTTTTTAAAAAGATCTCTGTACACATTGGAAGATAATGAACTGTTGCAAATATCTATGTTATCTAGTAACAAAAGGAAATTGGAAGGATACAGTTTTTATTTTAGTGGAGTTGCAGTTCATACAGAGAAATATATACACAAAAAAAAATCTCATGGAGTCAAAATTCTGCTTGGAAATCTAAGTCACCTTTAAAATACAGTATACAACATTTACAGACCATGTTGGAAGCAGACTCTCAATATGTCCAACACAGCCAATTTTTCCTTCAGTGTTCAAACAGATGGCTCACTCTTTGGGTGAGCACCAGATGAAGTAGTTGGCTTGCATTTGAGGCCATCTTGTATAAAAAAATAATACTTTTCTTTAAACACTAGAATCACACTCTGCACAGTGAGAAGCTCAGACTATAAGGCACAAAGAATCTATGACCAACTGAAGGAGATGTAGATTAACATCTCCCTTTCACAGTGACTGCATGACTTAAATCCTCAACCTCTCATTCTCTCTAGTCCAGAACATACAGTTAATTTCATAAACTTGTATGTGTCTCTGATAGGACTCCCCTGTGTTCATGAAGATACTGAGAATGAAATGAAGATCTTAAAACAGCGGTTCACCACTGCTGGTACCAGTTTGTTATTGCTCTGCTCAGGTTACAAATAAGAAACATGTCCAGATAAACATAAAGGAAATGATTTATTTTTAAGATATATCAGCATCACTAATAGCACTAGTACTTTGATACTTTTATCTCCAAATAATCCAGGCTGGAGGCTGACTGGGTCATTTCGTCACCATCCACCATCTCTATCCCTGAAGTTACGGCCATGGCTGAATCCACACCATGACAAAACGCAAACACTCCGATTCCACATAGACAGTGCTGCTTTGGGCTATTTTCCGGCTAAGGTAACTTAGCAGACTATCACCTTAAGGTCCCATCCATATTTAGTACAGATACCTTCCAAATGATCACAAGGATAAGGTAAGATAGACTGTGACCTAAGAACAGCCAGGAGATATAAATTTTACACTTTTAGCAATTTTTGTTATAGGGCTAGTGAAAACTAGGAACGCTATCTATGCCTATCTTGTTGAAAGATAACGAAAGCTTAAAACATTTTTGTTGCTAGTAAAACTGCCTTTCCCTTCGCATATTATTTATCTAACTAAAGCAAAAGATTGAGTAAATAATTTGAGTTTTATCTTTTTACTTTCACGTAAAAAATAAGCTTGTAAGCAAGCTTAAGATTCATGAGAAAACATGAATACTTTGTTTTAAAACTAATGTAAGAAATTCATTATATTTACTCAAAAATCAATAGTTTCAGTTTAATAAAATGTAATTGTTTCTTACATTTAGTGCTTACAAGTGATTTTTTAGGTTGCCCAAACCACACTGCATTAGGGCATCTATCGATGATTAAAGAAACATCTCCCCATTAATGATTTAGGACTTCATGATTTTCTAATTTTCCTTTGAGATTTAATGAACATATAACAAAAAAATTTTGTGTCCCAATTTGTTTTAAAACCTGAACCCACTACTGATTTATACATGGATAAAATGTAAAATATCTGATCTAAATTTACATAATTTTAATTAATTGGTAAAGTTATGGTACTATTACTTGTATGTACTCAATCTATTTATCACCAATGTTTCCATACTTACGTTTTGGGCAGGACAGTCCTCAACATTTGGGACTGTCCTGAGCACTAGAGGACATTTAGCATCCCTGGCCCACTAAGTGCCAATAGTTCACTGCATTGCTATACCCACAGCCATATAAGCATGGACCACGAGTGTGCCCCAGACACTAAAAACCCTCCTGCTCCCCTCACCTCCTTCAAGAACCACTGTGATGCGCGTTGCAGTAGATCTTGGCAAAGCTGGCAGACAGCTCATTCTTTAGGACAGGTGTTTAGGACACTGCAGATGTTATTCAGTGTAAGATTTAGCTGGAAAATTTTTCTGTAACTCATAACTTGACTTGCTGACTTCTTATTGAGCTGGATTTAATTTTACAGTAATGCATCTACACTGTTTATTCTAGTAGATTATTGTGTTCATTTAAGTTGGAGAAGGGTTCTAAGTCAGAACTATAAACTTAGAAATTGTACCTTTCTCTCTACCTACCATGTCCCCCACCCCACCCCCAAACACCACACAGGATGGACCTATGTTTAACTTCAAAGAATGAAGTATAATGGAAAATAGAGTATCTCTATAAATTTCACGTATCATGAAAGATTCTTTAAAGTAATTCAGATTGTTTTTATAGAGCACACTTACTAGTTTTAGACTTACTTTTGGAAAACTGTTATGCCTATACATATCACAAAGATATTACACTGCAGAGGTCTTGTACAATTACATATAAGGACTAGAAAACCAGAAAGCTTTAAATAAGACTGAAGGGAAGCAACTATTAAAATGCATGTAAATCTGAAATCTCAAAAGTGGGTAGAGAATCAATCTCCTTTCATAATTTTTCTTCAATAGTTCATCTGCCAAAAGGCAGGGGGGTAGAGTTTCAGAAAAAGGTTTCAAATCATCAGTTGAAATCGAAATCACTCCTTAGAGCACCCAGGTACAGAGTCTGTTTTATATAAGTGTATATTAAAATTAAACCAAAATATCCATTACAGTTGTGTATTTGGTAGTTACAAATTATAATGACAGACCCTTGCATCTACATATGTACATAAACTGGCTATATTTAATAATGAGATTGCCTCTGTAGAGTAAATGATGCAATAACTGTTCAACTATTTTGAATGGTTGCTATTTCTATTTTATGGTCAGCGATATGTCTTCATTGTTTTGAAAATGCAGACAACTGAAATTAAAGTCAATACCATTCCTCTACAGTAGGCACTAATAGGTATGTTATACATGAATACAAACGCTTATAAAAAGCATTATTATAAAAATCCTATGCATTCCTTTGAAACAGGTGAATAGCAGTCATAATTTGCAAAAAGTGTAAAATAGCTGCCTTCCTACTGATGACATTTTCGCTTCTAGAGTTTTGGATTAATATTTTTAATTTGGAGAATTTATAAATATACGGGAAATGTGTGACACCCATTACACAAGACTCACAAACCAACATAATTCCATGTTTACGTAATAGAAGCTGTAATTTATAACATATCAAATAACAATGCAAGCTTATTACAACTATCAAAGGCGTCTTCATTCTAAAACATTTATGCTTGTGTATGGTTGTTAGCTCTAAAATTTTTATATTCATCTTATTCAATTGCTTAATTTAAGCTTTTTGCCCCTACCAATATCTTGAGAAATTTGTGAACTATATTCTTGCCTTTCTGGTATCTTTATTTTGATTGTGGTCTAGATTCTGGAAATCTATAGAATCCAAACATTTGGGGGTGTATGTGTTGTTAAAGTATGTTAGAATAGGTCATACTACTTGGGGCTAAAATAAAGGAGAATTTCAAGGTTAAGAAACTCCAAATCTATGATGCACATCTGCCATCAAATAGGTGGCACCATGCTCCATGCTATTTAGTTGAGACCCACTGAACTAGATGCCAAGGATCATGTGAAAGGACCAGGAAAGCAGATGGTAATCTAGGAGTCTGATAACCATTCATGGGAATTAACTCATCCATGCTGATGAGTGACTAAATTATTATGACTGTGCATGTTCTTTCTGGTTAATTTTAAATAACCTTAAGATAGAACTAATTCAACTTGCCTTCTTAATCCAGTAGGAATTTAAGAACAGTAACATAAGAAATTTCCTAATGGGTCAATGCAGCAAGTCTTTTTTCAAACTTAGAGAAGGACCCAGAGAGTTCATCTATCAAAGGCCAGTCTTTCCACCCCTACTCTGGATCCCTATATCTTTTCTCTCTTGGATCCATCTTACTAACATTTAAACATTTCCGTCTCTCCCATCTTAAAACACCCAACTCTGGATCCCACATTGACATCCTTGCCTATTATCCTATTCTTCCAGTGTCTTCCAGCTCAGTGCCAACAAGCCCATCACTGAAGCTACTAAGAATTCTGGAAGTCTCCCCTCAGAACAAGTCACTTTTTGTGATACTACCTTAAAAAAACTCAAACATGTCACCTCTCTACATCCCCACTGCTACTCACCTGAGTCCAAGCCACCACTACTGCTATATTTCAAGTATGGTACAGCCTTACACATAATCTGGTATCCTCAGATCCATTCTCCACATTGTAGCCTGCATAATCTCACCTCAGGAAATTACCAAACCCATGCTTCAGTTTTTTTCACATGTAAACTCTACTTTTTTTCACCAGACCTCATGAAATTGAAGATCAGATGAATGCTAGAAAAAAGCAATTAGCAACTATGAAGCATAATGGTAGCTTTTATTAGTTTATTAATATACAAATACTTAATAGCAATTGAACTACTTATATTAAGAGAAAACATAATATTCAGAGACTAAAGCAAAGGGCCTACAGTCTTATTTTTTCTGGACTCCACAAACATGCCAGTCTCATCTTAGACTCAACAGAGCAGCCTCACTCTTGTAACTTCACAAAGCAATTCTTTTTTGCCTGGAAGTCTCCTTGTCCCACTCGGCCAACTAACTGCAGCTCATCATGTAAGTTCTAGCTTAATCATTAATTTCTCCAAGCAGCCCACCCCAACTCCCTCAAGCCCCTCCCCAACTATCAGGACTTCCACATCTCCTTCACTGCTTCCTGGTACACATCTGTAGTCATCTGCTCCATGATCTTCCTTCCCAGGACTGTGAGCCCCATGCAGGATGTGTCTCTAATTCCACCAACTAGCACCATGGCTGAGACAATGTAAGCTTCAATTATTTAATAACTGACTTTAATAACATAACTGAAAAATACCTTTAAGAGCTACACCCTAATAGAAGCCTGTGATCCCTTCAGTGTGAGTCGGTAATTGCTGGCACTCCTCTATCACTTTGTCTTCCTTGAGTTTCACCAACCAGAAATGCTGTACCATAGAGTAAGAAAAATACCTTGATTTTTTTTCTAATATAACTTCTAATATAAGTTATATCTTTAGAATAACTTTTGCCGAGGTGACAAAACACCTGCTTGGCCTATTGTGCTATTATAACACTAAGAAATTCTATACTGAAGGAAAAAGGCTGCCTGGCTTTCTCATTCTGGATTAAAAATAACAGCTTGGTGACTAGGACCTTAATTTAGATTACGTTTTTCTTTAACTCATTACCTTATGCCAGTTTACATGTGCTTCGTACTATCCAATTACAAGGTGAGAAGATTCCCATAGATTGTCATCTCCAAGAGTTTACTACACACTGCTCCCACAAAATGTTAAAGACTAGCAGTCCTTACATCAAACACGATAAATATCTTCACCCAGAAGTATCTATACATTATTGTCCTTAGCTTTTTTTTTTTTTTTTTTTTTTTTTTTACTGAACTTAATCATTTAAACTAAATTCCCATTGCAGCAGGACCAGAAACACTTGGTTTTGTTCCTATTAGGTATGTCTTGCTTTAGTTCCTTAAGTGTCATGTGAACCTAATTTTTAAAAAACAGACCTCATATTACCTGGAAGAACTTGAAACATTAAAATTCAAAACTAAACTGTAAATGCCCATGTGCTTAAGTTTGTTTTACAAAGCTCGTTACATATGAATTTTCTTAAAGCAGTACTTTTTCTGTTTCTGCATTGAGAGGTAATGATGCCCTTTTCCCTAAAAGTTTACCTCCTGAAACTGAGTCTGAATTCTGGCTCAGCTCTTTGGGTCTGCCTTAAGGTTTTCACCTACATTTGCTTTAAATCTATTTTTCATTCATTGGCAAGGTCGCTATGGCTGATTTTCCATGTATGTCCTTTTCCCATCTTCAATTCCCTATCATTTTGAATTCATTCTGTGCCTATCAATCTTCTAATTCATTTATCTTTTGCTAAAAAATTTTTTCTACCAATCACAAAATTACTTTACCCCCTGAAAGTATATTTTCCATCGATCTATTTTGCTGCCACTGGATAACTGGAATATTTCTGTTCGCACAGACTACACATTATTATTTTTAATATGTCCTGATATCCTCCCACCCGAAACATTTAAACATGAGAAAATGGGTATTTACACAACTTACATTTTCACATTAAACTGCTTAGAAGAGAATACGGTTTCAGAGCCATTAAAGGCTGGAAAGAATCTCAGGAAACAGGCTGGCCCTGAAGCCACCAGTTATGAGGAGGCTTGGACTTGGGCTTCAGTTTGGTTTGATAAGGAAGAGAGCAGTACAAAAGAGGGAGCACAAGCTTTGACACTGATCTCTGCTGTCATAACCTAGAAAATGAAGAGACAAATGACACAATTAAGTGGTCAAAGGTACATCACACCATTTACGTGTTGAGAGTTTACAAGATTGGGAAAGAGATTGGCAAGGGCCAAAACAAACAGGAAAGGCTCCACAGAATAGCCAGTTCTTGAATAATAGATAGAATTTCATCATTTGAGAAAAAAATGCATTCCAGATGAGTATAATGCATTTACTGAAGACTAAAGATGCCAATTTCGTTAAAAATAAGAGTGTCAGGTCCATCAGTAGGAGAGTAGGGCAGGTTAGAAAACCTTGAAAACATAATAATTTAGATTTGACACAATAAAAGTCACTAAAAGTTTATAGACAGGACAGTAGGTAATAAAAATATACAATAATTATTTCAGCAACTATTTGGTCACTAAGAAGGACCTGTGAGATCTAAATCCCAACCCTGAAATTTATTAGTATTTGACTCGTTACTTTATTTCTAAGCTTCAATTTCCTCTGTAAAATGAGTAGGAAAAATCCCAGCTCACTAGACCATTGTTGTCATGATGGTTAAGGGGGATAAAACAAAGGACCCTGTCCAGAGCCTGGAATAAGTAAGTACTCTAGTAATGCTAAATGTTATTAAGAAGCCTGTGGCAGTAATGTAGACGTAATTAAGATCTAGACAAGAGTAGAACCAAAATACCAAATATCCATCCCTTCAATATCCAAATATTACTCTAATTGTTTCACCACAACTCATTCGTAAACTCTCTCCAAACTCAGCACACACAGTATTATGCTCCACAGTGTAGCAAACTCTAGGAAAACATAATAAACACCCGCTGCCTTTACAGATCTTGATCTCAATAACAAACATACTTATGGAAAGAAACAGACCACAAATGAAAGGTTCCAAAGTACTATAGCAGTTAAGAGGAAGAAGGAATCATAATCGCAAGGATATAATGGATTTATAGAACAAGCAGTGGGATATACTGTAAGTTGAAAATATTTTTATTAAAAAAATGAATACATCTCTTTAGCATGTTGAAGAACTTCCATACGTCAGGTAAGAAAATCGTTCTCCCCACCCCACCAAAAAATAAAAAAAGGAGACAGTTCACAGAAAAAAAATACTCAGTTCTTAAATATACAAAAAGCTCACTGACTCATAAGAGATACCGTTTTTAGACTGCAAAGGGCTAAATATGGGGGAACACGGTTGGAGAGGCTGAAGGGAAGCAGGAACTCTCATACTTTGCTGGTGAGAGGGGAAATGAATAATATCTAAGGAGGTGGGAACTGTCAAAGCACTCACACCTTTGACAACAGTTCTACATCTAGGAATTCATTCTATAGAAAGGCTTACAATAGTACTATTTGTAAGAGCAAAGGATAACTTTGGATAAATAAGTGGTGGAACATTAATATAACGTAATGCTGTGGAGCTATGAAAGAAAGCTGCTTTGTATAGGATACAGAAGAATTTCTAAGATACATTTTAAGTACAAAAGGTAAACAGCAGGGCATTATATTACCACTTGTATGGGAAAAAATATGAAAAAGTTGGTAAATTTATAGAATACTCCTGATGAGCATACAAAATAACAATGCCTGTTCCTGGTGAGAAGAACCAGGTGACTAGGGAGAGTCACTGTTCACTGGATACCTATGCTGAACATGTTAAAAATCTGGTGTATATTCATTACCAACAGAAAAAAAATGCAAATAAACTAAAAAATGTTGTGAATATTGTCTATGTTGTAGGAAGGCAGGTGATGTTTTCTTTATGCATTCTGTAGTATATTGACCTTAATATTTTAAAGGACCTAAGAGTATAAAGGAGGAAATTTCAGGTAAGAAAGAATATGAGTGAAGACCTGAAGGGTAGGATGAATATGGAATACTTAGGTTATAATATATAAGCCTAAATAAGCAGACCGTTTTTCTAACAATGAGATAGATAACTGTGCTTTGCATATAGAAAAAGGTGTAATAATACTACACAATGTATGAAAAACTAGGTTGGGGGCTAAACTGATGGCATTTTTGGTGCTAGATAGAGTCCAAACTAATCCATAGGTCTCTGTTGACATTAGAGCAGAAAATGACAATACTATTAAATTTAATCTGGTAGATTAGAATGTGGCTACTCAAAGTAAAAGAAGCCAATTTCTGGCCCACAGACATTTTTCATGTCCCTCAGGCAGTGTTTTTAGGGTGTGGAACAGCCACAAAGTCTAGAAGCTCTGTACTGTTAAAAGTCCACAAGCCATGTGAGGAAAAGACGGTTTTCCCTTAGACGAGCCTGGTGTTCTCCATGTGTTTTCCTATGTTGTGGCCTAACCCAACTTATTTCACACACCTAACTTTTCTAGTCTCGAGACAGATTTTGATTGCTAACAGACACCTGGATTAAGTCACGTGACACGATGCAGGTGGAAGGCGCAGGACTGGAAAGGCACAGCTGAGGCATCTAAGATACAGGCTGCCTTGTGAGAGGGTAGAGACTCAGAAGCCAGACTGCCTGGCTTTGAGTCCTAGCTTTACCACTTACTAGCTCTGTGACCTGGGACCAATGAGTTATTTATTTTTCCCATCTGTATAATGAAATATAAAAGTACTTACCTCATAGTTATTAAGGGTTAAATGAGTAAATATCTGTAAAGCACTAAGCACAGTGCTGGACACAGGATTAGTATTTAGTTTAGTTTTTTTCTTTCTTTTTTTTTTTTTTTAAATTTATTGCATACCTACCATGAGTCTGTTTCTAAAATAAAAATTCAGACTTTACATTTGATAGGTACAGGGAAGGAAAGGGAGCTATCAATCTTGGTAGAATGGAGATATTGAAGTTAGATAACTGAAAGCTAACTGAAATCCTGACAACAGATAAATTCTTAAAGGGGCAACATTTAGATGAAAATCAAATAGCTGAGGACTAAGCCTCAAAAAAGTCCCTCTGATTGGATATAGAAAGATAAGGACCCAGATAAAGTATGGTTACAAAGATATAGTGTTTCACTTGAGAATCAAGGACAAGAGATTGTGTCAAATTATTATTAACAATAATTCCAACTTACACTTGCAAATTTTTAGCTTTAAAATTATTCATGATGCCACTGGATTCTAATAATGACCCAGGAAGTAGAGAAATTATCTCCATTTTATTAATGAAGAAAAACCTTAGAGATTAAATTATTACCTAAGGTTACACAGCTAGGAAGTTATAAAACAGGAAATCAAAAACACCACTATATGTGTGTGTGTGTGTGTATAATATGCAATATGATATATATAATATATAAAAATATTCTATAACAATTCTGTAAAAATCAGGATATTATAATCTTAACTTCATCAATGGAGCAAGTATTATGCCCCTCTGCTACTTCAAAAAAATAAAAATAATACAACCTTTTCCAATTTGCCCAAGTTAATTAGCACCTTCTATTTATTTTTACTAATTAAAAAAAATTCTTCATTTGCCTAAAAAAATATTTGAGTGCTTGCTACTAGCCAGGTACAGCTAAAGAGTCTTTTCAAAAAGCTATGTAGGGAGAGACACTGGTAGATACAATCTCAACCTAATGTGATAAATGTACAATGAGTGTATGTAAAGGGTGACTGATCCGAAGCTGGGGGAAGGAAGGTGTGAGGCTGGGAAAGAGACGAATAAGACTCATGGGAATTAGTCCAGTAACGTACCTGCAAGGGAGCTAGGAAAAGGTGCCAGGCAGTGCGGTTAAAGACATGCTTAAGAGTAATCAATAATGCTTATACCACAAAAATGCAATAACCATTCAATTTTAATTATGTTACCTTTTATTAGACCTGGAAATAAAAGAACACTTAGAATCAGAACACACAAACATCAAGCTGTAATTCCTACTTGTACTGTACCATTGCTACCAAAGGGGTGTAGTTTTTTAAATAAGCAGATGTGTGGCGATGCAAAATAAAATTTAAGCTTGTTAAAATGGAACAGTAAACTTTGTTTTAATGGCTATAGAAAGGAGGTGGTTTTCTTTTCTTTCTTCAACACGTCTGGTTCTGAGAGCAAGTTGTATTACACATTTACAGCAATACACGCCCTGAAAGCTTATATTTTCAGTTGTGTGTGTCACCTGAATTACCCCAGACATATGAAAAACTCTCTCTTTCAATACCCTCAATGCCCCTCCTTCCAGAAGGTCACAATGTTTGTGAACTCAAGATTCTTGTTAGTGAAGTATTTTACAGTAATTTTTCTCCAGTGACACTGGATGCTTTTAATTTCTTCTAAAAGAGAAGTGCTCAAAATGCAAGGAAATCCTCCAGGGTCCAATTTTCATTTCACATTCTCCAAGCAGTAAAACAGCGTGTTGATGAAAAAGAATTTCAATTTCTTCCTATTAGTTTTTAATTGTATTAGCATTAAAATTTATCAGGATTTGGTTGGATTTCCAAAAGGAAAATTTTAGTTGCCAAATATTTCAGAAATGCAATAAAGTATTACATATGTACAATTAGCTCTTATCTACCAAAAATATATATGTATATATATATATATTTATATTTATCTTACCTTCACTGAAGTTCTTTTTTTCTGTCTGGACATGGAAACAAAATTAAGTAAACCAATGCTCGCTTTATTTCTTTATAAGCAATAATTTGAGTCTTTTTTCATTCAGTACAACTGCAAGTTCATAATAAATTCACAGAAGGCAATACAAGGAAACACTTACTGAACAGGCATCTGCCAAGCGATCATGGGTTAAGGTTAAACTCTACCGAACGGCACTATGGCATATAGGCATCTGATTTTTGTTTTCTTTTTTCAAGTTTGTCAGTTCCCTACACTTTTTTTTTTTCAATCAGGGAGAGTATGTAGTCACAAAGTAAGGCCTAGAGACCATTTTCAGTTGCTCCCAATATTATGGTGGACGTAATTCACAAGAGCTGATATCAACCAAACTGAGCAGCAGTTAACAGGAACCACATTTGGTCACATTCAAACAGTCTCAATAGCACTTCACTGATTTATATATTTCCTTCTTCTCGAATGATTTTGTGTTAATCTTATTGATAACAAATAAGATTGTAAATTTTTTGTAGAGTTGTATTTTTAGGGGACTGCTACATTCAAATGAATATATTTTAATTCACAAAATGTCATTAGTTATGTCCTTTCTATAAACATGGTTGGCAAAATAAAAAAAGGCACAAAAGGGGGATAATGAGAAATGTTTTCAACTTTCAGTGAAGAGGACCGAAGCAAGTATCTTTCATGAAGAAAAGCCAAGAAAAATGTTCAGTAATTCATGCACAACTCGAGCTTAAAAAAAAAAAAAAAAACTTCTCTTCAGATAGGTCCTGAGGCTTGAGGAGAAAATGTGTTTCCCTAATCACGTGCTTCATGTAAAATAAAATGTAAAGCTGCACATATGTGTTTGGTTTACCAATGGACCCATGTTTTTTAAAAAGTGAGGCAATTAAACAAAGAAAAACAAAACCATAATACCTGCATAAACAAAGCAACTCCACCTGTAGCCTTCTGTCCTTTTTTACCACTTAGTGGGGCAAAATGTCCAATAAAATGTAAAATGCAGCATACACAATCATGTAATCTAAAAACTTTTCATGATAACTTATTGCAAATTGCACTTGACAGTTAACCACAACATTGGAAAACTGGCCCCTTGTTCGTTCACACAGTCCTCGAGCCCCAAATTGAAGTCACCAGTAAAACGATCTCGATAAAAAGTTTGCGGCTGTGCTCAGCCAGCTAGCCCCACCCTCTGGGTGGGAGCCAACCCGGGACACTGCTTTGTCCTGCTCCTTTGTGGGGCTCTCATCCTCAGGCAGGTAGTCGGGCAGCTCTGTGTTCTGTTCTACTTCCACAGGCGTATCCTGGAATGGAACCAGCATCTGACACAGAGAACATGTGAAGAGTATTTATTACGAATCAGCCTGACATAGGTCAGAAGTGAAAGGTTTACTTTGCTCCTCTCTCCAATCACCAAAGTATTTTGGGGGACTCTCTTTCTTTGAAAATGTTCCTCTTACCTAAAGGTAGGCCCTACTGCTGAGCACTGTGTAAGCACAGGAAGGCAGAACTACACATGAAAACTGATGAGGGTCCAGGAATAAACATGCAATCTCTGTCTATTTCAAGATGACAGGGTTAGGAGGGAAGGGGATTAAGAAACACAAACTTCCAGTTATACAATAAGTCTCAGGGATGTACTGTACAACCTAGGGAATGAGTCAATATCATAACTATGTACAGTAACATGGTTACTAGACTTATTGTGATCACTTTGTAAAGTATATAAATGTTCAATCACTATGCTATACACTTGATACTAATATAATACTGTATGTCAGCTGTAATTAAAAATAAATTTTTAAAAATGTTAAAATAAATAAGATAAAAGGAAGTATCTGACTACTGTATAGATCCCTGGAGGGCCAATGAACCCCCCTTTTTGTGGGAACTCAAATGAGCTAAAGCCATATAGATTAATTTTCCCTATCACAAAGCTAGTGAAAAGAGTAGCGAGAGGCAAAGATTTTCACTGTATATATTTGCCTAATGGTGGGATTGGACTTTTATTTTCTGGACTGGCAAAACTAATTAAGGTTAGAAAGCATTTAAAGATCAATGCAAGGAAACCACGAAGCCTTTTTATTTCTGTATAATACCATCAAGATATCACTAAAATAAACAACAGAGTCTGAAACTCACAAAAATACAAGATATAAAAACAGGCTGAAATCCACAAAAGAGCTCTCTATATTTCTAAGAGTTGACTGTTGATAAGAAGCATTAAGATATTCTGACCCAACCACATTCTTATATACTCGGCAACTTTTAGTCTAGAGAATAAATCGAGAGTTGGAGTTAGGTATAAATAAAACTAAATAAAGCTTTTACCTCTTCTCCACTTTCACTTTTCACGACTTGCTGAGCCTTCATAACCTTGGTTGATGCTATCGCTGATGCCAAAGCCTAGGCCAGGATAAAAGCAGACAATTTTGAACACTGATTTGTTACCTGTAACCTCAAGCATATTCAGCCATTTAAAATACTAACCTCTGCTTTCAAATCGGAACGGATTCGCACCACACATCTTTGAACAGCCATTTGAAAAGTAAAGCTAATAACACCTTTAATTTTTAATAAAGCCTCTTCACATAGATTTCGCCGAGACTGAAAAAAAGCAAATTATTGTTAACATTGGCAGAATAATAAAAGGGAATAGAGCAATTCAAACCACACTGAACTAGTCATTATATCTGGGGGGAGGGGACAGCACGGGGGCAAACGTCTCTTTTCCAGTTCTACCTTCTCATATTAGAGGGCACAAAGAGGGTGGTGCTTAGTCAAGTTTATTAAATTTTATAATAGATCAACAGAGTAATAATTCCTGCTAGATTTTTTCAAGCTTCATCACTCATATTTAGTTTTAATAATTTTAATAGGAAGTTAGCCAATGTTAATTTGAATCTCAAAGCAAAAAGAATGAAAGACTAATACAGAAAAAAATGCAGAAAAGCAGAGGTTCCCCTAGCTCAAGAGTGGGCAAACCAAAATCTTCCAGCTGTTTTTGTAACAGCCACACCCATATCCTGACATACTGTCTGAGGAAAGTTTTGTTCTACTGCAGTTAGTTATAACAGAGACCATATGCCCTGCAAAACCTAAAACATCAGGCCCTTCAAAGAAAAGGTTTGCTGACCCCTGCTGGAGCTTAAAAATCTCTAGTAATAAATTCTAATAAACTGAAATTAGAATTAGTGAGCATTCAGTGTTTGAGTCGCTATTTTTAAAAGTACTTGATATTTAATAAATATCACTGCATGCTTCATTAATGGCATTCTCAATGGGTACCAACGCATTCTCAAGGTGATCAATATCATCTTTTCAGTTCTCATTTTCCTCTCACAATACAGAATATACCCTTCAATGCCTCTTTGACTCCTAATAATACACTATCCTGGTCTTCCATTTACACCACTGATTATTCCATCTGTCTCATTTTATCTCCAAGGTCCAGTGCCTAAAACCAAGGGATTTTCTTTATACTTTGTCTCTCGGTAGACTATTCTCATCATTTCTGCCGTCATTACCAGAGGGAAGCACAGACATATCTCTCTAATACAATTTTATTTTTATTTGTCTACCAATATATCCACTTGTATTCCAATGGTCATCTCAAACACAAGATGCAAAGGAAAAAAATGGATTAAAAAGTAACTAGTTTCTCATCTCTCCCTCCACCTCCAGCCGCACATCAAATCACTACCTAAATTTTCCTGTTCTGTATTGAGACCAGGTTCTAATTTGGTACTTCTGAGGGGACAGGAAGAATCACACCCTAAATCACAATGCCTTCAAATTACCCAATTCATTCTTCTCTCCCACTGAATAAAATCAGTCTTCAAGCTTAGTCTCACATCCTTAGAAACAACTCACACACACTTGCTTATCTCCTATTTAAATTACTTTTTCACTTCTGCATTCCAGTACTACTCACAAGGGTCTGGGGGACAGTTGCACATGGCAGCACACAGACCCACAGGGGCTCATCTAGTGCACTGTTCCTGGACTCTGCACTGCTGAGCTCTGGGTTTTGCAAGGCTCCATTAGGGAACTGGTACCAATTCATCTTTATTTTGACAGAAATTAACCCACATTTGCAACAGGCAATGCCTCAGGGCAGTGGAGAGGGTAAATTCAATTCCAAGATTTGATCCCAGAAACAGTCTATTTCCAGGTAAACATGAGATCTTAAATGGAGCAAACAGGATCAAGATTTAGCCATAAAGGATGAATACCCTCTTGACTGGGATACAGAGTCAAGATTAGGTTGAAAGAATCCTAAGTAGATAAAATTGTTAAGTGGGGCAAGGACATAGATGAGTCAAGGTTAAATGCCTGACAATGAAAAGAAGAAAAAGTGTGTGTGTGTTATTAAGAAAGTATCAAGTCAAAGAACATAGACAGTAGTCTGTCTCCAATTTCTAAAGACTACATAGTAGCATGCTTTGCAGCTGAGCAAATTAAAGCAAAGGGAAAAATGCCTGGAGGATCCATTTCCAGGAAGAACTTTCTGAAAGCCTTGATACATACACAAAAATAATGTACACTTCTTCACTAGCAAGAGTAAACATGTTTCCATGTGTAGCTGTCCAAAGCAGTGGTTAAGAGTGGGATTCTGCAGCCCAGACCCACTGCCCAGGTTCAAATCTATGCCCTTCACTTAGTAACTGTATGGCTCTGAGAAACCCTTTATACTCAGTCTCATCTGTAAATTGGGGCTATAATTAGACCAACCTTATAATGAGTACTAAATGAGTTAACAGATCATAAGGATCACTGTATTTCAATAAATGTTTGCTGATATTATTTATTGGAAATTTATCTCTTTAGGGATTCTTTTCCTATTAGATTTTCTTTTGTTGATTTTTAACCTGCTGTCAATTATTCATTACAAATATCTTTCAACTTTTTTTTACTTTTTAAGATTATATTTGACAAAACAAAAACTTTATTGTCAAAAAAAGACAATAAAGATCTTTCCTAAAGCAATTTCTTCTACTGTCTTTTTGCTTAAAGAAGTCCTTAAAGAGCTCAGTTACATGTTCAGATTTCTTTAATTTCATAGTTTTAACTTTTTAATACACTTTGAATTTTTAGTGTCTGATAAGATGCCTGCCCTCTCCCTTTCCCTTACAATCCCTGCAAAACTGTCAGTTTTCTAGCATCATTTACTGTACCACCTACCTCTTCCCTGATGGTGTTTGATACTTCCTTTATCACAGGTTAAGTTCTAATGTATACTAGGGTCTGCTTCAGGGCTTTGTTTTTTCCAGATTTTTTCGATATTTTTCATCATGAACATATTGTTTAATTATGGAAAATTAAAAGTACATTTTAAGATCTAGTAGGGAACATCTTTTTATTACTCCTATGTACTCTTAGCTGTTGATGTTTCAAGCCTTGGTACTCATGGCTCCCTCTCTTGGGAACATGCACTCTTTCGCAGGCATCCACTGGCTCACTCACTCCCAGTCTTTGTTGAAATGTCAGTTTTTCTCCAGGTTTATCTGAACCAACCTATTTAAAACTGTAACCCTACCATCTCACCCATTAGTAGTCCCTGTCTACCTTCCCTTTACTTTTCTCCACAGAACTTACCACTTCTAATATAGTATACACCTTGGCTTATTGTCTGCCTCCTCCAACTATGATACTAGCTTAATGAGGTCAAACATAAAATTTATGGGAACTTTTGCTTATTATGGTCTCTGTTGTATCCCTGGTGCCTAAAATACTGGCTGGTATATATTGGACACCTGGATATGCCACTAAAAAAATGTTATCTAACATTATAGTACAGTATTAGAGTTAACTTGCTAATATTTTACTTTATGGATCTTAGCAATCATATTCTTAAAATATATTGGCCAGTATTTCCGTGTGGGTTTTATTATTTCATTTGGGCTAGCTTTAAAAATAAATAGTATAATTCCTATCCATTAAAATTAAACAGACGTACTGGTGATATTTTATATATCTTAATATCTTCCATTCAATCAATTTAGTTAGCAGAACCTGCTTAGTAGAATCTTTTCAGGATTTTGTGGCCCCAGTTTCAGTAAGATAGTTGTTAATTTACTTGGCAATGTTATGGATAATATGCATATGAAGAGCTTCCCCTCACCCTTACTTACTGAATCCTGAAGCCTAATCACCCCATCACAACTAAAGAAAGCTATGTATAATCCAACGTAATCTACCTGGCACAGCTAAAAAGATGGGTGGTAATTCACCAATTGCAACCCCTAAAAATGTAAAGTATACAACTTTGGATATATAAAGGTGTAAAAACTGGGACATACATGGAACATGGACAGAGAACCCCAAAGAGTTTTGCCTCAATAGTGCAGCAAAATTATCCCTAGGTTAAAGGGTGCTGTGGTCCTGCCTAACAAAGCTTAAACATAAGCCTCATAAAGATCCAACTGTTTGTAAGTAATTGATCTAAAACAAACTTAAGAATATTTAAAGCCTTTGCATACAAAATACATGCTGTATCCAACAATGTAAAATTTGCAGCATATGCCATCCAATCAAAAAATACCAGGCATGCAAAGAAGAAAATATAATCTATAATTAGAAAAATCAATCTACGAAAACACATTCAGAAATAACAGATTGGGAGAATTAGTAGACAAGGATATTAAACAGTTATTCTTACCATATTCTGTATGGTCTAGCAGATAAAGTATAAATACGTTAAAGAGATACAAAAAAGACCCAAATCAAACTTCCAGAGATACAATAAAACAATGTCTATGGTGAAAAATACACCAAATGAGATTAGCAGCAAATTAAACACCTGCAGGAAAAAAATTCAGTGAACACAGCAACACAAACTATCCAAAATGAAACCTAAAAAACATTTTAAAAGAAATTAACAGAACATCAGTGAGCTCTGGGACAATGTCACATAGTTGAATACATATAATAAGAATTCCTGAAAGACTGAGGGGAAAGCGAGACAGATAAAGTACTTGAAGAAATAATAGAAAAAATTGTACAAATTTGCTGCAAACTATAAACCTGGAGATCCAAGAAGCTAAATTAACATGAAGAAAATTCTAACAGGGCACATCATAAACAAACTGATCAAAAGCAGTGGTAAAAGAAATTCTTCACAGAAACAATACAAGGGAGAAGATAGTAAAACAGTGACTTAAAGTATTGTAAGAAAAAACTGTCACCTAGAATTCTATACCCATCAAAAATATCTTTCAAAAAGAAAAATAAAATAGACACTTTCAGACACATAAAACTGAAAGAATTAGAGACTTCAACATCTAGACTAAAGATCAGCAAGGAAAAAGAAGACTTAAACAACACGAACAGCCAACTAAACCTAACGGACACTTACAGAACACTCCAGTCAATAGTACATACAGTCTCAAGTGCACATGGAACATTCTCCAGAACAAACCATGTTAGGTCATTGAACCAAGCCTCAAATAATTTAAAAGGGTTGAAATCATATAATGCTATCTAATCACATGAAATGAAATTAGAAATCAGTAACAGAAGGAAGTTTGGAAAATTCAATATATAAAAATTAAACAACAAACTCCTAAAAAACCAATGGATCAAAGAAAAGATTAAAGAGAAATTAGAGAATACTTTGAGCTGAATGAAATGAAAACACCACATATTAAATCTTATGGGATGCAGAGAAAACAGTGCTTAGAGGAAACTTTATAGCTATAATATATACATTAAAATAGAAAATCTCAAATCAATAACCTAACTTTCCATTCTAAGACACAAGAAGAGCAAGCTAAACCTAAAGCAAGCAGAAAGAAGGAAATAATAAAGACTAAAGGCGGGGGGTGGGGGGGGGACAGAAAAATGAGTGAAACCGAAAGTTGGTTCTTTGAAAAGACTATCAAAATTTATAAACCTTTATTTAGGCTCACCAAGAAAATGAGAGAAAAATGACTCAAATTACTTAAATCAGGAATAAAAGAAGGGATAGTATGACCAACCTCAATAAAACAAAAGGATTATAAGCAAATACTATGAACAACTGTATGCCAACACATTAGATAACCTTAATGAAAGAGAAAAATCCCTAGAAAGACAACACTACCAAGACTGACTCACGAAAAAAAAAATATGAATGGACCTATATTAAGAGAATAAATTAATAATCAGAAAACTTCCCACAAAGAAAAAGCCCAGGACTAAATGGCTTCGCTGGTGAATTTTAGCTAATGTTTAAGAGAAGAATTAAAGTGTCTATTCTTCACAAAATTAACAATGTCTATGATGTCTAGCTTTCACGAACTCATTCAGACACTTTCTAACTCATTTTTCTGAAGTGAGAATTACCCTGATACCAACACCAGAAAAAAGACAGCACAAGAAAACTCAAACTAATATCCTGTATGAATATTGATGCAAAATATCTCAACAAAATACCAGCAAATCAAATCAAGGATCATATTAAAAAAATTATACACTATAACTAAAATTTATCTGAGAAATGTAAGGTTGGTTTAACATATGAATTATAATATATGACATTAATAGAACTCAACGATAAAGACATAAGCAATTTAAAAATGTACAAAGAATAGACATTCCTCCAAAAGAAAAAATCTGTGATAAAGATGTATGCAATAAACTCTAAATCAACCACTATAAATGGCCAATAACCACATGAAAAGATATGCAACATCACTAGTCATTACAGAAATGTCAATCAAAACCACAGTAAGATAGCACTTCACTCACATCTAATAGGATAGCTATTTTAAAAAAAAGAAAAAGAAATGTTGACAAGAATGTGGGGAAACCAGACGCGCCTCAAATATTGCTGACAGAAATAAAATGGTACAGCCACAGCTGCTCAAAAAGCTAAACATAAAATTACTACAACACCCAGTAATTCTACCCCTAGGAACAGACCCAAGAGAACTGAGAACATAAATCCACGCAAAAACTTATACATGAATGTTCATAGCAGAATTATTCAGAATAGTCAAAAAGTGAAAACAACTCAAATGTTTATCAACTGATGAATGGATAAACAAAATGTGCTATATCCATAAATGGAACACTATAAAGAGGAATGATATACTGATACACGATACAATAGAGACGAACCTTGAAAACATGCTAAGTAAAAGCCAGGGGCTAGGGGAGTGATTGCTAATGGGTACAGGTTTCCTTTTGAGGTGATAAAATGCTCTAGACAATGGCAATGGTTGTTGCACAATCCCGTAAATACACTAAAACCACTGAATTGTACAATTTAAAATGGTAATTTTATAGTGCATAAATTCTATTTCAATAAAAAAAAAAAAACTGAAAGAATTCATTCCCAGAAGATCTGAACTACTACAAGAAATGTTAATGGAAATCCTTCAGGCAGAAAAAAAACAGTATCAGAAGAAAATCCAGATTTATATAAAGGAATAAAGAGCCCCAGAAATGGTAAAAATGTGGGTAGACAGAAAATACTTTTTCTTATTTTTAAAATGTCTTTAAAGAGACTTTTTCAAAATCAGAGACAGAAAGCAGAGTAGTGGTGAGCTAGGAGGAAGGAAGACAAGGGAGTTACTGTTTAATGGGTATAGACTTTCAGTTTTACAAGAAAAAAAGTTGTACATACATATTTGTATGGTGGTGACAGTTGCACAATATTATAAATTTATTTAATACCAGTGCAATGTATGCTTAAAGGATTAAAATGGTAAATTTTATGCTATGTATATTTTATCATGATAAAAAAACTGAAAAACAATTTTTTAAAAAGAGAATATTTAATGTAATAATAATGTACTTTGGGGTTTATAACATATGCAGAAGTAAAACATATGGTAACAAAGGCAGAGATAAGGGAAAGGAAGTGTAGAGGGTTTTAAGTGTTATACTATACATGTAGTCATATAGAGTAGCCCCCCCATTTGAGGTTTCCCTTTCTGCAGTTTCAGTTACCCATAGTCAACAGTGGTCCGAAAATACTAAGTAAAAAACTCCAGAAATAAACAATCCATAAGTTTTAAATTGCGCACCATTCTGAGTAGTGTAGTATGATGAAATCTCACACCATCCTGCTCTGTCCTGCATCTCTTTGTCCAGCGTATCCACACTTTAGATGCTACCCACCTGTTAGTCCTCTCGGTTCTCAGATCAACTGTCATGACATCGCAGTGCTCGTGCTCAAGTAACACTCATTTTACTTAATCATGGCCACAAAGCATAGAGGTAGTGATGCTGGCAATTTGAATATGCCAAAGAGAAGCCGTAAAGTGCTTCCCTTAAGTGAAAAGGTATGTTATATACAAGAAAAAACGTAATATATATGGGGTTCAGTACTATTTGCTGTATCAGGCATGCACTGGGGGGGGGGGGGCCTTAGAATGTATCTCCAGCAAATAAGAAGGGAATACTGTAATATTGATTGAAGTTAGACTGTGATAAGTTAAAAATATATAAAATAAATGCTAAATCAAGCAACAAAAAAGAAGAGAGGGAAAGAGGGAAGAACAGAGGCAGAGAGGGAGGAAGACAGGTAGGCAGACAATCTTGGTAAATGTTCTATGTGTACTTTGAAAGAATGAATATTATCTTGCTGTTTGGTGGGGTACTGTATAAATATCAATTAGGTTAGTTATTAGTGTATTTGAGTCTTCTATACCCTGATTTTCTGTATACTTGTTCTATGGACAGAGTAGTATTCAAATCTCCAGCTCTAACTGTAGATCTATTTCTCTCTGCATTTGTCAGTTTTGCTTCATGTATTTTGAAGTTCTATTATTAGGGCATAAATATTTAAAATTACTATGTCCTCTGATTAACTGACCCCATTAGCACAAAATGCCCTACTTTAACAGCATAAAATACTGATATTAGGACTTATTCTTAAAGACTGTTAGCAGATGACACTGAGGAAACTATTCAGTTAACATATTTCTCTTTCCCATCTTACGAACCTTTTGTAAAGTCTTACCGTATCATCAAGACCATCTATATGCAAAACCACTGTTTTGGCACGTTTGTTTGTAGTTCCCAGAAAAAACTGAGCTTTCCTTCGACGTGAATTCATTTCATTGAAACTATCACTATCTGCCATATTGGAAGACTGAAGAATGTCATAGATTTCAGAAGCCAGCAGTTTTGTTTCTCCAGGAGTTGTAGTCCTTGAAAAGAAATATATGAATTAATAAATTAGTCTTGTCTCTTCTACTGATTCTGTAATTTTAGTCCTCAAGTTTGCAAAGACTTGTTTACTTCATTCTGACGTTCAATTTCAAAGAAATACCAGTGAATCCTAGAATAATCAGTAATGCAGAAGTAGTATCTACTCTATAATAAAGTCTTTACATTTTCTTTAAAATTGTTCATTGAGATTCAAAACTCATCACTACAGTGGTATTAAAGCACTTTTAATCGAGCTCGCTAATTAAATAGGAAATCAACTAAAAAGATCAGGATATAACAAGTCCCTGGATTAACATGAACATTGAAATCTCAATTTAAAAGTACCCTGACCTTCAATTAAATATAAAAATCCAAAATGAGAAAACAAATTCGAAGATCAGAGTTATTTCAATAAAAAGATTTCTTAGTAAATCCAAACTGATTCGTTTCTTAATTCACATTTTTTACATCTTTTACAAAGCATGTATCATAAAACTCAAACATTTTCATTCTTAAACTTATAAATCCTGCTATAGATCCTCACATAAACAACTAGTGAGATGCCATCCAACACAACTTTCTGCATCGAAGAAACGTTTTTTTTTTTTTTTATCTGTACTGTCCACTGACATTTGGCTATTGAGCACCTGAAATGTGTCAAGCGCAACTAAAGAAATAAATTTTATTTACTTTCAATTTAAATAGCCACATGTGGCAAGTGGCTACCATACTGGACAGCAGAGATCTAATGATTCTTATTAACTGAGTTAACAATATGGACACACATATCTATAAGAAAATAATACTCACTTCACCTATAAATAGCTTCAATTAAGTCCAAACTATTTCATATACATTCAAAGTCTCTAAAATCTGTCCTCTACCAACTAAGCTTTACCAACATCAGATCACACTGTGTCCTTTTTTATAAATGCCTCTCTTTCAAACTCTTATTTCTCCCCTGAAAGCTCAGTTCACCAACCATCTTTTTTATGAAGCCTCCCCGCCCCAACACCTCATTTGTGCTTCTGAATTCAAAGTACTATGCTTGTCCATATACTTACTGATCTTAGTTTTCTATTTCTTTCTCTTCAAGAATAGGGGTGTATTCTCTCTGTACCTTCCACAAAGCCTAACGCAATGTTCTTGCAATTCATTTGTTTACTGAATGAGCAAGAATACTTCAATCTCTGATACTAAAACTGTACACATCCTATCTATAAAGACCTTCTATTCCAGGGGTGCTAATATGGCAATTTTCCAGGCTCTCAATTCACTATGCCAGGTGCTTTTTTGGGGCCACTGCTGACCACAAAGATCAATTACTTTGAATGATTTTGGCTCTGTATTGCAGGAAGCTATGAAAAGACTTTTTTTTATATGTCTCAGCACTTTTCCAATAACTATTTTACAGTTTATTGAAGAGGTTACTGCAGTTCTGAGATATTTTAAATACTAGGCAACCACAAGTTGTAAAAAATATGAGGACGTTAGAGACACTCATGAATTTAAGAGGAAAAAACTACAAAAAAAAGCTATGAAAAAAAAAAACCTGGGTGACTATTTTCTCAATTCTCCCAAGGATGGTATAGAGCTAGAACCATTCCAGGTTCACAGGAAAGATAATCTGTACATCTACTGGATTTCTTAGGGCTTCAGGGCTTAATTCCCTCATAAATCTGTTCTATTGGTCCCATACCAGTAGCAACAGAGGGGAGAAACTGCCACTTATTCATAATAACAATGTGCACAGTTGACACATGAGCTTTTACGACTGCCTGTACAGCTACACAGGCTACTCACGCTTTGTTAGAAAGTTGAGGATTTAAAATAAAATTATCCTCTATATAGATATTATAATTTTATAATAAAATTTCATCTGTAGAGTCATACAGACTATGCCTATTTAGATAAAACAATTACAGATGACAGATTAGCAAAAATGGTTAAATAAAATAACTACTCCCACCACCACCATTTTTTAACTTCCTTATTTTAGTTTCAAAGTTTCATCATTTTCATACAGTAATAAATTCCTTTCTGGAAGATTTTCAATTTCTAGCTACTTAAAACCAAAAGATTTTAAAAGGATAACATAATCAAAGCAACATGACAATCTCACTGTTATTTTAAGTATGCTTTTCTGGTGTACCTCATAGAACTAAACTTTATTGCTAGTCTTCCCATAAAATAGTTAAGGGAATACCTCTATGTATAGACCTAGATCTCTTTTAAAACTAATTAAAATTCTGTCTTAGGCAAAAAAAAATTTACAAAATTTACAAAAGCATTTAAGTGAAAATGATTTACAAACCAAGTTACTTCTTGATCTGGATACTATTTGAAGTATCACAAATATCTATGCATATTGCTGATCAACAAATCAATTATAATTATTTCCTCATTTTAAAAATATTCTTTTAAAATCAAAAAGAAAAATTCAAGAGCATCTACAAATTTGAAAGCTACCTTCCTCTTTAGGAAAGTCAAGAGTTATACAGTACTTTTGGCCATAAATGTAAGAGACACTGTATAATTAAGCAAGTATTAATTGCTCTAATCTTCTTAGGAAAATTAAAAGAGCTGATTAATGCCCTGGATTTAGTTCAGTCTTTAAAATCTGACATCAGAAAAAAAGACTATATTAAAAGGTTCTTTCATTTAGTAATTGGAATTTTGCTCTCAGTAATTTACTATTCCATAATGAAGTATATTGATTCCTCACCACTTTATCTAATTAGTTATCTATATTGAAAAAAATTCAAAACACTGTTCATAAAGCACAACTAAAAGGTGAACTCTGATCTTTATTATACATTAAAAATAATTTTCATTCTGAATATAAATATAATATTTCCTTATTGGTCAGTAATTCACTCTAATTCTAGATGCTGCTAATAACATTTTATATTGCCCATAATGGTCAGTTAAGACTTCTACATACTTCATGAAAGCAATTAATATACTATTTTACTGTTAGAGACTTGCTATTTTAAAAATTTCACATTACTTTTTGGAGCTGGTTTTGCATTTTTTTCCCCTTGTGTTATTTGCCAAGAAAAAATGTTCTTGTAACATTTATGCAACCCAGAAAATTATCCCTCATCTTTTAACACAAAAATCCTAACCTGCAAAGGGTTCTAAGAAGGAAGTCAACAGCTCCGTTTAGGTAACGATGACGTCCAAGGTAAGGAAACTATGATGCTTGAGCCAAAGCCCATTTATTTACATCCCATCTATGGCTGCTTGACCCACATGGGCATAGCTGAGTAGCTGCAACTGAGGCTGTCTGTCCATCAAAGGCAAAAATATTTACTATCTGCCTTTCTACAAAAAAAAAAACTTGCCAACCTCTGTTCTAAGTAATTACAAAAGAGACGTTGGGAAAAAAAAAAAAAAAACTGTAAAGGATGTAGAATAGAACTGCAGCCATTTAGAATGATATTGCAGGAAAATGATTATATGGAAGAGTGCTCCTGATACTAAGCAGGCTCTCGAATTATATCATTTTATTCAATGTCACTTCGTTATAATGTTTATGAGATGCCATAGGAACTTAACTCTTGTTTATATCAATTAGCCTAAGGTAAAATTGGTTGTTATATGTGGACGTTAAGAGAGGACTTATGTATTACTATTGTCTCTATCTTTCATAAGATAGGTTGACATCAGGCTTCTCAAAACATAAAATATCAAAGCAAAATGGAACAGCATTTTTGAGACTCTCAGGAAAACAAAAGGTGAGCCACAGATCCAGTCCAGTTGTCCTTCAAGTATCAAGGTTATATTAAAAAATTAAATATAAAAGACTTGAGCCTTTCTTGATCAATCTACTAGAGAATGAGCTTCAATCACGAGATGACTGGGAGAACTTTAACAGAAGGACCGATGATGAGCATTTTATATATTTAACTGTAAATCTAAGTTTAAAACAAATGTGGGAAACAGAATGTAAGAATATATAAATGTTCTGACAAAGCAGAAATAATGCAACGTAAAAAAAAGGGATAAGAAAAGAGGAAAGTAGAAAAAGCTCAGTGACTAAAGAATGCATAATAAGCAGGAGTCAAATGATTATCATTAAATACTAACAAGCAAAAGAGTAAAAGTTTAACCAAGAAAACAGGCAACTTAGAATAGTTTTTAAAAGTATAAGTACAAAGGCAACCACTATAATGATAAAACAAATCTTTCTAAGTATCAGAAGACATTTTCAAAATAAAACATCATGCAGAGAAAGACAACTGTAACATAATATACATGGCAACTACAACAAAAATGAGTTAAGATGAAAGGTTATCAGTCAATAACTGTAAATAGACTTAGCTCACCAATCAAAAGAAAAAGATTTTCAATTTGACACACAAAACAAGGCAATTTTAAAAAGTGATTCAGAAATAAAGCAATGGGCAAACATAGAAATGAGAACAGGGGTTGTGTACTGATATCAAACAAAGTTGAATTCCAAACCCAAATCCAAGCAGTAAACATGTTAAAGGGTACTTTTTAATCTTAAAAGACATACTTCACAATGAATACACACACATATATACGCACACATAAAAATTATGGATATATATGCACTAAATAACATCATGTACATCATGTATGGAGAGAGAATAATAAAGTAAATATTAAGTGGTAAAGCAAACGATAAGATGTTAAAATTTGGGGAATCTAGACGTAAGGTATCAAGGCATTGTACCGTTTTTACAACTTTTCTATAAGTTTGATATCATTTCAACCTAACGTTTAAAAAATATGTGTGTGTGTGTGTGTGTGTGTATTTAAATGAAAAGATAAATGGCATTATGGGTTTTCTTTTCATATTTTCTAGTTTTTACAAACAAGCCACACATCACATACTTGTAATAAGATTTAAGATGACATTTTAAAAAGTAAAAGAACACAGAAAAAATGCATAAAGAAATGAAGCACACACTTCTCATCCAAGATTTTAGCAAGAAGAATAGACCACCATTTATTATGGCACTGTTTCAAAATCTAGAATTTTAGCAAGTTCTCCAGATGAATGAGGTATTTTTAAGTTGCATTGCCACATTTTATTAAAGTGGTTTTTATTTCTAGTATACTTCATGTTAGATATTCACAAGTGCTTTCATAAAATGCATCTTATATCACAAGTATTACTCCTGAAATACTAATTAACAAATATCTTCAACTGGGTTCAGGTGTTTTCCTAAGTTGACATTTTGAAAATTCTCTTCACACAGGGATCCAGAACTAAAAATAAAATGTAAAAAGGTTCTAACCTCTGATGACAAATTTTTATTTATGGAAGAGTTTAAATTAGAACATAATGCCAGATTCACTGAGTGACAGAGAACTTCAAATTCTTTTCATAAATAAAGAACTGAGAGTAACAGTAACAGTCAATCCAATTGTTGATCTCTAAGCACCAATTTGACTTCCACACAAGTAAAACCTGCTGTTGAATAATGTTAAAATCTCCGCAATATTCTGTAGCAAAACATAATACAGTGATTAAGGGGCAAAAACTTTAGAATGCAGAATTTTCCTTATTTTATAAAATATTCTTCTCTACTTCCCACATGAAAAATAACTTCTACTCTCCCTACCTACTTCTGCTTTTTTGGTTTCCTCTTTGACCACTGCCACATGGAAGGTTTCTCTTCAGTCAATAAAGTATCCCTTCACAATACATTTTCTTTGTTCTGTGGCTCTTTCTGGGATATGGGAAGATCTTTCTTATACTTCCCTAGTTGTTTTAATTCCACAGAATCATAGTTAAATCTCCTCCTAATTCAGTATTCCTAAAGAGAGATACTGATAGAAATCCCATCCTGAATGAGAACAATTATCTTGAGATAGAACACTGATCTTTTGTGCTACAGCTTATCAAGGTGACTTATATAAAAATGGGATGCCAATTAGTTCATACACTAGTTACATTAGAACAGTAATAAATAAGTTATCTGTATTTGGTAACACAAATGTCAAAATACAAAATAATGTTTAAAGAATATATGTTTAAAATTTCAAATGTTATGCATATAGCAGTCCTCCCTTTATCCTCAAGGGATACATTCTGAGACCCTCCCAGTGGATGTCCAAAAGCATGGATAGTACTGAACCCTATATATACTATGTTTTTTCCTATATATACGTACCTTTTCACGTAAAGGAAGCACTTTATGGCTTCTCTTTGGTATATCTGAATTGCCAGCATCACTATTCTTGCGCTTTCAGGCCATAAATAAGTAAAATAAGGGTGACTTGAACACAGCAGTGCTCTACCACTGATAACTGAGACAGGCTGTTAAGAGACTAATGGGCAGGGAGCATCTACAGCATGGATAAAAGGATGATTCACGCCCCGGCAGGATGGTGCAGGCAGACTCGGGACTTCATCACACTACAGAGAATGGCGCATAAGTTAAAACTTATGAATTGTTTATTTTCTAAAATTTTCCATTTAATATTTTTAGACCGCAGTTGACCGCAGGTAAGTGAAATCATAGAAAACCAAACCACAGGTAAGGGGAGCCTACTGTATATAAAACTCACTCTGCTCTATATGATAAAAAAAAAAACTTTTCATTTTGATTTTTAAGAATTTTTAATAGAGAGTACCCAAAATAAACAAATAAATGAAGAGATAATAAAAATGCCAATCTAATTTCTTTAAAAAAAAAAAAAATTGTGTCCAAGCCATGAGATAGTTCACAACACAAAGTTAAACATGCTGAACCAAAGCCTGATACAATACTTCATAGTCTTGAGGTTTACAAGCCAAAACACATACTTTTAACATTTAAATATACTGCTAAACTTCTAAGATGGTTATTGCGGTAAATGTGGGTGATGTTTAAAAAGCATGAATGGTAACTTTCAAATCTAAAATCTCCAATGGCCAAATGAGCTGCAAAACTGTAAAAGAATTATTACATTACATTCTCCATGTTTGAGAGGGCTGTAGGACCAAATTATAGTAATGGAATATACAAATGTACATCTGTTTTACTACTGGAGGAGGCAGCAACAATTACCACATTGTTTTAAAAACTATACTTTAAAGCCACTTGGGGCAGTCATGAAAATACACTGCGTGGATCTCCTTTTAAGAAAGAAATCTGTGTTTCAGCTGTAGGAAGTCCAGTAGCAGAGCCACCAGCTGTGGTGGCTTTGAAATTCATCACACCCACCTTCCAATCCTCTATTCCAAAACCTGGCTCTTTCAGGGCAGCCCCCAGATAATGACAGAGCAGTGTGGGCTTAGGGCCTGGTCATTTCTGCCTAATGAAAACTCACCTACAAGGTAATCTTTGCTCTGGAGCTCCCCACTGAGTTGGCTGTCTGACTTGCATTGCAATCTGAGACTCCTTGTCCCATTCAGTTTCCTGTCCACCTTCCTTTTACAGAAGTCAATCTGCCTATAGTCTAAAGACTAATCTTGCTTCATCCTCCTTTATCTTTACAGACCTTACCCCACAATTAACCTTTTTCAGTTTTAACTCCATCTCAGTATCTCCTTCCTAGATACGCAAATATAACGACCTCAACTGACACACCACTTCTCTTAAAAAAAAAAAAAAAAATACAAGTAGTCTCCCTGTTTTACAGATGTACACACACATATATACATATCACAACCTTAGACAACCAAGCTAAGAAATTGTTTTATAGGTTAAATTTATATCTCTAAAACTTGCTCTATATCTTTAAAGTTCAAATTTGAAGTCTATTTTAATAAATCAACATTAATTTTTCATCAAATTTCTAATATTTAAAAATTTTTACTACCTATTTTTGACTTCAACGACTATACCCGTTAAAGGAATACACAACCTTAAATTCATCATATGAATAAAACAGGCCTACAGAAGCATCCATATTATGCTTAAACTTTTCACTGTTTCCAACAGAACTGTGCCAAAGTAGTTAACTAATATGGCATTAAAGCATACTGGAAATAAGAATAATGCAACCTCATATTTTATACAACATTTGAGAATTTACAAATCATTTCTATATCTATCATCCCACTGGATCCTCAATTACTTTACAGATGTTATTTCAGGCTTATCGATAAGGAAACTGAAGGGTAAAGAAAGGATCTGCCTCAAATCAGAACTAGAATCCAAATTTTCACTAATGAAATTGACTTCAAATGACAGGCAAGGATTAACACAATTGATGGCAGTCAATATTTCCTTTTATTTATTCCTATCTGATCACCTGAATAAAAACAAGAAAAGAACCTCAGTCTCTATCTTGTCAAAGATGAAAGCTCCAAAGAACTAGCCTATCAGGTAGGTGACCTCATGAGAATGAATATTTAACTAATCTCTAAAAAATAAGATTAATAATATAAAATTTATCTAGAAGCCAAAAACACTAAAAAACAAAACAAATAAAAAAATACTGCCTTGGAAATCAGCTTAGATAATTCTCCACTAATATAATTCAACTTACAGTATTTGGCAATTATAGAAGAACTTTTGTGACCACTCAAGCCAAAGAAACTGCAAGATAAGTTTAAAAAAACAAATAAGTGGTTACTTATTATAATTTTAAGGGCAGCCTTTCCTGTATAAGATCAAGATATAGAATAAACTTAAAAGAAAGCCTCAGAAACCTTACCTTTTTCTTCTAGATATTTCTCTTGGAAATATCAAAACAGTGAATCTTCAATTTATAGCATTCTACAAAGAAATCAGCAAGGCCTAAGAAAGGAACAAACCAGACAACCCCAGAGGCAACACAGCTGAAGGACCACAGATAAGTAACTTGGCCTCTGTATTTTCCACACCCATAAAACTGTTATCTGTCAAACCTACCACAGAAAGTCATAAATAACAAAATGAAACAATGGATATGAAAATCTTAGTAAGATGAGAGATACAATTAAAAGCCACCCATTTGCTAAAATTCAAATTAAATAATTCTAAGTCTCTGAGACCTCTCAATGATGTTCAAGAAAACCTTACTAAAACCCCTTTTTTGTATGACACTGATAAAGATTCTTTTAAGACCAGGATGAAATAACAAAATAATTTTGTACTGTACTATAATACTGTCTGTTTTCAAATGTGTTGCTTTGCTAGAAAATCAATTTACTTAACAAAACTTCACACAAGGTAGAATTTTCCTTTTTAAAAAATATTCATAAGTACAATGTTTATTAACATTTAAATGTAATTTGAGCATTTTCATATGAACCATTAATATCAACGTTTAAGAATATCAGAACACTGACCATCAGAACATTTTTGGACATATAAATCACAAAAAGTATGCCTTTATATTGGAATAAAAACTTCAAAACACACAATGTAAATATATATATGCCTTACTGTTAAAATGTACAGCTGAAACTTACTGGATTTTGTTAACTAATGCCACCATAAAAAAATAAATAAATTTTTTTTCAGTAAAATTATATATTAGCCAGTATATGTTTAATAAGAAGATCCAAGTTTCTACTCTGTTTGGAAACTAACTATTGTACTTACTTCTGTATAACATTTTGCAAGCTTAACATCATACCCAGTTCTCCTTTCATCTTTTCTCTGTTAGCACGGCATTCTGCCAAGTATCGAAGAGCCTACAGCAGAAAAAGTAATAGGTTAATTCCCACATCCAGATTACCCAAAATTAAACCCACTACTAACTTACTGCAAGAGAAAAAGAGAAAAATAGGTTTTTGTTTTTAGAATCAATTGATTCTGAAGTATTCAAAAACTTTTAAGTGTGATAATTAGAGCAGTCCCCTGGGGGAGAGATGATCCTTTCAGCTGGAGTAGATGAATCTGGTCTTTGAAATGAAAGTTCTCACCTTATCTGCAAAGTCAAAATTAGGTTGTTCGGTTTTATTTTCACTGTGTCATCTTGTCAAGGATACAAAGAACTATATTCCATTAATTAATTTAGGGTGTCGTCCCAATAGCCATCATTTTCCTAGATGCTTTTTACATATGAATTAAAATAAACTGCTGAGAGGGACAAAACACACAACTAACAACCTTTATGGAATCAATGGTTTCTATTTTTATAATTCACCTTTAAAATGTCTTTTTTTTTTTAAATTGAAAAGTAAAAGATGAACTCACTCTCATAAATTTCTATTTTCTGAGTTCAACTTTTCCAGGGAGCTCCTCTTAAGGTTTAAAGTACATTTTTGCTAGTATTTCCTTCACATGCTAATTCTTTAGGGATTTCATTAGCTGTTCTACAGACCTCCTCATCTCTCATCATTCATGGAAGACTTTGGTACTTGATTCTCAGGAGAACACCTCCGTGAACTACACCACCCAAAGCACTGCCATCTCAGTCCACGGACCACCACATTTTTTACTGGTCCTCTATACTCCATTTCCAAAGTGCCTGGTCATTACTCAAAACAGTACAATCTATGAAATCACAAATTCAACAATCTCTGACTGCAATCTCCTATCCTTTCCGCAACTACTCTTACCTCGATTTTCACTTCATCCCATAAAAGATTAACTGCCATGGGACTGCTGTCCCTCCATAAAAACTAATAACCAGGACAACAGATATTAAACACACTGGACAAGAGGCAGCATGGAACTGTAATCCCTGAGAGAAGGGGAATGATGAAGCTGGCCCTACAACTGCCCCATCTCACTGCTTTGGAGGCAGTTTCTAGACTGTAGTACAGGGGGGTATCCAAATGGAGCCCACTGGCCTTGTGGAGTTAGGGAGACAGAGATCAGAGTTGGGGATGTTGGGGTGGTGCAGTATAATACAAAATATTTGGTCTTTATCTGGTTCCTGGCACAGAGCTCCTAAAACGCTTTGAATTTTCTAAGGGGCAGGAGTGTCTTCTGTTATTCATAAAGAGGGGGCTGAGATCTATAAAAAGACTTGAACGAGGAAATTCAGTTTCTAAATTGGTGACTACATTCACCTGCAAGGAGTGGCACACTCCAACTCCACAGGGACAAAAGTTTCTGTGCTCGGGGCCCTTCCAGACCTTGCCCTATGAACCTGTTTGTGTGTATCCTTTATAATAAATTAGTAAACATAAGTAAAGTGGCTTCCTGAGTTCTGCGAGCCATTCTAGTAAATTATCAAACCTGAGGACAGCGTCATTGTAACACCCAATTTATTGCAGTTCAGTCAGAAATATGGTGACTTGATACTTACGACTGGCCTTTAAAGTGAGAGTAGTCTTGTGGGACTAAATCTTAAACCTGAGGAGTTTAATACTTAGCTCCAGGTAGTATCAGAATTGAATTATATTGTCAAACACCAGCTGTTGTCCCCAGAGGATCAGAGAATTAATTGGTTAGTGTCAGAAAACACTTCGGGTGCTAGATTTTGCAAAGCAGAACAGAGAGGAGGAATCTCAACAGCAAGAGCACTCCAAAGATCTCTTGAGGGGGTCCCCAAGAATCTTTGGTTTAATATTAGTTTGCACATGCCTAGGGTAAAAGGCCATAGGGCTAGTAAATAAAACCACCAAGGAAAGAAAATACTGCCGGAGCTCACACTTCTGGGAAGTTTGTGGTACCACCAGCCAGAGGTGTAAAGACCTCACATGCATAGAGGAATCAGGGGAAATCCTCAGAAGAGCCTCCCATTAGTAGTGGGGATATCATAAGATACAGGCTGCTTTGGATTCACTCTACAAAGCCTAAAAGCAAGTCCAAACTCATCCCAAGTAACTTAATTGTAACCCAGAACAAAGTTCAAGAAAATTTATAGGAATACCAAAAAAATCTGAAAACTGAAAACCATAAAATGTCTGACATCTGATTAAAAATTACCAGGCATAAAAACCAGGAAAATATGACCCATAACCAGGGGGGAAAAAATCAATAAAAACAGACCAAACTATGACAGAGATGGAATTAGAAAATAAGAGAATATTAGAAATTAGACAGCTATTATAAATATGCTCCATATGCTGAAGGGTGAGTAGGAAGACATGAACGTGGTGAGGAAAAAATGGAAGATATTAAAAAGACCTAAATGTAACTTCTATAGGACACAAACATAACTATCTGAAATGAATAGCACATTGGATAAGACTAACAGCAGATTAGACACTACAGGAAAAAAAGATCAGTGAACTTTAAAATGTAGCAATAAAAACTATCCAAAATGAAGCTTGAGAGGGGAAAAAAAAAGAAATTAAAAAAAAAAAAAAAGCAGTACAACACAGACCTGTGGGATAACATGAAATATCTAACACACATGTAATTGGAGTTTCAGAAGAGTTAGAGGGAGGAGATAAAAAAAAAACTTGAAAAAATAATAAAGGACAGTTTCTCCAAATTAATGAAAACTATAAACCCACAGACTCAAGAAGCTCAACAAATTCCAAGCAAAACAAAACCCCAAGGAAACCATCCATTTCAAGTACGTCATTATCGTTTGCTGAAGATCAGTAATAAAGTCACAAAGAAAACCAGAAAAAGGAATTACATAGAGTGGAACAAAGTTAAGAATTATGATGGTTGTATTAGAAATCCTATGAGACAGACAAGGAAACAATACCTTTTAAAGTACTAAAAAAAAAAGCTCCCAGCAAACCCACAATATATAAAAAGTTAAAAGTTCTTCAGGCAGAAAAGAAAGGACACTAAAAGAAATGTGAATCTATATTAGAGATTGAAGAATGCCAGATATGGAAAATATAAGGATAAATATAAAATACACTTGATTTTTAAAATTTTAATCTCTTTAAAGGATAATTTTAAAGCAAAAAATACTGTAGATTTTTTGACATATGTAGACGTAAAACGCATAACAAAAAATGGCACAAAAGATGGGTGGAGGAGATAGAAATAAACTGTTGCATGCTTCTCACATTACACATGAAGTGTATGTTTTATTTAAAGGTAGACTGTGATAAGTTAAAGATGCATATTGTAAATCTAGAGCAACCACACAAAAATCATTTTTTTTTAAAAAGAGTATAGCTAATAACCCAATAGTGAAGATAAAGTAAAATTATAAAAACACCACATCTGTTCAACTTCTTTAGGAATTTTCACCCACCAATCACTCTACTTCCTCCTTAGCTCTGTCCCTCCATAACTTAACTTTCCTTCTGATTCAGCCTAACATCTACTGTCTCTCATTTCAGCCACTTTCTTGCCAAAATTCTAAACTCCTTCGTGTAGTCATTCTGTCCAACTTACCTGGCCAAGAATCAACCCTGAACAAATACAGCTATCTGGCCCTCAGAGCCTACAGCAGGCCTGAAGGGGGATGAAAAAGGAGTTTCATGAGCCGTAAGTATCATTCAGTATTACCAAAGTAATCAGCCCCTGAACACCTATGAACAATCTCACTATTCTTAGCAACGTTTCCCATTTTCTGCAACAACTATGAGAGCCTTCTCAAACTTCTCTCTAGCAACCTCTTGCCTTCTGAATTTAAACAGGTTCAAGTCTAGTCTATTAAAAAAAAACTTGTTTCAACCCCAAGTCCTTATCTAGATCAACACACTCTTCTCATCCTTTATGCAATGTCAATGTCTGTTTTGCCTGTTAACTTCGTTCTATGAAGGTAAAAAGGGAAATCTATATTATGCAGTCTGATTTTTGAAAAAGGAAAGCCAATACTATTTTTCTGTATGAACTTGTAAAATTAGACTAAATGGGAATTAATCATGGGCCCTTAAGGACAGTGAGTTTAAAATTTTCTATTACATTAACTTTCTTTCAAACATTGTTATGAAAAATTTTAGAAGACACAAAAGTAGAGAGAAAATGTGTGGTGACCTCCATGTACCCGTCATTCGGATTTAACAATTATCAACCACTTGGCAATCAGGTTTCATTTATCTCCCCTACCAGTAACCACACTGGAGTACTTTACAGGAAATCTCAGAAAAAGTATAACTTCATTTGTAAATACTTCAGTGCATCCATAAGAAGTTAATGGTTTTTTTTTTAACTTAATGATAATACTATTATAAAACTCTACAAAAGTATTAATGTTCTTTAATATCATCTACTATCTGATCCATAATCATATCAAGGTATTTAAAAATATTTATGGTTGGTTTGTTTAAATCAGGATCTAAATCAGGTCTACATATTACACCTGGCTGATGCGTCCTTTAAGTCTCTGTTAATCTATAACAGTTATTGCTATCCCTTCTTCTCCTCTACCCCAACTGTCTTTCCTTTTAATGCCATTTATTGTTTATGTAATCGGATTATTTGTCCTTTGGAAATGATCGCATTCTGGATTTGCTTGATTGCCCTATGTTGTTCTTTAACGTGTTTCTCTAGCCCCCCAATTTCTCATAATTCCTTATGTATTAGCTATGATCCTGTATGCTTTTCTTTTCCTCTCCTTTCCTTTTTTCCCTCCCATCTTACATTAAAACAATACAATTCATCTAATGATGAATTTATTCATTCATCATTTATGCCAACAGAATATGGCATATCCCTACAATGAAATATTATCCAGCCATAAGTAGGAATGAAGTACTGATACATGTGATGAACCTTGAAAACATTATGCTCAGTGAAAGAAACCAGTCACAAAAACCACATATTATATGAATCTATTAGTATAAAATACATGTAGGCATTTTTGCTGGAATAGGTAAATAGAAAGATAGCAAGTCGCAGCCACTTACAGAAGCAGGGTAGGGAACTGGGGAATAGGTTAAGAGTAGTTTCTGAAATGAACATTTTCTAAAATAGACAGTGGTGATGGCTGTGCAACTCTATGGATACACTAAAAACCACTGAATGGTACACTCTAAATAGGTGAACTATATAGTGTGTGATTTACATCTTAATTAAACTGTTACAAAATAAAAACAACAATTAAATGCCTTTTTAAGTTTCCATCTGTACTGATATAGTCCTTAAAATTTAAGGGAAAAAGGTTGCAGAATAATGTATGTAGTATTCTACCATTTGTGTCAAAGGTCTAGACACGTACATGTTTGCCCACACAGAAAGAGACTTACTATTATTTGCTCTACAGTCACTTCTAATTTTTTAGCATGTCCCCTAACACTTCTTCAAATTCTACTTAATTGCAAAATTATAACACTAAGATTTAAACTAGTAAATACAACTTACAAGCAAAGCCGAGTGGACAACAGGAGGGTTGGGATGGTCCATAAATAAAATAAGGCCAGGCAGACATCCCTGATCCTGGACAATGGCTCTTCTATTTAATGGATCTGCTGCTAGATCCCGTAGTTGATTAACTACCGATAGAGCATCAGGTTCTTCATTCATGATGGAGGAGGAGGAATTCATCTTCTATACCATATACATGAACAAAATCTTCTTAAATTCTGTAGAAATGGTTTGCAAAATTAGAGTGCTGAAGTATTTTATGGCATTTGTTAAACAACCAGGATTACAACACCTTTAGAAACAGATGAATCTAAATCACAAAAAAGCACTGGCAATTCCACAGCTTAAGACAAGTAAAATGAACATAAGAAGCTGACTTAAAAAAAAAAAATTCAAGTTATTTATGTATGCACAATGTTTAAAGAACATATGTCATCTTCAATATTCCAATAAATTCCTTTTTAGCAATACATATTTTAACACTACAGCACCACAATAAACAAGGTCTTCACAGTGCAAGCTTGTAACCTTCACTGCACTTCTCAAATTGTAACACTGCCAGTGCTTTTTTTCCTCTTGAAGTATTCTGGAGCCTAAGTCAAGTACCTCAGGGAAAAGTGGCTGGCTGACAGCTTTTCTTATTCATCTATGAACAAAACCCAGCATAACAGGTCTGCAAAAATAAAATCCTCTAGGAAAAAGGGAAGAGTCAAAGAACGCTGAAAGCAAAGAAACCAGAAAGGTTATCTCACCCTGTGCCTCAGGCCAGTGGAGTCTGGAAGGTCAAGGTGAACCTTAACTAACCCTAAGCACACCTGTCCACCTCAGAGTCTGCCATATTCAGAAGAATGAAACAGAATTTGGTAATTCATTTCAAAGTCAGAGAAGTTAAATAATTTGCCCCAGGTGACAAAAGTTAGTATAGAACTGGACTATTATTTTATTTACTATCTGCTAAACTAGTCAGCGATCTCTCCATTTCCCATACAGTTCTTTCAAATTCAGCATATCCTTTTCCGATAAAAGTAAACAGGGTATTTTAGAAAATGTTAACATGCTAAACATATGAAAGTCAAAGAAACAAAATATCGAAGAATAATTTTCACATGAGCAGAAAGGTAAAAATAATCACTCCAATTAACCAAGTTACACAATATATTCCTTGTTAGGAAGAATATAAAGGTGTAAATACTTTTCACAAATTAATAAGTTTAATGCAAATTTCAACAATGTCAACTGGGGGAGGGGGTTCAGAACAAGATTATAACTCTAGAAAAGCTAGTAAAGTTATTTTTGGGGAAAATAAAGTAAAACTGGCCACATAAGGTATTAAAATATACAAACCTATTAAAAGTAAAGCAATAGGACTTGAACTGGAGGCGGGGAGGAGTAAAGATTCTACTCCCAGGAAAGCTATATTTATATATTCAATATAAGAATGTAGGCTCTCAGCCAGACCCAGGCTCCACCACTTGGTAACTGAGATTTTAGGCAAATCATTTAACTCTTTGTTCAGTTTCTTAATCTGTAGAACGGGGTTAATTATAGCAGGTATATTGTCCAAATGTAATAAAAATACATTTAAAGAGCTTAGACTAGTGCCTGGCACACAAATGCTCAATAAATGATAGTTATATGAAGTCAAAAAAATCAACAAAAAACAGTAAGATTATTCAATAAATTGGAATAACTTCTAAGCAGTTTAAAACCACTACTAAGGTTCTTTAACACATATCACATGGCAAAAAAAGAATCATATTCCAGATAAAATACATTAAATTTATAATTTTTAAGTCTGTGAGCAAATGAAAATAAAGTACTCAGAGAAAACAGGGCTTCATCAGGATAGTATTTGGCAGATAGTTTTCTCAAAGTGAAAATATTATAGTTACTGTGGCAAAAAAAAAAAAAAAAAAAAAAAAAGATTTAAAGAAAAACAATAGACTGAACACATAGGGATAAGGATAAGACTAAAAGGTTTGGGGACATGTTATGTCTTAGGTGCTCCTGCTATCAACGGCCTGAATATCCCTCTTTACAAACCAGGTTACCCATGAGCTTTATGTGCTGTCACCAGCACAAACCCTTTCCAAAATGGAACCTGCAGAACCAATTACTGGCTCAAAGGCCCAAGAGCCAAGTCACAGTTAAGAACCAAATACTCTGGGTGATGGTTTTTTGCACAGAATGCTGGCCTTGGAACTGGAGAGCTCCATTCTCACCTAAGGAGTCCTTAAAACTAACTATTCAGTGAGAATGACTGAAAAACCCATGGCTTTCCTGTTCCTTTGAGATGAACAAAAGTCAACACAGTTAAAATTTTCAATGTTCAAAGCCCACTGATAAGGAGAGGGCTCAAATAAGGATCTGCTTGTGAAAGGTTGGAATACCACATGGCATTAAGTATCCTAACATAACAAGCAGAGGCAGAAGCTACGGTCAAGCACTGCATTTCCTACAGCACTTAAATGAAGGCAAGAAAGGCAGGCAGAAGCTAAAAGTTGCTCCCCTAAATTAAATGAGTTTTTATGTAAAACTTCAGGAGAGAATTCTTCAGTATCAGAGTTCATTTTTCTTATTTAACATTCTTGATATCATTACTGTGAGAATTACCTAAATCCTGTGAAATGATATTATTTCTATGGATCGATGAGTTCACATACAAGATTTTATAAGATAGCTATGGAAGAGCTGAGAAAATGGAAACAGGTAAGTAAAAGTGAGAACTTTAATTTCAATTCATGTATTAGATACACTTAGTGTTTTTGTGTTATTCTATCAATTTCACACAAATACTCAAGTTGTTTGATAAAAATATTAGCCTTCACAGGAAGAATGTTTTTAATAACCAATGAACTATAATGTAAAAAAAAAAAACCCTATCTTCTCTTTCCTTCGTCTACAATGAGTACTGCATTAGATTCAAAAGAAAATAAGCTTGCTTTCTAAGGCCAAGGTGTGGACCTGGATAGCGTACATCAGATTAAACTGCGTTATTAAAATATAGATTCTAAGACGGACTTAAAAAGGAATCCTTGGAGGTAGGGCCCAAGACTTATTTTAATAAGCACACCAGTTGATTCCTGGTGCAAAACTTTATGTAGGTCTATAAATGCATGTCTTTTTAGCATGTCTATGAACATCTGAATAAAACCCAGAAGAGTAAAACTACAAGATACTAAAACTCTACAAGATACTGAACAACATGACAGGTAAATGAATTTCGGCCTACGTTTTGGTTTTATTACTAGATAATCAAATTAATAAACTGGAAAAACCACCCCCTCTTGCCAAAGAAACTGACTGGAAGATCTTGATCAATGAAACAAAATTGTGGGGGAAAATTATAGTGGGGAACTTGGGTACAGACTGATGCGTAAACAAAATGTTCTTGAAATTTTATTTAACTGTCAGCAGTAGTAAATATTTTTGTCTCAGCCTTTTAAAAACCAGCACTTGTCTTACAAGTTACTTTTTAATTACTATTTATTAAATATTCGTGTGTATTTTAAGATTTTAAACTGCAAAGCTAAAGTTGCCAATACGGACATTTAATTTTTGTTAAAAAATCATATCCTCACTAGCAAATGAGAAAAATGAAAGGGGGGAAAAAACTTTTCCTCTTTGTGACTCCAGTCTTATAACACGAATGGACATACTGCATACCTTTTCTCTTTCATTTAGTTCAATTTGGACAAATCATTATAGCACAATGAATGTACCCCAAACTTTAACAAGCACTCTTAACAAGATCACCTAAGAGATCTTAAAAAGCAGATTCTGATTCAGTAAGTGAAGTGAGGCCTGAAATTCTGCATTTCCAACTGGTTCCCAGGTGAGGGCTATGTGGGTCAGGGAACCACACTGAGAAGCTAGAAGTTAGGTAAGTTGATGTGAGACACCTGTAATAGGGCAGATGCGTGATTTGCTTTTCTTTCAGCCAACATTTACCATTCAATTCAAAAGAATTACTTAGCTCTCATATACTGAAATGCAGAGGGCACTCACACAACCTAAATCCACATTCAGTTAAGCGACTAACAACTAACAACTCTTTGAGAAGTTGGGTTACCTCCTTCAAACCTCAGTTTCCTCACATAATAATACTGAGTGGCTGACTGGATCAAAGAAAATAAGAATTTAAGATGAAACAATAGCGCATCGGCAATTACCAAATAAGAACAATACTTGCTTCTGTGGGGACTTTATACCGCCAGATATTGGGGTATGTTCTGCACCACCCTAACATGTCAGTACACTACCTCGAAAGGAGTTGCTAACAGTACTAATGCTCTCAATAATGGTTCTTAAAATACAGAAATGTAAACACTGGTCTCTCTTGAATGAAGCCAGACAACGAGGTCCTTCTGCTCTTAGTGTAGATATGTAGGCGCACAAAACCAATAGAAAGTTACCAAAAAACCACCTGGGGAGATTAAAAGTGAGATAACATTCATTAATAACGCCAGGATTCGTAAAATTCGGACTTGCGGGGGATGGAGAGGAAATGGGCACAGCTAACATTTTTACAGGACACATGGGAGCATGGGTGCTTTAAAGAGCCGGGGGGCGGGGGTGGGACGCACTGCTGGGTCCAGAGAAGGCAGGCAGAGCGCCCCTGCCCAGGCCGATTCGCCCAATCGGTGCAGGCAGGGTTTGCGGTCCGCGGCCTTCCAAGCTCCGCCGCTTTGTCTAACGTCCCTAGACCCTACATACCGCTGCATAGGTTCAGGAATCCACAGCCTGCCGCAGCATCAGGACCACACCAACGGCTGAGGTAGAGGGACCTGGAGACGCGGAGCGGGTCCCTGGGTTCACAGCCGGTGCCGCGGCGACAACAAACCACCAGACTTACTATAGAAGCCGAAGAGCGAGGGCGCCAGCGGAAAAAGCTCTACAGACTCTCCCCCGTGACCCTGACACATCCATCGGTTCTGCCCTGTTATTGGTTAATAGTATTCCAACGCGAGAATAAGCTATCCAATCCTCGAAGGCTTTCTTAGACTAAAGCGTTCATTGGTGACCTAGGGAAATGCACTAAGTGTTGAACGAAAGGGTCCAATGAGAACCCAGGAATTCTGAATTGGACCAAACGCCTATCCGTCCACTAAGCAAAGAAACTCGATTCTCGCAGAGAAATCATCTGAGTTTCCCGACTACAAGTCCCAGTGTTCCATCTTAGGAAGAACTTCTCCGTTCCTACATTCAGAAATTCAAGTTGAACCTTTTTTTCTGTAGCAACTCTTTCAGCTCTCATAAAGGAGTTGCATGTTATTTCATTCGCTTCTGTGAGACTTAATTCATAATCTTTAAAAAATGTTTGAGTTTTTCTAAAACATTAGCACTATATTAGGCATTTCTTGGATCTCATTCATTTCTAATGTCCACTTGTCTTCCTAGCAACGCGAAGTCAGCAAAGGACAGTATTTTGTTTAAATGGTAGCTTCTACTTTGGAGGGATTTTTTTTTTTTTTATGTAAGAGAATGGAACTTCTCATCAAAGAGTTTTCTCAAATTCGTCGTGAAGTATTTTTTAAATATTGTCTTCTATTTAGTTTAAGTAAAGATGTATATACTTGTTTTATGGATGGCAGTGACTGAAGTTGTTTGTTTGTTCAGGTATAGGTTTTTAAAACATTTTTTTCTAAAGCGTAATCTAAATCCCACAGGCCAATCTGAGCATAATACATCCATCCATTGCACTCACTGACCTCACTGAATAGATTCTGGATTCTCTTTTACAGTTCGATTCTGCCATGTAGCTCATATACAAAAGTCAGGAGGAATTTGAGAGCCCTCTAATGGAGAAAGAGCGTGGGTGAGAATAAATCTCCCGGACTGTATTCCATGGTAACATCTCCAATACTTTGATTCGTCTGTAAGTGAATTTAAAAACAAAGCATTTACTTATGCTCTAAATTCCTTGTGCTCCTTTATTCTTCGTTATCCTTCTCTTCCTTCTAATAAGCTCAAGAAGTAAATAAAAGTAGAATAGAAAAAGTCTCTTTCATACCATTTGACCTATAGCAAAAATAAGTTTGGCGGGATTTCTGTTTCCCAAAGTCACCAAAGGGAGTGGTGGTAAGTGAACACTGAGTCTGAAATAGAAAGAAAAAAGAGTTGAAGGTAATGTCCGGTGATTGAAACACCAGCCTTATTTACAACAATCAACCCAACCAATCAACCGCTGGAACTGAAAAAAAAAAAAATAGCGGGGGGGGGGGGAGGAGGAAATTGTAAATGTAGAAAGCAGTAAAAAAAAGTAAATATAAGTCCAAAGGGCACAATCAGGTTAAATATAATCCATGTGATTGAGTAAATGAAATTTCATTCAGTATCCTTATTAAAAACAACTAATTTACCCAGGAGTGTAAACTTGCTATTTTTGCTAAGGTTAATTTGTACATTAGAAAGAGAAAAGAAATTTGAGATTTTCCTAATAACCGATGACTTGTTAGGTTTGTGGCACTGTCTGCAATATATGTTCAGTAGTCTTTGTCTCTTAAAAGTTTACAATCCAAAATATAATCATGCTTCTGACATGAAAGTATAGAGATATTCTTCCTAGCAAACTGCCATTACAGAGAACAAATGACTGGCATTAAAAAGAAGGGGGGTGTATTCATAAAAAAATAATTACCAGTTTCATAAGCATGTATGGATTACAGGGAAGTCTTTAAGATGTGAAGAATTTCTATTCTCCTTTAAAAAATGTATGAACTTAAGACCAGTGGACTTATAGTATTTGTCATTATGAGTCATTGCTTGTTCTAGCCTCAGATATTTTGCCACAGGACACAGCTGGAATGTCAAGTTTCTCAATGGCTGTGTTGCTTAAGACACATGAATCAGACAATGGCAGTTTCATTCATTTGATTTTTTAACAACAATTTTTGGAACACATACAATGTGCCAGAGTCTTAGGAATGGATTCAAAGATAAGGAAAAACATAATTAAGGAGCTCATGGTCTAGTGCTATGGTTTTCAAAACTTTTTGACCAAGCACCCCTTTCAGCTTAAAAAAGTTTTTGAACATGTAGTTCTGATATAGGTATATGTACCTATTCATAAATTCTATACATATACTATCAAACTAATACTGAAAAGCATGTCAAAGTAGAAATGTTTAAAGGATCAGAAATAATTATAAATAGAAGCCCTGGCTATCTATCTAGATAAAAATAAAATTGTATCCATATAATGATTCATTTTCCTTAATAAATAAATTCCAGATGGATCAAAAACTCAAGTGTAAAAAAATGGAATATAAAAAATTATTTCAGAAAATCTTGGAGATTACATATAAAATATAGTAGAAGTAGGGGAGACCTTAAACAAGACGAGAAACCCAGAAGTTAAAAAAGAAAGACATGTACATATTTGACTCGTTTTAAAGGCATTTTTTTGTACGGCAAAAAGATATATAAGCAATGTCAGTAGAAAAATTTGCAACTCAATGGTCAGAAGGTGAGGGAAAAACTGAAAAATAAAATGGAGTCATTATACCCAAGCTGCTAAATTACTTAAACCAAATAGGCTGAAGCACGAGGAAATGATTCTATTCCTGCTTTAACTAGTCTGGGAACTTAACTAGAACTCTCTCTTGTTATGCTTGAAGATTATATATATGTATATGTGGATACACATATACATATATAAATTCTATAGATACCCTCTGATAACTATCTGAAGGGTATAGGAAAGAATGTTTACATATCCAGAGTGTCCAACATCCATTATCCAGAACACCAGACATCTTGGACTAATCCAGAAGCTAAGAATGCAGTACTAATTCTTCTCAAGAACGTACTTTTTACTATAAGAACTCTCGGTTTTTGTTTCTTCTTCTTCAAAACACTCTGAGTATTGCCTAGTTGTATTTACAATTTTCAAATCCTAAGACCCTTGAATAAATCTTTATTATTTATTTCTAGCCAAAGCCTCCTTATTCTTTGTGCTCAATCGACTAGGGTAACATTCAAAACTTGATTACGAATTGTCAAGAAGGGAACAAACAACCCTATAGAAACTGGGTAAAGAATATAATTATTATTAAGAGAAAAATTCATGTGGCCAATAAACACGAAAAGATATTTAAACTCACTTGTACTAAGGAATGTAAATCAATATAACAATAAGAATAATCACTTGATGCTGCTCAGTCTGGCAAAAATCACTATGACACAAAGTTGCTGGCAGGGATAATGGGCAAGAAGAGGACTCTCCAATATTGCTGTGTAAATGTAAATTATTACAGCCTTTTAGAAAGCAATCCAGCAAAATCTATTATAAAAATAACATATTTTTTGACCCAGCAATCCCATTCTCAAGAATCTAAATCATAGAAATAAAAAACAACAGTATATGAAGACATAAGAACAAAGATGTTTATTGCAGCATCGTTCATGTTGACAAAAAACAAACACTAACCAAAAAGAACCTAACATCAAATGAATGTATATCAGTAGTAGAATGTTTTAATAAATGATGGTATATCTAAAGATCATAGACCATTATGAAAAATATATTAGAAAACCATTAAGAAAAGGAAATTATAGCTATGGGAAGAGATAGTGAGGAATTTCCACATCTTAATAAAAGATGCTTAAAAGTATGCATGTTATGATCTGATTTTTGAAAACAACAAATCATATCTTACATGTTTATATAAGTACATATCTTTATATAGTATTGTATGAGTATGGAAAATATATAGAAAGATACAATCTAGGTTTTCAGCATATATACCTGAATGAGTAGGATAGGATCTGAGAGACTGGGGGTGGCGAGGGGAGGGTGTAAATATAGTTTTATATGTAACGTGATAAATTTGCACTAAGTGAAATCATATGTGTAAATGTAATAAAATGTGTTCAACAAAAATCTATGTGTTAGGTTATAAGGCAGAAGGGTATTCACCAGTTCCAGGGAACTGCTTTTCAAGTATGAGAGTGACAAACTTAGAGTCACAAAACAGTAATACCTGAGGAGGATATATGATAAGAGGTAAGACAGGAGGCTGGTGCAGTAACCAGTGAGCCAGTGACTCAGTGTCTGTAGGACCTCACTCAAAAAAAGCTACATGTTGCCACATGGATCAGACAAGTCTGAGTTTGACCACCTGCTGGCTGTATGACTTTGTACTAGCCCCTCTGCTACTGGGGACCTCAGTCTTCTTTAAAAAACAAAGACCATGGTACCTGCTTCCAAGAATGCTGTGGTAATTAAATAATGTGAGAGCACCTAGCCCAGTGCCTAGAAGATGTTCTATAAATGTACATTCAGTCCTGCTTCTCTCTGTACAAGAGTCTGCTATCCAGAAAATATCTGATAAACACTAATTTATAATGATAAAATGCACGAGTACTTACTGCCCCTGGGGGGAAAGTAAAGAAAAGAAAAATCACCTGTAGAGAATTTGAAGGAACCAACTTAATTTTCCTGAAAACTGGTAAATAAAGAGAATCAAACCAAGCATTATACTTGCCTTTCTTATATGTATTACACCTTGGGTAACAAAATAGTTGATGTGCAATACTTACTCTGAAAATTGGTAAATATTAAGAAACGAGCATTCAACTTGCTTTCCTTTACAAACATTCCTCAAGGTAACCAATTAGCTAATAACTGAAAAGAAACAATATATCACCATTTTGTAAACCCTTCATGAGATAATGGACCTAGGCAATGATCACTAACAGCTGTTAACGTTATAAAGAAAAACACATGAACATTATATAGCTTCTGATGCAGACCATTGCCTATAAAGTATTCTAGCCAAAAATCGAACCTGAATCAGATCAAACCTTTAGAACTAACTACCAGTTTTCAGAAAATAAAAGGAGACAAAAGAATTTGTTAAATGTCACCATAGGAATGTAATCGGCAAAATCTTGAATGTGGGAAATTTCTACAGGATAAAAATCTCAGTTTCTTCATCAAAACAAAGCAAAACAAAACAAAACAAAAAGGGGGGGAGGGGGATCATGTAGATTAAAATAGATTTCAGAGGTATATCCACCAAACATAATGTTTGGCTCTTTTTAAGATTCAAGTTCAAAGAAACCAACAGTAAAAAATAAAAATTAAATGAGATACCCAGGTAAATTTGAACATTGAATTGATGATACTGAGAAACAATTATCAATGTTTAGGCCTGATAATAGCATTATAGTTATGTTTTTCTAAAAAGACCCTTTAATTTTTAGTGATACACACTGAAATATTTATGGTTGAGATGACATGCTTGAGAGCTTCAAAAGAATCCAAGAGTTTGCTTATATGAGGCCCCAGGGTTCATCCCCCAGCATCTCCAAAACAAACAAACAAACAAACAGAATCGAGAGGCCTGGAAGAGGTATGGTGAAACCAGTAACTATGAGCTTGATTGTTGAAGCTGTATGATAGATACATGAGAATTCATTGTATATGCTTTTTACTTTTGTGTATGTTTGACATTTTCCGTAATTGCAATTTAAAAAACAAAATATAATTTCAAAACATTTTAAAAAGCTCTGCAAGTCAGGGTCTATCCCAAGAGTGTGTTTATAGAAAGAAATGGCATAGTCCCTGGATGGCAGAGGCATATTTTAAATATGGGTCTATCTGACTTGAAAGCCCACATCCTTTCTACAACAGAATTCAGCTTTACCATCTACCAACATGAACAAATAGGAATCTGAAATTTGTTAAATCTCTACAAGGAAGCTGGTCCACAATTGGCTTTGGTCACCTAATATGCTGGCCCAGTATACACTTAATAATGAACAAATCTCTTATTTAAATAATGACATTATAATCTTTTAATTTCCTGTTAGGAATCTGGAAGCATAGAAAGGTCAAGGGACTTTTTCGAGGCCGCAAAGTGAGAGAAAGCTCTGATCCTTTCTTCTCTATTTAATAAATACTCCAAATAGCAGATAAAGTTTCAGTCATTCTGGATTCTGCCAAGAAAGCTGAGCCATTAATCTGGGTGAAAAACTCCAGGATCAGATACACGAAAAAGGAAAAAAAGAAGTCTATTTTCTTCTAAAATCCCCAAATGGTTTGCCCTGTAACCTTCTACATTAGTTTCCAAATTTAGCTATGCAGAACAATCACTTAAGATTCTGGGAAGGGGCCTGGACATATGTATTTTTAAACAAGCTCCAAAGAAAATTTAAGATCCATTGACCTTATGGAGGAGACAGTTATCCATTGCTTCCTAACAAATTACTAAAAAAGTAGAAGCTTACCACAACAATCATTTATTATCTCAAAGCTTCTGTGTGTGAGGGATCCATGGGCAGCTTAGCTGGGTATCTCTGGCTCAGGGTCTCTCACAGGCTGCCATCAAGGTGTCAGTAGGGCTGCAGTCATCTGAAGGCTCAAGTGGGAGAGGATTTTTTGCCAATTTCACTTACATGGCTGTTAGCAGGTTGACGAACAAGAAGACCTTAGTTCCTTACTGGCTGTTGGCTAGAGGCATCCCCCAGCTTCTTGCCATATGGGCCTCTCCTTAGGGCAGCTCACAATATAATGGCTGATATCTCTCAGAGCAAGAGAAGGAGAAACCAAGAGAGAGCAAGCAAGATGGAAGCCACAAATCTTTTTTGTAACCTAATCTTGGAAATGACATCCTATCACTCTTGCTGTATTCTATTCATTAGAAGGAAAACACTAGGTCCAACCCACCCTCCAAGAGGGGATTACACAAGGGCCTGAATATCAGGAGGCAAGGATCATTGGGGGCCATCTTCCAGGCTGCCTATCACAGAGATATAAACGAAGAATTAAAAAGAGGTTGTAATGTATTTCCTAGCTCTGCATGCTAAGAGAGGCTAGATTCAAAGACATCCCAGTAGCAGCAAGAACACCAAATGCCTAGATCTAGCACTCCTCTCTGATGTGTTCCCTGAGCCACCAGGCAGGCTTAGCTCCTAGGATCCCTCCATACCTTCCTTCTAACTTTTGATTATGTTCGTGAAATTTGTATTTCTATCTCTCTATTAGCCTGTAGGCACACTGAGGGTGTGGTTCAAGGCTTTAAAAAATCTTTATATTGTCATAGTGGGCCCTCCAAAAGCCCTTGTTGGGTAAATGAATAATGCTTTTGCTGAAGGAGGAAAGCCCTCGCCAGGCGAGGACTTTGGCAACTGGGACAAGAACATCAGAGCTCGGGTGCCTGCCCAATGACCTCTGGGATCAATTACACCGGGAGGGTAAGTGAGACAGCCAATCAGCAACAGCCTCTTGAAGGTCCTATAGAAATACTGAGTGGTTTCTTACTCTACATATGAATCTTTTATCATGCCTACATACGTTACCATGCTGAATATATTGTTCACTATAAATGGAATGAACATATTTTCCCGACAGGAATATTTGAAATCCATAATGTCCTAGAATATTCAACTATTAAAAAACATGTCTCCCAACGAATCAGAATCAGAGTAAACAGATGCTTGAACTGAAAATGGTAAAGTAAAAACCTCATCCATCAGGCATTCTGTATGATACCGCATCCTCACTTCCCCTAACCACAAACATAACCCAGATTTAAGGTCCTCAGAAGCAGATCCGCCGCGTGAGCACAAGTCCTACAGCTTGGGACAAAAGGGCTCAACGTATGTTAGGTTAACAAGGGCTTAAAGCTCACAGATTCTTTCAAGGTAATACACTCTTTAGGCTACATTCAGAATGTGGGTCTTCCTGCACACCTAGAGCATGAGGTTTACAAACAAAGTACTTCCCTGGGCGGAGCAGCGAGACCACAAAACGAGATGCTGGCGAAACTCACCAGAGCGAGCCCCGCGCCTGCGCACACTGGCTGCGAGAGGAGGCAGCCGGCACGTGGGGCGGCGCCCAGCCTTCCGCTCCGCGATCTCAGTGCCCGCCTCCGGGCCAGAGGAAACAGCTGATTGGTTAGTCTGGTCTGGTGTTCGGGGCGGAGATGAAATGATTGGCAGCAACGCCCCGGGAACGCCAAGCTGGACGCCTGAGTAGCTCAGGAAGACGCCTCGCTGCCGCGCGGCTGAGGTAAGTCAGTCTAGGGACTCGGGAAAGCGGTTGGCGTAGAGTCGAGGAGGTGCCTCTGGGCCTGACGGCGACGGGGAACCCTGGTAACAGGTTAGAGTTTGAGGGAGCCGGGTTCAGGCTTGCGGGGAGGCCGGAGGGCTTCATGGGCCGTTGGGTGGCCGCGCCGCTGCTGAGGGCAAGGCGGAGAGGTTCTCGTGGCATCTGAGGGCCCTGGTGGGGCTGGAGCTTTGGCGGGGCGGAGGGAAGTGGGCGGAATTGCCCTGAAGACTGGGACTCACCACCCACCTGCTTAGCCCAGGTCCGCCCCTCCCCCGCCCTGCGGTCCGTCCGGCGGGCGCTTCGCGGCCGTTCCCTTGGGTGTTGCTCTCTTTCCCAGGACTAGGCGGGCGGGACTCGGCTGCGGGGCCCTGGGTCCGAGCCTCGGGGCCTGGGGGAGGAGGAGCGCTCTGCCGGTCTGCCCGGGACGTTTAAGCAGCCTCACCTGGCTAGTGTTGCTTTTCGCCTCTCAGAACTTCCCAGTGCATTTTCCTGATCGTGAATAGGATTTGCATTAAGCCCCAAAGAAAAAGTCGACCTTTGGACATTTAAAAACACTTTTTGTTTTGGGGAAATTTCAAGCTATGCAGAGGTCGAGAGGAGTGTGTAAATCGGTGTACCTATCACCCAGTTTCAGCGATCGCCGGTACGCGGCCGGGCTTTCTCCTCCTCCCTGAGTTAATTTAAAGTGAATCGTAGACATATTCCCTCTTTTCTACAAATTTCTACAGCTTTGCCGTGCTTTTTCATTCGTTTACTTTCTAGAGGGGTTGTATAAAGTAAGGTACACGTTAAATGTAGACGGCGCTAATTTAGTTTGCTACAAGAATGTAGGGAGTTCTCCGACTGTGCTGTTTCACTACCCAGTGTTTTCAGAATCGCAGAAAACAGGTATCAAACAATCTTGTCTCGGCAGCAGCGTTACTGGTTTTGAGCAGTAATAAGAGTATTGATAATTTCTATTTATGGAGTTCTTAATATGTATGCAGCACTCTGAAATTGTTTCCACCTGTTAATTTTTACAACAGCTGTGTGAAGTAGGTATTACATTTTACAGATAAGGGAAAGGGGCTTAGAGAAATTAATTTGTCTCACTGATAAAAGGTGGGAGGCACACCTGGGATTTAGGATCCTAACCCTGGTCACTGCAGAGTTCTTGCTCTTTTAAACATAATTGAATGTCCTAAGAATTGTGGAACAAATTTAACTGTTGTGGGAAATTATTTCTGTTGAGATACAAATACATAATGGAGAAAAATCTTTGAAATTTACATGAGTACAATAGTATAGGTATTTTTGGGTTTTTGAAACAGTAAAACGTTAATACAATTGAATTTAAAGTTAGGAGCAAAGGATAGACGTATAGTTCAGTAAGTGTTAATTTTTTTTCTATAGTATATGCCAGTTAAAAGGGAATAGAAAAGGAAGAAAATACACATCAGTGAATAGTCTCTATCTTCTTTGGCACTCAGTGTGTATATTGGCTATTTATCCTGAATACTTTCATCTGTATCTTTGATCTTCCCAACTCTCTAAAACAATCTTCATCTAAACAGTGTTAGAGAAATAAAGAACTATAATCAGCTGGGCTTATTCAGAGGACTTAAGACTTGTTAAATTGGAGTTCAGGATTCCTGCTATAGGCGGGTAATTCAGAAGTCTGCCAGTAAGGTTAGACTCACTGTGAAGGAACTTGAGAGCCAAGTTTAAGGGGTTTAAACTTGAGCAAAGAAGTGACATGATCACAGCCATCTCACCTGAAATGTGAAAAGATTAGTGAGTTGACCTGATGAATATAAAGGAAAATAGATGTAGGTAACTGATGAATTTATGAATATAAGGAAAGGAACGGAGAAAAAAGTAGTCTGAAAAAGAAGAAAAGACAGCGTGGTACAGTAGGTTTTGAAATGCTGGTAAACTTCAGTTTCCACAGGTTTGTTTTCTTAGTCTTGGTGATGAGTATTATACACTGCTCTTTGAAATGTTAACTACTACTCAGCTACTTTATGTTTATTGTGTACCATTGATACAAATTACACTAATTAGATAAGCAACAAAATGACACTAATTCCATCAAGGAAAAACCACTGATGATGCTTTTAGTATCTGTCCTAGACCAAGGGTTGACAAACTATGGCTCAAGAGCCTAAACTAGCCCAAGGTCTGCTTTTGTATGAACTGTGAGATGAGAGTGTTTTTTACATTTCTAAGAGGGCGGAAAAAAATCTTAAGACTTTTTTGATGTGTGAAAATTATATGAATTTCGAATTTAATGTCCATAAATGATTTTTTTTTAAAAAATCCAGCCATACTTATTTACATATGATATATGGCTACTTTTTTCATTACAAGGGCAGAGTTGAGTTAGTTGTGACAGAGATAGTATGACCCACAAACCTAAAATATTTATTATTCGTCCATTTTCAGAAAAAGTGCCATCTCCTGTTCTAGATCTTTTTAATGAATGTGCTTATACACATTTTTTATAAAAAAGATTATAGATATTATTTTGCAGTCTGGATTATGTATACACTCTTTTTTAGATTTAAGACTATCTTTTTTTGCATAGTCTTCCAAGATATACATGAAGTATCAATGTATTTTTAAACAATCCTCTTTTGTTAGATATTTTTGTTTTTCAGATTTTTAAACATTCATAATACTTAAGAGGACAGCTTCTCATTTTCAGGTTTTTGTGTGTCGGATTATTTCTTTAGGATAAATTTCCAGAAGTGAAATTGCCTATATGTACTTATTGCCGGTGTGCCCACCAGAAAGGTTATACTGTGCCTGTGTCAATGTTGGGTTCCCCTTTTCATCTTTGTCAATTTGATGAGGAAAAAGAGATGTTTTAATTAACACTAATTTGGTTAGTAGAGATCATAAAACAATTTTTCGTATTGTCCATTTGCGTTTCCTCTTGTAAAGTACCTACTTATGTCCTTTTCCTGTTTTTCCATTGGGCTTCCAATCTTTCCTAGATTTGCAAGCACTTTATATTTATTAAAGATAATAATCATTTGTTACATACAAGTTGCAAATAGGTTTCTCCATTACTTGTCTATTCTCAAGTACTGTATAATGGCTAATAAAATATGTGTATCAGCTAGGAGAGCACTCAGAGCTGCAGTTTTAGAGAGCAACACATGCAACCTCTGAAACAGTTTCTTCATTTATGATACTGAAGTTATTGCTAGCCAATCTGTAAGTCATTATTACCAAATAAATTGTATAAATATTTGATATCACTTAATAGATTAATTTATACCACTGTATTTGACTAGTGTAAGTTGTTTGTGGATTAAAATGTAAAAAGACAGATAGGAAAATTAAGTCTCCTTGATTGAAAAAAATAGACATCATAATACATTCTTTAATATATATAAATATTTTAATCTATAAAACTATGCTTTTTTCTTTAAGAAATTTTATTAGTAACTTTTGAAATGGAATTCTTGTACACTGGTAAGTATTGATATAACGTGTACTTGCAACAGAGCAGGCTAGTAGTATCCTAGAGAGATGATTTTAGGTGGAACAGGAATCAACTTTGTATTTATTTTAGCCAAGATATCTCTTTTTAATCACAAATCTGGGCTCATATAGGGAGTACAACTATGTTAAGTTTTTTAAAGTGTTTTGAGAAAAATATCCTGAAGTAGCGAGCTTTGATTACATAGGTATTATTGGGATAAGATTAAATTAATTTTTTAAGTTAGTTGATTTAAACCATTAAGAGCATTCAGATATGACAAAATGGTAAATCATAAAAAACTTAAGTCATAATGTCTGAAGTTGAGAAATACAATTCATTTCCTCAAATTGTTTTTTTGTTTTTTGTTTTTCGTTTTTTGTTTTTTGTCTTTTTTTACGCCTACAGCACCTGGTCTTCCTAGGTGATCTCTCATCCTAGTACTAACCGGGCCCAACCCTGCTTAGCTTCCCAGATCAGACAGGATCGGGCTTGTTCAGGATAGCATGACAGTAGACGCCTCCTCAAAGTTTATATATTGCCATTGTTTACTTATATCGTCCAAAGTTTTATTTTTATACTTCTGCTTTTTAGTTTTCATTTACTTGGTTTAGAAAATATTACTGGTCTTTAAAAATTACATAAGTAGTTTATCATTTTGATAAAAACCACATAAACAATACAGAAATGCATACGTGTAAAAAAGAAAAAGTGGAGGATTTCATCACCAAGCCTCAGATACAACTTTGGTATCTTCTCATTTTTTTTTCTTGTGTTATGTATATATAAAATATTTTACCACTATTTCTATGCTTAGTTTTACTTTTTAAAAAATGGAATCACATATATGTGGGTTAGCTTGCAACATTCTTACTAAGTGTTTTATCATGAAATGTTTTCATATAGAGCTCTTATCTTTTCTTGTCCATAAACTTGAACAAGTACTATATTGAATTTAACTATTTTATTGATGGACGTTTACTTTGCCTCTAGATTTCTTCTTTTAGAATGAACACTTTGTTGGTGGTAAATACTGTTGCCAGCTTTTAAAAACTAAACATCTTAATTTACAAAAGTATAATTTACTGAGTCTTGCAAGTAAGGTAATTTTGACACACATAATAAGCAGGGGACAGTAATTATTATATAATTTATCAAAATTGCCTTTGTAGTGAGTTTTCATCACTTTGCTGTGCCCTAGGACAGCTTTTTTAGTCAGTGAAAAGAATTATTGACTTCCAAGTTGAGTGTGTGTGTGTGTTTCTGCTAATGTACAGGACCACTTAAGAAATTTGAATAGTCTTTTCAAAAGATTGTTTTAAAATTGATGCCACAGTACTTAATTTATTTGCATAGGAATGCTTAGAGTAAAAATAAGAAGAAAATACTGATATTGTTCACATTAAGGTTATATTTCAGAAATCCTTAAATAATATGGCAGACCTTTAATTCAAATCAAAATATGACTACCTCTACCCTCTTTTGTATCATAAAATGTGACCTCTAAAAATGTCACAAAATGTTCTTCAGGAGTTTAGTTTCATAGCCAAAATCCATTAACTTTATTGAAATAATTTTCATCAAATTTTAATTAACTTGTGTTCTTAGTTTTATCTAGACATTTTTTGTTGTTGTTGAGAGATGTATAGGTCAT
>CM053511.1:46371385-46394034 GCA_028627145.1 Eidolon dupreanum
ATTTTGATAGAGATTACAGTGAATCTGTAGATTGCTTTGGGTAACATGGACATTTTAATGATGTTAATTCTTCCTATTTGTGAGCATGTCTTTAAATTTCTTCACTATTTTAGTTTTCCATGTACAGATGTTTTTACCTCCTTGGATAAATGTATTCCTAGATGTTTTTTTATTTTTGATGCAGTCATAAATAGGATTGTTTTCTTAATTTCTCCTTCTGATAGTTTGTTATTGATGTGTAAAAATGCAACTGATTTCTGAATATTAATTTTGTATCCTGCTACCTTACTGAATCCATTTATTCTAACAGTTTTTTGGTGGAATCTTCAGGATTCTCATGTCATCTGCAAATAATGAAATTTACTTCCTTCTTGATTAGGATGCCTTTTATTTCTTATCTGCTGTGGCTAAGACTTCCAATACTATGTTGAATAAAAGTGGTGAAAGTGAACATCATGTCTTGTTCCTGGTCATAAAAATCTTTTAGCTTTTCATCATTGAATACGATGTTGTGGGTTTGTCATAGATGGCCCTTATTATGTTGAGGTATGCTCCCTCTGTCCCTACTTTGCTGATAGTTATTATAAATGGATGTTGGATTTTTTTCTCAAATGCTTTTTCTGCATGTATTGATATGATCATGTGACTTTTATACTTCATTTTATTCATGTGGTATATCACATTAACTGATTTGCAGATATTGAATCAACCTAGTATCACAGGAATAAAGCCCACTTGATCATGGTGTATGATTTTTTTAATGTATTGCTGAATTTGGTTTGCTAATATTTTGTTGAAGATTTTGCATTTATGTTTATCAGGGATATTGGTCTATAATTTTTTTTTTTTTTTTTGTAGTTGTGTGGTTTGGGTATAAGGGTAATGCTGACCTAGTAAAATGAGTTTGGGAAGCTTGCCTTCTCTTCATTTTTTTTGAATAAATTGAGAAGAATAGGTATTAATTCCTCTCTGAATGTTTGGTAGAATTCACCTATGAAGCTATCTACTCCAAGACTCGTGTTTGTTGGGAGTTTTTTGATTACTGATTTGAATTCATTTGTACTTATCAGTCTGTTCAGATTTTGTTTCTTCTTTCAGTCTTGGAAGATTGTATGTTTCTAGAAATTAAACCATTTCTTCCAGGTTGTCCAAATTGGCATATAACTGTTCGTAGTATTTTCTTAAAATGCTTTGTATTTCTGTGGTGTCTATTGTCACTTCTCTTTCATTTCTGATTTTTTGCGGGGGGGGGGGGTGGCTTTTTTTTTCTGATGAGTCTGGCTGTAAGTTTTTTGTTTATCTTTTCAGAGAACCGGGTGCTGGTTTCATTTTTCTTTTCTATTGCTTTTTAAAAATCTTTTATTTCCACTTTATTATTTCCTTCCTTCTATTCACTTTGGGCTTTATTTTTTCCCTAGTTTCTTTAGGTGCAAGGTTATTTGACTATTTGAGATATTTTGTGTTTCTTGTGGTAGCACTGTATTGTTATTAATATCCCCTTTAGAACTCTATGGCTATGTCCCACAGATTTGGGGTCATTGTATTTTCATTGTCCTTTGTCTCAAGGTATCTTTTCATTTCTTCCTTATTCTCATTGTTAACCCATTTATTGTTTAGTAACATATTATTTAGCCTCTACATGTTTGTGTTTCAGTTTTCTTCTTGTAATAGTTTCATACCATTGTGATCAGAGAAGGTGCTTGATATGATTTCAGTTTTCTTAAATTTATTGAGACTTGTTTGGTGTCTTGTCCTGGAAAATATTCCATGTGCTTTCTAAAAGAATGTACATTCTGCTGCTTGGGTGAAATATTTTAAAAATTTGTATTAGTCTATTTGGTCTAATGTGTCAAAGGTTGTAAAGCCCATTGTTTACTTGCTGATTTTCTGTCTGGATGATCTATCCATTAATGTCAATGAAGTGTTAAAGTCCCCTACTGTTGTATTACTGTCAATCTATTTATGTGTGTCAGTATTTACTCTATATATTTAGATGCTCCTATGTTAGGGGTGTAAATGTTTACAAGCATTATATTCTCATTGTGGACTGATCCCTTTATCATTATGAAATGCCTTCTTTGTCTTTGTTAGTTTTTGTTTTAAAGTTTATTTTGTCTAAGTATTGCTACTCAAGGATTTTTTTCATTTCATTTGCATAAAATGTCTTTATCCCTTTACTTTTAGTCTTTGTGTGTCTTGATCTGAAGTGGATCTCTTATAGGCATCATATGTATGGGTGGTTTTTAATTTGTTTTTATCAATTAGCCACCAATGTCTTTTGATTAGAGCACTTAGTCCATTTACATTTAAAGTAATTGTTGAAAGGTATATAGCTTTTTATTGTTTTCTGGTTGTTTTTGTACTTCTCTGTTCCTATTCTTTTTCTCTCTTCCATGTTAGTGACTTTTTATATTGTTATATTTGGATTCCTTTCTCTTTTTTTCTCATATATCTCTTGTAGATTTTTGCTTTGTGGTTACCATGACCTTCATATATCCCAAGCTATGTTTATAGCAGTCAGTTTTAACTTGATGGTCACTTAAGTTACAACACATTCTAAAATCACAATTTTACTCATGCTCTACATTTGTTTTTTGTCCTTATTTTTAACTTTTGTGTGTGTTTGTGTATATCCCTTTATTTTAATTACACATTAACTTTCCACTTTTTTAACCTTTATACTAGCTTTATAATTGGTTGATCCACTGCTTTTACTAAGTGTTCACCTGTGTCAGTGAGTTTTTTTCTTTCCTATATTTCCTTATTCATATTTTCTATCTTTTCTCAAAGAATTCCCTTTAATGTTTCTTATAGTACTGGTCTAGTGGTGATGAACTCTTTAGCTTTTTCTTGTCTTGGAAAATATCTTCCAATTCTAAATGACAGCCTTGCTGGGTAGAGGAATCTTAGTTGTAGATTTTTTCATCACTTTGAATATTTTGTGCCATTCTCTTCTGGCCTGCAATGTTTCTGTTGAAAAATCAGCATATAGGCTTATGAGAGCTCCCTTGTTCATATCTGCTTTTCTGTTGCTACTTTTAAGATTCTTTCTTTGTGTTAACTTGGTATTTTAATTATAATGTGTTCTTGCCATGGGCCTCTTGGTTCATCTTGTTTGGGACTCTACACTTCTGGACTTGTATGTCCATTTCCTTTGCCAAGTTAGGGAAGTTTTGGTTATTATTTCTCAAATAAGTTTTCAGTCCTTTTCTCTCCTTTAGGGACCCCTAAAATGTGAATGTTACTAACACTTGTTGTTGTCCCAGAGGTCCCTTAAACTATCCTCATTTTTTTTTTTCTGTTCCAATCATGTTTTCTGCTACCTTGTCTTTCAGATCACTGATTTGATCCTCTGCTGCTTCTAATTGGCTGTTGATTCCTCTAGTGTATTTTTCTGGTGTGGGGTTTGTGGTCCTTTGAGTAAATGTGTGCAGCATGAGTCCAGCCAGGCCACCTCTGGAGGAGTGGCTGGAAGAAGCAGTATAGCATTTTGGGTGGGGTGGGGTCCTTGGGAATCACCAGGGTTGGACGACCGATGTTATCCGTGTTACTGGAGATTTGGCCCCCTTTTTCACCAGACTGGTGCCTGCTAGCACTTCAGTCCTGGAGAGACTTGCACCAGCCCTTTAAGAGCATTGTGCCTTGATCTCCCATAGCTATTTCTGTCTCAGTGATGCAGTCCCTGCTGGTTTCATAGCCAGGTGTTACGGGGACTTGTCTTCCTGGCACTAGCGTCAGAGGTTGGGACCACTCGCTTCTCACAGGGGACGTCTGCAGCCACGATATCCCTCCCAGTTCTTAATCTCCACACCATGAGTATGGGCCCTGACCTGTCTGCGTCTCCTCTCCTACTTGTCTTGACGTGGCTTTTTCTTTATAGCCTTAAAGGAATTATGTTCAGCTAGTCTTCAGGTGGTTCTCAATTATGGGTGTGTTGTAATTTTGATGTGATTGTGGGAAGAGGCTATCTCAGAGTTTACTCATTCTGCCATCTTGACCCAGAGGTCTTAGTTTGTGTTCTTTCTGGTTCTTGGAGTGATTTTTGATTGAAACCTAGATCTTATTTAATCCTTTCTGTTAGCTGGCTTTCTCTGATAGCACTCTGATAAGGGAAGAGGTAGTGCCACCTTGTTACTGCCAGGTGGAAGCAGAAGTCCAGGTTTCTCAAGGGTTCTCTGTTCACGGCCAAGGGAGAGTACTCCTTATTACTGATCTGGCTCCCCTCAAGCCTCCCGTGACAGTGTCCCAGCGAGCAGGGAAGGTGCCTTGTTACTACTTGGACTGGAATCTCAGGCTCCCCACATCGTATCCACTGACAGCACAGGGAGGTGAGGTGCCTTGTTAAGTCCTTGCTCCCTGCCTTCTCTGACACCATCTTGCAGGGTTTGAGGCACCTCATTACAGCCTGGCAGGAGTGAGAGTTTGCCTCTGCTGCATGGTGGACACGGGGCCACAGTGTTTTCTGTGTTGTCTGACTGAAGTAGAGCGCTTACTTTTTTATGCTGTCCTGGGAGGCTGCCCTTTCTTGATCCTTTAGCTGAGAGAGCAGGCTTTTGTTGGGGCTTTTTCCTTCTGCATACACTGGTATTTTTGGCTTACCAGTGACTCTTGCACCCAGTTTGGGATATATGAGGCAAAAGGAAAACTCAGGGAGCTCACTCCTGTTATTTTTTTTATTTTTTAGATCCTAAGCCCAGCCAGTCTGTCTTCTCTCCACCTTTCAGTCTTCTTACATTTATTTGTTTTATATGTAATGTCCAGTGTTTTTAGTTAGCAGGAAGACTAGGGAAGAGTACATCTGCTCCATCTTCCTGGAAAAAAGTCTTTAAAGGTTTTGTTTTGTTTGTTTGTTTTAAACACAAATGTCATGTTTGCACTGGATGTGACATACTGGAGTATTCATTATGGGGATTGTGATTATAGAATAATTGAGTTGGCATAATGGCTCTGAATTGTATCTGTGATGCTGAAAATAATTGGCTAAAGGGTCTTTGAAAAGGTGCCTGGAAGTACACTAGGTAAAGATAATCTGGACATGAAAAGAAGGAAACGGGAGACTCATTTGGAAATGAGTGGTGCTGGTGCTCTAGAGGAGGATGTTGACAGGTAGTGAAGTGCCCCCAGAGTTCCAAAGTTAGGGACATTGGTGGCCCAGGCAACTAGAAAAATTGGGCAGACTTTTTACAAGTGTGGTGTCATATTGCTTTTGCATTGGTAGTGACAAAATGTAAGTGTACATAAACCTAGTTGGCTGGGAAGGGTATTCTCCACGTTTATTTCTCCTGGTTGATACCCAATAAACAGGATGATATATAAGTCTCACCATATTCCATGGGAGGAAGCTTTGAGGAAGCTCTACTTCATCAGTTTCACATACCAGAAAAACTGTACATTGTACAGTTTGAAGAGGTAGCAAGTTTACCATAATATTTTAAACAGTGGGACAAGTGGAAGCAAGGATGAGTTGATGGAGTTTTACTTTGACAATTATAGAATACTAGTATTCTTACTAGGCAGTTCGAATCTTTATGTCACTTTGATATTAATGTCACAGTATTGTGTTTCTGGAAAAATAGCGTACGTATGAGTCCCTCATAATTGGTTAATTGTTAAATGATTTTCTCAAATGCCCTGAACTTTTTTCATCTTTAAGGTGGAAGTAGTAATACATACCTACCTTGAATGGAGAATTTTTAAATGGAGAATTTTTAAAGATAACATGAAAAACTCTTAGCAAAATGGCATGCACAGTAAGGTCTCATTTTTTTCTATGCACATTTTCATTTCCCTTTGAATTAACAGAATGGCCTCAGAATTGGGAAATCTTATTCTTATAAGAAGCATTGAGATTCTTTGAAATAATCAGTATAACTGTTAATCTTGAAGATTCTCTTTCATAAAAGAAGCCGAAGGAGAATGTAGCCTTTGGATATATACACAGCATACTTGCATGAAGGAAGTATGATGAAATTAAAGGCTAATCTCTGGCTTCCAGTAGACAACACAGACATTGTCGTTGTGTATTCAAGTAACTTGGATTAGAAGCACATTACTTAAGGAATATCAAAATATTTCAAGTTGAACTCTGGTCATTCTATATTAATATATTAATTTCTAATTGTATCTAATTCTCAATTTGAGTGCTATATACATATCTGAGTCTATTAAATAAAAGCTTTATAGGCTTATAGGATTGAAGTATTTCAGGTATCCCTTTTTCTTGCATTTCTTGCAAGAAAAACATTCTGCATTTGTTGCAGAATGTTTGTAATTTAATTGCTAAAATGAGGATATTTACAAAAATCTGTAATATAAGGATAGTGACTAAAGTGAGACTGAGGACTTTGACTAAAGATGTCCAGCTTTTAATTTTTCAGGTTTAAATATTAAGTGTAAAATGGAAAGTACTATTTTTTAAGGAGTGTTGGGGAAGAACCCCAACCTCATAGAGCATGACAGAGTAACTATACTCCAAAGGAAATGACTCTGCAGGCAAGCAAGCAGGCTGGCTTGCCACTGCTTTATAGGTGTGAGTGTAGACCAGGAGACTCAGTGGATCAGAGCCGAGAGTTTGTTCCTCACAGCAAACAGCAGGTATTATTTGTTCCTATTTTAATCAATTATTTGACACTTGACATTAACTGATAACATATATCAATAAAATACTGCATTTAGGGAGAAATGTCATTTCTATTAAATATCATTTTTAGGAAGATCTGGCTTTTAAAATACGAGACTAAAGTTGAACAGAGCCTAGAACAGCTAATGCAGTCAGTCCCACTAATTGTCTAGGTCTGTAGTCTCACAAAAGCCCTGCCAACTCCCCACTATCTTTTAATGAATTACTTCACTCAAAATAATTTTTCCAGTCCAGTTGTCTTCATCCAACTACCAGCTCACTTTGAATATTATTAGTTAATTTTCTACCAATTTTCATGTTTTCAAGCAACTAACTGTATCCTATTGACAATGTGGTGTATTTTTATACCTTTCTAGGAAATTCTTTAAAAAGTTGAGGAGGGCCAGTAAAAAATCATTTTGAGAATACCATCATTCCTAGGACACTTGGTTAATTTAAAACTATCTCAGACTTTGAGTTTTCATTAACTATGAGATAAAAAAGGACCCCAGAAGTGCATTATATTTAGAATTTTTATTTTGAAATGGTCATTGGGGCTTAAAAAACCTTTCATATTTATGTAAGTTGAACTCCAAAAGTGTCTCCTTGATTCTAGCATTGAAAAGAGAGCTGGATGATTCATATGCAGTGCCACTCTGAATAGGAGCTTGTACCCTTCTGCCATAAGGCACTTTGGAGCCATTTGGCTGTTTGTCTTCTGCTTTGGGGGCATCCATACTTGATTTTTTTTTTTAAGATTTGTTTTTGTTTCTTAAAATTGCTCTGAATTATACACAAAATCTAAAGAGCATTTCTTAATTTGGATTAATTCTGCCTCTATATTCTAGTTCTTAATAGCTCTCTATTCTGAAGAATGGGAAAACAGATTGGTTCTGAGAATGAATTATTTGTTGACTGTTTTAGAAAACAGATGTCTATGGGGAAAGAGGGTGGTGTGTATTTTTAAAGCAAGGAGCATGTGTGAGAATTTTCATAAAATCTAAACTTTTTCTTTATACAAGGAAGAATATTACAGAGCAATTCCTATTTCCATTTTTGGTTCTCGATCTCCTATAGATGTCTCTTTGAGAAGACATGATCATTTAAGGATTACTTTCCTTTTTCAGCTCCTAAAAATCCACATTTAAACTTACACGTTTCCTACAATTACTTTGTTTGAACTTGTAACCAACCATCAGTAGTATTTTACATAGAGAAATGCAGAATGTACATAATCAAAATTATAAAAATAGTATAAAGTACAGGTGTTGTGACACTGTTGCTTAAATCATTTTGCTAAAGGCCCTAAGGTTTTTTTTCTCTTACCCAGGCATACAGGTATTCGGTATTAGTGAGTGCTTTGTCCTTAATTTTCAGTAGATGGAAAAACAAAAGGATAAAACTCACCTGTAGAAAAGTTACAGGGGGATGTAGCAGCTTAGGTTTTTTTAAACATCGTAGTTGCTGTTCAATATTCATGGATTTTTCTCTTACAATTTATTTTGGCTTATAGTTTAAAGAAAGTAAGCTGTTAAAACATGCTTTATAGTTGCTATCTTAATCTAAATTGTCTTGTTAGAGAAAATATTCGTGGGGTTTGAGGTTTTAAATGAATGATAACATTTAAAAACAAATTTACAAGTAAAGCATTTAATGCTTTTGGTTCCTGTGATATCTAGGAGAATTTTAGGTAGGGAAATGCTCTCTACTAAAATGACTCCCAATTCTTGAATATAAACAGTATTATAACAATTTTTGTTCAGTAGCACTAAAGACTTTAGTATCCAAAATTTCATTTTATTTGCTGTTACAATACAGACTTCATGACATGGCTACACTCATACATAATATGAAAACAAACCATCACCCTCACTTCCACCCCCAGGTGTGAATATATTCTCTTTGAGTATGTGAAGTGGAAGATGGTGGGAGTAGAAATCAATCTTTATCCTCCAGTTCTTTGTTTCTTTCCTGTGTGCACAGTTCTGTCCATCACCAGATGCCTGTGGGTGGCAGCCATGTCTACCCTGTCTTGAGAATACTGCTTCTGAGTGCTCTCTTCTAAATTCAGTTTATTACTCTTCTGTTTTCTTCCACTATTCTTTTGAACAAGTTGATACTTGAATTTTACATTTATTTGAGATTTCTGTATTTTACCCAGATTGTTCATAAGACTAGAATTCTGTCACTACCACTATCCTACCTACCCGCAGTTTCCCAGTTCTTTCAAGAAATAATTTTTAAAAAATCATGTTTTGTTAAAAATCAAGTTATCAAGAATATAGTTGAGGAAGCATTAAATAAGAATACTTGACATACTGATAGTATTAAGTATCCCGAAACTTCATAAATAGAATGATTTCTATCTACTTGTAATATAACTTAACGAATATTGCATAGAGTTGTTTAACAAAATTTGACCTACCCTGTGAAAGGTAGATAGAAATCAGAATTTAGGCTGTTGCATCAACAAAGAGCCACAGTGATTTTTTTCAAGATTTTAATATCTTAAAATTACTTTCTTTAATGCAGGTTGATTAGAGCACATGCATCTAATCTCTATGTTCTGATTTATATAACAAACTTTCAAAGAACATATATATTTAATCAAAGCATTGGTGCTGTTCCTTATAGATGTTTTTACCTTTGTTTACTCTTCATGTACTTTTTAAGAAATTTCACCACCTGTTACTTCCCCTTGTGGGGATAAGGAAGTGGCAGTTGAAACTTTGCAAGCCTAACACATTTCCCTATCCCACATATTAAAGTTGGTTTCTGGGTAAGAACTAGAACATATTTTTGTTTGATAATGTTACAGGTTAAAAACTTACAACCAACTTCTGTGTATGGTAGTTCAATTAACAGGGTGTAAACAAAATTAGATATGAAGAAAAACACCAGAATTCAGTGCATAAGACCAAAAGCTAAGAGTCCAAGAATTTTCCCATTCAAATTATCACAGCTGTCAAGCATAAATAAAATATAACATCCAGATAAAGAAAACTAAAATAGAATTTAATGTTAGTGTTATATACCAGGATTAAGTTGGACTACATTGTAACAGAGAAGCCCAAAATAATGGTGACTTCCACAGGATGGGATTTTTCTGTCAAAAACATCCAAAGTGGATAGTCTGGAGCTGACAGTGTCTTCAGTGTCCTCAGGGACCCAGCCAGACTCTACCATCCTGAGCTACCATGTCAAGGTTAGCTTCTGGTCCCCTGTGACTCTCACACTCCAGTCATCACTTGGCTGTCGAAGGGATGGGCTACAGGTGAGAGGATTTTTTCGTAGCGTCATCTCCCTTTAAACAGCCTTCCTAGATGGCTTGCAACATTCTGCCTACATCTTGTTAGCCTGACAATTAGTCACATGACCACATGAAACTTAGGGAAGCTGGGAGGTGTTAATTTTGTGATTTCAAAATGTATATGCATATCAAATCACCTTAAATATGTACAGTATTTTGTCAATTAAACTTCAATAAATTGGAAGGAAAACTTCATTGTAGAAAATACAAATTGGCAGTTCAAAAGACATCTGAATTTTATTAACTCAAAAAGACTTCCATATGGACCTATGGAGTAATGCACATTAGAAAAGAAAATTTTACACCTAATTGATTACTTAGTTACCATGTAGTTGTTATTGTAGGTTCAATTATAATGATTCTTTCTTCGGCCCCTATTGTTACAATATGTCTTGTAGATTGATGTAGTCTATTATTCATTGAAATGCAGAAGCCAAGACCCTGTGGGGAAGGGGTAAGGCATTACTGATTTAATTTTGTTGTCTAATATAACTAATAATCGTTTTTAAGAGCATTAGAAAGAGTTCAAAACAAAAGAATTAGCAAAAACACTGTTGCAATCCGTGACACTCCTTTGGTAGTGTTGGCTTGTGCATATTAGCTAGAGAATGATGGCGACCAGAAGCCCAGGCCTATGCTGTGTTAGGTTGACAAGTGCTTTGTTGTTTCGAAACTCATGGGAGGGGATTTATGTAAATTCAGGCTGCAAAGTGGTCCTCAGATGTTATGGTCTGATATTTTCTGATTGATAATTTTTCATATTTTTTTTACAAAGCCAGCCATCTCTCTTCTTGCAGGACAGAGGTCTGCTCAAGGCAGCCCCCTCAGGATGACATTCCTTTCTTTGAGAAGACCCAAAGCAGGCAGTTTTCCTTACCAAACCTATCTCCAGAAAAGCCTCAACTGAAGACACCGCTGGCGAATGAGGAAGCACTGCAGAAGATCTGTGCCCTCGAAAATGAACTTGCTGCTCTGAGAGCTCAGATTGCCAAAATTGTGACCCTGCAAGAGCAGCACAATCTCACTGCAGGTCTGTAAGTCCTATGTTTGTTTTAACCAAACTGGAAATCAGAACAATGTCACTAATTTTAAAATTTATTAGCAAGTAAGAACCATTGGGGTTGTTAGAAAACCAAGGGTTAGTCCTCTCTGCATAGTCCAGGACTAGTTAAGTTTAAGTGGTTTGTTTTGAACAATCGATGCTATCAGAGTGGGAATATATTTGGAGAACACTGAAATTCCTGCAGTTGAATTGCTCCTCAGTTAAATACTACAGGAAGCTTAGTTGTCTGTGATAATGGCACCAATATCCGACATGAGATCATCTCACAACTGCCTGGACAGGGCTGAGTGCTGCTTCCTTATCTGTAAGTCATGAGGCAAGTACTTAGCCTTCCTACCTCCCTCTCCTGCTCTAAAATGGGGATGATGAATGGGGATACAGAATTATTGTGGGAGGAAATGGCATAAAATAGATTTAGCACATACTGGCTGCTTATTAGTCATTTCTCTTGCTCAGGGTAGAAACAGTGTTCAGGTCCTCTGACTCTTGGTCAGATACTGTTGCGTTTATTTGTGTGGCACCATCACTTTGGAGAAGAAGCCACAGCCTTGAAATCCTAGTAGTTGTTTTTCCTACTGTTGTTCTTGAGGCCGGGCTAGACTCAGTGTTAGCCAACTCTAAGTTACTCAGCCACTTAGCTGGTGCTCCTGGAATTTAACATAACACAACAGGGAAACATCACCGGCCAAGGTAGACGGGCGAATACACTCGGCACCAAATGCTTGAGTGATTGGTGTTACTTAAATAAAATTTGCGTGTAACTTGTTAAAAACCAAAAGTCCTTCTTTTAACTTTAAATTGCATTTCTCTTTCTCCCCTGGCAGACTAGGAAAAGTGCTGTAAATAGTGTGATAATTTGGGGATTTATGGTAGGTGTTCTGTTCATAATCTAAATCCCTGAGTAAAAACTTTTGCGAGTTCTCCCAAATGAATATGGTTTACCAAATTAAAAAACTCTAACTTCCAGTTATGCAGAAAGAAGAATTTTAAGGTCCATATAACTGCTTTAACTCTTTAATTTCCACTTTTTTTTCTTCCAGAAATTGGTTCAGTTGTAAAGCTAAATCTTTTCTTTCAGACACATTCTAGTAAATACAGGCTTTTAATGTTTAGGAAGTATTTTATGTAAATATACTTTAAACAAATCACAAATCATTGTTTTTTAAAAATTATAGTACTTAATTATAAAACTGTACATAATGAAGATATTTATGCAGCAGACTGCTTTACATTTCATTTAAAAGTAGTTGCAAACTGTGCCACAGTCAGACTTGAACATTTGATATCACAAAAACACGCCTGTTAAGTTAAATGGAACTTTTCCATCTGGAGCGTTTAGGATTAAATGATACAGTGAACGGAGATTGAGTTTAGATCCTAACCAAGTAACTGAAACTTCCTTTCTGCTTACATAACTGAGATTCTTTTTAAGGGTAAGGTTTTCAGGCATATAAAAGTCCTGAACATAATTAAATTTATTTGCCTATTACCACCAGGATCAAAGCTGATTTTTCCTTATTTCTGTAGGTGATTTAGATCCTACCACACCTGTTACCACAGGACCACCCTCTGTCCCTCCACCTCCGCCCCCTCCGCCACCACCCCTTCCACCAGCGGTCCACCAAAGCACATCTGCTGTTGACCTGATCAGAGAGCGAAGAGAGAAAAAAGCCCATGCTGGAAAGACTTTGGATAAGAACAGCCCAAAGAACCCCGATATGCCAAATATGCTGGAGATCCTTAAGGACATGAACAGTGTAAAACTTCGGTCAGTAAAAAGGTGAGGATACGTTTACCTTCTTTCTCACGTCCCTCATTTTTTAATGTCGTCAAAGTACTGGGCTTCTTGAGAACTTTGTTTTAATTCTAAGTTTTTAATTTTAAAAAGATGGGCTCTAGTGGCTCCTATACATAGTTAATTAAGAGATTAGCAAAATAAGCAGCTCCAGGTCACTTTTTAAAGTCTTCATTGTCATTCAGTAAAGCTAGCCCGTGGTCACTAGCCTTGTGGAGAATGGAACAGTAATTGCCCTGAAGGAGGGTGAAATCATTGCTCTTCCTGAGCCTTCAGTCTGGGCTTTCCAGCTCACTGGCATCAGTGGTTTGCAGTCTTTGTTGGGATCTGTGATGCTGGGGAAGTGCTGTCAGCTCACTGAACTGTCCCCTTGGTTTCTGTTCACTTCTCTCAGGTCAGAACAAGATATAAAGCCCAAACTGGTGGATGCTACTGACCCTGCTGCCCTCATAGCAGAGGCTCTGAAAAAGAAATTTGCTTACCGGTATCGAAGTGACAGCCAGGGGGAAGCTGAAAAAGGAATTCCCAAGTCTGCATCAGAGGCCGCCCCAGAAACAGTGTTGGTGAGTATCAGGGCAGAGTTCTCAGGACCGCGTGGCAGTTCGTGCCATTGCTGAGCACCTACATTTTACAAGGTGTGTCAGCTACATCTGCTGCCAGATTCAGAAGGATGTTCTACAGGAGAGAATAAAGGAGGAAGCAAAAGTTAATCCTGGTTTTACTACTTAATATCTGCAATGGTAAATTTTCTGTGCTGTGTCTTATTTATATTTAAGCATAATAAAGTCAGATTTATAGCTTGGATAATGTACATGTTGTGACACCGAAATTAAAGGAACGATCACTTTTCTCTTAGGGGCACCCTGTGAAAGTCTTCGGGTGAGGGTGAGATTTCACTTGGGTCTCGCAGGATGTGGGCCAGTTTTAGGTGGAGACTGAGCAGATTTCCTGGAAGCTCTTATCCTTAATTTACACATTCTTTCTATTCAGGTTACTGTCATGGGGGATACATAATGCAGAGGCAGAAATTTTAGCTTCTCTGAAACTTTTTAGACATGAAAAAGCTTCGGGCTTCTTTTACTCAGAGGAGTAAAAGTGGACTAGGCCAGGGCCTTGCTAAGACGATTGTAGCTCTCGCGCTCGCTCTCTCTCTCTCTCTCTCTCTCTCTCTCTGTCTCTCTCTCTCTCGCTCTCTGTCTCTGTCTCTGTCTCTCTCTCTCTCTCTCTCTCTCTCTGTCTCTCTCTCTCTCGCTCTCTCTCTCTCTCTCTTCCGCGTCCGGTGCCTTGGTTTTTCAAATGGGACATGCCAGTCTTTTGATGCATGATTGTGGAGGGGCACATCATCATTCTTATATGAACCATTATCTTTATACTTTTTGTTTCTTTTCTAGTTTGGGCCACACATGTTGAAGTCTACAGGAAAAATGAAGGCTTTAATTGAAAATGTTTCAAGTTCCTAATAGAAAAGGAGCCAAGAAGGACTATCCTGGTTCAGCGTTTGGTTTGTTAGAGCTGTTTGGCTAGTAGAAATCAACACTATTTAGTAAATACTTGAATTTAGTATTCACTAGTCTCCTTTTAAATCTCATTATTTTAAAATTTCTGCTTTTATGAGGTCAGTTCTGAAGTTTTCCAGAATATACATGTATTCTGACTATAGCATGTTTTTAATGTGTAGCCAGGACAATTAGGATTCCAATCATAATGAAGAAGGGACAGTTGTAGGTGTGAGTTTTTAATAACACTAGTTTACCTGTGCAAGTGTTCTAGATGCACGTTTGGATATAAAACAGGGTACTGTTATCGTTTGTTTTCTGTGATCATTTACTATTCACTGAAGAGCGGGCATCGCAGTCTGTTGGAGTGAAATCTTACCTTGAACAGAACTTTGGATTCTCTCATTTTCTTTGCGATGGAGTTTGCATTGGAACCGGGTGCTGCTCACTGCCGAAGTTCCGCAGCGCTTTCCTTCACAAAGGAAAGTCAGCGACCATGAAAGCCACACTTCCCCCTCAGTGCTGTCAGTTCTGAGGAAGAAAATGTAGTTTTCAAATAGCGAGGAAACAAATTATTGAATTAAATGTTTTTATGTAAAAACCAGAATGTATCCTTACCTTTCACTTTAATAAATGGCATCATAAAGACGACGTGTTGCTAAGTTAATACTGCTGGAAATTATCAGGATAATAAGTTTAAAAATTTTTTAGTATTGGTCAGAGTAGTAGCTTTATGATGAAACACTGAATCGGTGAATTTCCTACAAGCCGTTCATCACTGGTCAGAATGCTGTTCTCGAGTTACATTATGCAACATAAACCTTAGATGTTATCAGTGAGTGGAGAACTGCCTTTCTCATCTAGGACTTCGAATTTTTATAAGTGATCAGTTTTAAATACTTGATAGATTCATAATTTTTCTATATTTGTTAAACTCAGCTTTAGTTAATGTCAGAATCCCCTACCATGAATAAATAGATTTGTTATTTAAATCTAGTTTAAAAAGCTGTATTTCCTGGCATGGGGATTGGAAGAATAAATAGACATTCACTTTTAAGTTATTGAAAATATGTGCAATGTTCTAGATATTAGCAAATATTAGTTAATTTACATGGTTTGGTCATTCATCTTAAATTTGAACTGTGGCTTTTTTGATGTATATTGTTTCTCATTGTTTTATATGGTATAAAAGAAACTCATATTTGTATCAGTGTTGAGTTTTGGCAAGTGCTCCAATATAAGGAAGTTAATTACTGTTTTGAAATAAACATACAGGTTTAATGGTCAAAAGTTTGCTTTAAGTAGATTCTTTTATATTGCACATGTAGCTTAAGAATACTTTGCTTTTCACATTTTTCTCAGTTTCTGCTTCTCACATCTCTGAAGTGAAAGATCTTAAAAACAGTTAAACTGCATTTTTTTGTGCAGCTGAGGCTTAAATATAACTGATATAATGTTCTGTCTGCTATGATTCTCACTAGTCCGGAGATACACTGTGCACACATAGTGTGAGTCAGCACTGGACTTGTCGTTAACACACAGCCTGTGGATGGGATCCTGGCATAGTCACACCTCTTTTTAAAATGGGGGCACCACTCAGCTCAGATTGTTGAGGATTAAATGGAATAAGGACTTTGAACACATTCTATGAACACTAGAGTGCTAGTAAGTTATTACTTACATCATTTTACACGAGCTCACTGTAGTTTCCAGCAGACTGGTCTCTCCCAGGGTACGTGGTTGGTCCCTGACACCTACACAGGCTTGGGGCTGAGTGGCAGGACTTAGTCTTTAGTTCTGGCTGTCTCGCCAGTCACAGGCTCGTCTGTCCTCTTGCTGCATTAACAGTTTCTATTAGGACTAAGTGGTAGAGAATATCACACAGGTGACAACTACCAAAAACAAATAATTTACAAAAACGATTTTTCTGATAACTAACCCCTGGTTAGAAGCCAGCAGATAAAAGTTTAAACTCTCAGGAGTTAGCCCAGTAAGTCAGCTATGGGATTGTCAGGCAGAACAAGAGACACTTGGCTTTATGACAGAGTATCATTATTTCTGTTGTCACAGTATTTCTCATGAGTATTCAGCCACTCCCGAGTCCATTCTCCTCTCAAACTAGAGAGTCGACATTCTTAGCTACCCCTTGTAAACCTTGTCAGCAGGCTGGTTCTGTGCTGGTGCTAGTGCGGCAGCATAACCGAATGAGAGTCCAGAAATCTTTCATGGTTCCTTCTGTCCTAATCCACTTCATAGGGGCTAGAAGCCCCCATGTCCCTCAGCTGGAGCTTCTCAAACCTTCCTCCTCTGGTAGATCCTCCAGCCTTTTCCAAAGGTCACAGAGAACTCTTTCCATAAGATTGGAGAAGGGCGTGAGGGTCATGTAGACATTCCCAGGAAGGTGAATGATAACAGTGCCTCCCAAACAGCCAGGCTATCACAGGGCAGTCCCTTGCGGAGAAAGGCCAAACTCCTCATAACCGGACTTTGAGGGGTGAAAAGTCTGCTGCTGCCCAGTGGCCATCCCTCTTCATTAGCCAGTCAGGCTTTTTACCAAAGGGATAAAGGATGAGAACTAGACTGTGGTTAGGAATTCATCTGTAATACTGGTTAGCAACAAGGGTAGAGAAGTACCTTGGGGACCAGGTTGTTTAAATCTTCCTCAATGCAACTCATAAGGCAAACCGCCCAGCTCCTGACCTGCCGCCTTCCCTCCTGCAGGAGGAAGCACCTGGTAATGCGTGGAGGGTCGGTGACCAATAAGCTGGTCGGATCAGACCCTACCCCAGGAATACGCACAGGAAACCTGGAGGAGATCAAATAAGGATGTCACGAGGTACAACTAATCTGAGCAGTTTAGACAAAACAGATCATGAGGAAATGAATTAGGCTATGATCTGACACTTACCTACGTGTCAATACATTATTTTACTTTTAAGAAAAAGACATTTTACAGGTTAGGAAGCCACGCAAGATTAGGTAACTTGCCCAGGGACCCACAACTAATACATGACAAAAGATCCAAACCCAGGTCTGTCTAGCTGTAAAGACAACGCTTTTAAAAACTACATTAGGTTACACTGCCTTTCTGAGGCAGAGGGGAGAGACGGAGCAGGAGTGGGCGGGGGTGGGGGATGGGGAGGGAATAAGCAAATGCAGCAAGAAGCTGAGACCCCAGGTTCTTTCCCCGCAGCCCTCACAGGGCTTGTCCCCATCGTCATGAACACGAATCTTCATGATAAAGACCCCAGTTAACCTGAAGTTAATCTGAGTAAGGCCCTACAACAAAGGCTGACACCCAAGGTTGTGACGATTCTTAAATGGAAATTCAACAGTTCTGTTTTCTTGCAAGTGTTCAGCTAGACTCTCTAAAACAGTCCTTTAAGAAGATATTCTCCTTCCAAAAGTTTAGATATGTAACTTTTATAAATTTTAGCTGAAATAAATGAACTTGGGTATCTATCATGCAGCCTCCTGATTCTTTATAGGATATGGCTCAACAACACCTAAAATTCCTGCTCAAAGAATCTCACACAGTCAGCATCATGGTGGAGAACACCCCTTTGTATCTTCAACTTACACCTAGCTGGACGTCTGTCACCCAACAAAGCTTCCTCTGCGAGATCCAGGGGTGACGTGGCTGAAGGTGGGCGTGTTGGGAGGCGCAGGGAGGCAGGATGGGAAGGGCAGGGACCACAGGTGCTGCGCTGAGCCCGCTGCCCCGGCCGACGGGGCAGGCAGGGGCGGAGGAGTCAGGGTGCAGGCCCCCATACTGCGGCCCAGCTGGGATAAGGGGCAGATGAAGAACTGGCTCCCCAAAAAATGTCTCCCTTCCCTGGGGACGGCGTGGGGCCCAGGAGCAGCAGCAGAGATGCACCTCCAGCTTCTAACCAGGAAACCAGGTGACAGCGTGGTGGGTTCGTGAAGCCGGCTCCCCCCACCCGCCCCATCCCCCACCACGGTGGTGCCCCGAGACCCAGGTGACACGCACAGCCCCCCCACTGCGGGGGGCGCAAGCAGCACAGGTGAAAGAGAACAAAAACTTGTCTATAGCACCATCTACTGGAAAAGAGACCTCCAACCTGCTGAATTAAATCGAAATGGTACCTACCTGCTCACTACTTCACATGCACAGGGAAACAACACATCAAGCACAATGAACAACCAAGGTAACAAAGAAAATTACAATTCTCCAGAAACCGAACTCAAATTCACGACAGATTGTGATCTAAATGATAAAAGAGTTCAAAATCTCAGTCATGAACAAACCCAATTACATACAAGAACACTCAGGCAATTCAATGAGCTCAGGAATAAAATTAACAGAAGGAGCACTTTATCAAAGAGATTAAAACTACAAAAAAAAACATTCTGGAACTGAAGAACTCAATAAATGAGAATGAAGAATGCACCAGAAAGCACTGGAAACAGCAAACAATACGGAAGAGAATTAATGAACTAAACCATCCGTTCTAAAACCCCCCGACGCCTTGAATTCATTTTGCACAATATGAAAACCTGCCATATTGCACGAATACCTTTCACACATCATTCTGTCACCCAAACATGTTGAGAATAGAGACCATGTTTCGTAATTTTTAATACCTTTATTACATCCAGCGCAGTGCCCTGCACACAACCGGAACTTGGATATTGCTTACCACATAACTTCAGCACAGACAAACTAGTTTCAATATAATTTCTCTTAATGATAGACTGATAGCTAAAAAGGAAACACATAATTAAAACACCAAGTTACATGTTCAACAAACATTTACCGACAGCCCAATTTACACCAGCCTTCTGGTGGGCACCACAGACAAGATGGAGGAGACCTGCTGTGTGCCCCTCGCCCATCAGCTCACCCCCACGTCAGGTCATTCCACCTACAGACCATGGGCCCTTGGGGGCCCTTCACAAGAGAGGCTGTCTGCAGATCCTTAGCTGGCAAGGACTGGCTCAGAGCAAGTCTCATACATATCTGCACGATCTTATGCTTCCAATGGATGCTGATGCTATGGTGATTAATATGCACATTTCCTTAAAAGCATCACTGCAAAGTAGCTATCGGTCACTGTATATTTCCCCAAGCAGAAGATGCTGATTGGGAGGACATTTAAACAAAATATTTATACATTTATAAAAGTATACATGAAAACATTGTAAACCTCTGAGGTGAAAGCTTTGAAGTTTTAAGAAAATTGAAAGTTTTAAGAGCCAAGAAATCACTTTGGAAAAAGAGACCCATAGGACTCTTCGAAGAATTACTAGCACCTCTAACCTGTATGTCAGGTACAAATATATTTCCCAGGTTTGCAAAGGACATAAAATATTTACTTATATGGAGAATCATCACATTTACAGAGTACAACTACTGACCGGGAACCAGAATTTTTTTCATTAGGCTAAGGCTTGGCTTGCCAAAACTTTCCCTTCGAGGACCTTTACCCCGAGCAGACAAGATGCCCCCCACAACTAAGTGTAGGGCCTCAAGCCCCAATGGGCTGCTACATGCTCAACAATTCTTTGAAGTCTCCTGTTTTATCTTAAAAATTCATGTGAATTTTGCATTCTGTTCCATATTACTTATTTTAAATGTGATCTAAATTACTGAACTGTTTACTCAATTTTTAAAGAAAACTAATGTTTTAAAATTAATATTTCAAGGAATATAGGGCATATTTAAAAAACAGCTATAGACTGTGATTCCTTCGCATGTGTAACAAAGAACAATAGGTTTACTGTATGTGTAGGCAGGAAGTAGGAGCAACACTGAGGAGTCTCCCCCCCGAGAATGGAAATAAGACAGTCCCTTGAATATCAAACAATAAGAAACATGGATAAGAGCAGAAGTAAGCAATCATACACAGGGAGATGGAGCCCAGGCAGGCTCAGATGAGACAAAGCTGCGGTACTGACACATCTTCTTGGAACACCAATCAGAAGCCGATTGGAAGCAGCAGCTACTGGCGGCGAATCTCTAGCATTGTCCAGGGGAAGACGGTACCCTGGTCCATAAACATGAGTATCTGCAGGGAGATGGAGGCATGAGGCAACTTGCTTCTCGTGCTCAGAATCCATGCTCACCAAGTAACTGGCTGATCGTAATTTGGCTTCCCAAGAAGATCTGCCTAAAGGGAGAGAATGATTGATAGTTATATTTTGCTCTGTGAATTTAAATACTAACACTAAAACACATCAGTTACTGTTGAGCTTGGCTAATGTGAGTTTGCTACGAGATAGTTCCACTCTCCACGTGCTGACACACTAGGTCTGTGAGCTTGTATAGATCTTTGTCAGACCCTGGAAGCATCTAATTTGCCAAGGTAATGCCACCTCATGTAAGTGGCCAGCTGACCTTCCCCAGGTAACACTCAGCTCTGCTCTCGGCACACCTCTCTACCCACACCGTCCAACGTGGCAGCCACGAGCCACGTGCAGACATGGGACAGTTGAGAAAAGTGGCTAGTGTGAATTGAGATGCGCTAGAAGTGGAAAATACATATCAGGTTTCAAACATTTTATACCAAAAAAAATGTAAAACATCTCAATTTTTAAATAATGACTACATACTGAAATAACATATATATGTGTATATATATATGTAGGAATAGATGGTATTAAAGTTAATTCCGTTTCATTTTCCTTTTTTAAATGTGGCTATTAGAAAACAAAACCATTCATGTGGCTCGCATTGTATTTCTCCTGACCCTCGCTCTTCTATGCAAACGATGACAATGTTTGACTTTAAAGTCTGCCTTCTAAAGACACAGAAGAGGCACCCTGGTACTTTTCTTACATTGGTATCAACCAAGAAGAATTAAGTGCCATTTCTTATTACTTTAAAAAGAGCAATACAAGTAAGTATTTCAGTACATGCAAAGGTGCAGTTTCCAGCTGTGGGACAACAGGCTGTGGGGTCAAGAGGCCTGGGCTCGAGCGGGCCTCTACCGGGCATGAGTCAGGACCGAGCGAACTGCACGAGTTGGCCTCGGCCCGCTCGCTCGTGAGGTGCGGGCAGCCATCGCCCCATCGGCCCGCGCCTGCACCCAGCTCTGCCTAAGTAACACCCGCAAGAGGATGCTGGAGCTGAGGAGCTGCGTCTTTGCCTAGTAATTTAGCATTACGCTTTCCAAAGGATTGAACTATAAGGTAAATATCAAAGATAAAAATGTAAAAAGATAAGTTTTTATTCATCAAAAGTTAACAGCAACAGGCACATATTAAAATGAGTTTGGCAAAGCCTTTACAAATGGCTTTACACTCAAGCTTTCTTCCAAGAAAATGGCTGTTGCAACAAACTGTAAACATAATTAATAAACAGTCTTTTACAGTAACAAGGGAAATACAATTGAACTAAAAGAAAGCACCGGTTTCTCTTAAAACTAGATTACAGTTGTGCTTGCTATACATAAAACAATTTAAAACAAATTACAAAAGTGGAATGTTTTAAGTTTAAAATTAGTCCTTTGATTTTGTCCTAGAAAACATCTGTTCACATCAAAAGGCCCATCAAAGGGTAACGTTTCATCAAAGGGAGGGACAAGAAAACAATGCACTTTTTTCCAAATCAAAACAAGAAGTTTGGTCACTTAGCTTTGTGCATAGTTTAAGGCAACTGGAGCAATCAGTTACAGCTGTCCTACCTTCCCCTCCCCCAAGTGTGGCTGCTCGTTACGTCACATTCTAAAATAATAAATAAAGTTTACATCTCAAATCCTCTCCCACATGGATAAATAGAACACATGCACAGTCATACATGCACGACATGCACGCAAACACGCGTCCATCCATTCACGCACAACATACCTCTCACTCACGGCAGCGAAAGGGACTTTAGTACCTTGCTCTGAAGGACACACTTCCCCATCCCACTTTATTTCAGATTGGCAAATACCCTGAGCTGAGTATGGTGTTTTAAACATTCCACCTTTTCTTGCATGTGCAGGTCAAGGGTACAGTAGTGAAAACAACATGCAATGTCTTCACTGCAGAATCATAGTAGAGCTAGGACACTGGTGTGCTTCCCCTCCCGCCCCGAATTAAAACCAATAGTTAAAAAAACTGCATTGCCAAACAGCAGTGGAGTGAAAGCTTGGCGGCACTCTATGATAAACGCACAGTTTCCAGTGCAGAAATAAAACTACAGCAAACGGGGGGCTTTGGTGGCATCCAAAGAAGAAAAAAGGCAAATCAGGGGGAAAGAGCTGCAGTGGAAAGTTTGATCTTTTAAAATTCTTAGTGGTTCCTTCACGATTATGCTCCAAGGCAAATGCAGAACCAGGACTTCAGAGCTGATCTGTAAACACTGAGTCTTGCGGGAGGCAGCAGCGGCCGGGCCTTTCACATTTCCATTTTCTCAGAGA
>CM053511.1:46394534-46459279 GCA_028627145.1 Eidolon dupreanum
GCAGGCTCTCTGCCCCTCTCACCCTGCCCAGTGCTTCTGGTGGAGTGTGGCCAGCGAGAGGTGGGAGGGGAGAAGCTGTCAAAGACACGTGGACCAAGTTAACCTCCTCTGCATCCCTCAGAAAGAGGCACTTACCTCCATCACTCCATTTACCTGGCATACGGTATGGTGATTACTTATCAATTTCTCCCACAAGACTCTCAAACAGAGGCTTCAAGCTTGGCCCAGAGGATTTTTTTAGTTTAATTTAAAATTTGAAGCCCTTGGGAGTATACATTTGTCAGAACTGTACACACAAAATGTATACATTTTGTTATTAAATATAAATGATGTGACAAAATAGATTTCTTTAAAGTCATAATATATATATACTTTAAAAATTGGGGTACTTTCACATATTCTACAAACTCTTGAATAATCAGAAGACTGGACACCCCAGGGCTATATTCTCAAGTTGGCACAGACTGGCACGAACTGGTTGAGTGGGCCTGCTCCCCGCCTCCCCGCGACATCTGGCGGGGTCTGAGGTCCCGAGGCGAGTTCGGGAGCAGGGCTGAGCATGCGCAGATGAGATCTGAGACGCTCGGGGGTAGGCACGTCCGCGGGCAAATACGGCGTTCAGTACCATCAGTTGATGTTTCCCAGATCTGTATCTCCAACTCTAATTTCTCGCCTATACTTCAGACTCTTATCCAACTCTGACAGATATCCATGTGGATATCACAGAAATACCTTTAACTCCACATATTCGAAATGGGTCATCATCTCTACCAGCCCTACCCCCAAACTTGCTCCTTTTTCTGCATTTTCTCTCCAAGACTTCCACTTCCCACTCTACTGCGTCAGGCAGTCTTCGTCAACCCCTCTCCCTACCTCATTTCCCCAGTGCATCTGGACACCACATCCTGGTCGGATTCCCACGAGATCTGAGAAACCATCCCTCCCCATCCTCCCCCATGGCTGCCGGCCTAGCTCAGGCCACTGAATTAGCTCCTGACAGGCACTGTGTTTCTGGTCTTGCCTGATTTATTTTTACACCACAACCTGGATAGTCTTCCAAAGTCTCCTGCTACCCCTCCCACGTCTCCCTACTCATTCACTGAGCCGGGCTCGTGCTGTCCCTGCCCTCATGGGCTCAGCGGAAATGCCAAATGTCCCGACACAGAGTCCAAGGTTTCGCCCTGGCTTGGGCTCCCCCACGCGCTCATTCAGCAAGCACCCAATTCTCCAGTTGCTGCGCTTGGAAGCTCGATCAAGCTAGATCTCATTCTTGTGAAGAAAGCTTCTAATTTTGAGTCAAATCACTACCTTAAGGAAAAGTATCTGAAAATAAAGCAAAGGAACCTTCTGTCAATGTCGCCGTCTCACCTTAGGCTCTTTTAAGTAACAGTGCATGGCCTGGGTGACATCCGCAGCGTGCACTGCGTTGTGGTAAGGGTTTTGACTGTGGTAATCTTCTTGAATCATAACTGCAGCAAAGAAAAAAGACCCCAGATTGAACTGTAAATGGGAGACATGTATAAATACAAAAAGTGTGATGATTACAAGTTCTCCACTTATACTTTTCATGTGGCTACCAGCTAACTGTTCAGATTCAGAGATGATAATCACCTCATAATTCACATGTATACCTAGAGAATACCATTTTACCTTATAACTTGTTTGTAACTTTCATGAGAAAGTATTCATGTCAAAATTCTAGTGTATTTTAATTTTCTTTTGCCTTTTAAAATGTTTGACTACCATTTTGAAAAACTCCTGACTCTCTTTAATTAAAACAAATTTTTAAGCAGTTTTTATTAAACCGAGAGACAAAAAGAGTCTCTCAGCTTAATAAAAAGCAGTATAACAAATATTTATTTTGCCACATACTGTTCTAGGTAGTACTAAAAATTCATCAGTGAACAAAAATCTTTTACGATGCTAAAATGGTGTAAGTATTGGGGTGTATAAAAACGATCCCATGGGTGTGACATCAGTGAGGTAAGTTTTGGACCTGCGATTCGTGTTGCAGCAGCAGGATGGATCTTCGGTTAATCCTGCCTTCTTTGCTCAGTGTGTGTTAAGCTATCATGGAAAAGTGGACTAGGGTTAGAGGGGGTCCTCTCCCTGCTGCCTTCAAACTGGCACTAGCACCCGAAACCGAGTGACTTCCAGGTAAAGCAGGCCACCGCCGAGGTGGTGAACTACGACCTACTGGTGAGGAGGAAAAAGCATTCGAATTCTGTATTTACTTTGATCCCATCATTTAAAATAGACTTTTTGTATGCGTTTTATGGCTTATATATTAGTACAATATCACAGGCATACAAATTATAAATAAACGTGCATTTAAATTTTCTCAAAAGTGCTAGGTAATAAATTTATCTTAGTTTGGTACTTAAGAGGAAAGAAAATATTGTTTTCTTCTTTTGAAGAAAAGAAAGAATCCTCATGCTACTAATTTTTTTCTAATACATTTCTTTGTACTCAGTGAAAAACTTCAACGTCTTTCTTAGCAGAGCAGTCTTAAGTAAATACTACCCTGTACATTTAAACATATTTGAAATAATTTTTAAAGTTTCCTGTCAAAATAAAAGACCTAAGAGCAACATAGCCCGTCTTTTAAAGTTTTAGCCTTCAGAAATGTAGAAAAGGACAGAGACTGTGTCGCACTTGTCAGAAAGCTGTGGCTGGTTTTAGAGACAGTGCAAAATTGTCCCAGCTCTCCCCAAGGCCTCCCGTGGCATTGAGCCTCCGCAGCTCCCCTGCCAGGAGGGGCAGCTTATCTCCACCTGACTCGCTCCAGCCACCAGGACACAGCGGGCGTGAGGGCCAGACAGCGCTAGCCCAGGTGCCAGGGGCCCGGGCACGCTGGCGCTCTCAGAAGCTGGCCACCGCTCTTTGAACGAGCTCAGCTTGTATAAAATACATATATATTTCTTTTGTTTGTTTTTAGTGTGAATCTACCATGGTGCCTAACTCCCTTGTCTCCTTCTCATCTACTAAGAGACTGTGCAGGCTTGAGCCAGGTCAGGCCCTGTGTTCCAGATGAGGTTCCAGCTGAGGCCTGCAAAGCCACCGTGCAGCTCACCTATTGTCAACTGCAGTGCATAAACGGGCTCAGCCAGACCGGAAGCAGCATTCGACAACCCCACAGACTCAGCAGCTAAAGAAATGCGTGTCGTTTTAGGCCACTAAATTTGGGGTGGTTTGTTTAAGAGCAATAGCTAACTGATAAACAATTTTTTAATGTTCCTATATAAATCTTATTACTATTAAATGGGTTAAAGTCACTTACCTAAAAATCTACGAAGTTTCATCATATCTAAATGGAAGTACTCAATTAATCCATGAAGACTAAATAAATGAAAGGTTAAACTTACTAGACTATTTCCTAAAAAAAAAAAAAAAAAAAAAAAAAAAAAAGAGATATCAGTAGCTAACATAATTGCGTTGTTTTCCAAATATGGGTTTTGAATATACAACATAGCGCACTAACTCCTACTTTTTGTTTAAAATTTACATATTATTTTACTAGTTATAAACTTCGAACATCACGTCTTTTTTCTATTCTAAGAAAAAAAAATTTGTTTCATTTTTTCACAACCAAGTAACAGGAAGATAAACATTTCCTAATAGATTGATTTTTTTTAAAGACACTGAAATAATTAAAGTCAATAGAAAACTTTGAAAATTGTCCCACAGTAAGTTTAAGTACACTTCCCAAAGCACCTGATACATGGCTGCCCTCAAGTCAAGCTCTTCCTAAACACCCCCCTCCACCCTGCTTGAGCTGAACAGCGATGTCCCCACAGCAAACTGCCTTGGCTGCAGTCTTGTTAGGTGGACATTGTGATCATTCTGAAACATACAGGGCTGGTAGGAGGAATCAATGACCTTCTCCAGATCAAAACTCTGAACTCAATCACCTGCCTCTCCTATACTTGTAGCAGAAAATCTGAGAATTACTAGAAGAGGGGGGGCAAAATCATAAAACTAGGCAGAATTCTATCACTATAAAAAATCAACACTATCCAGTGAAAAGGCTCTTTCACTTTAAAAAATGCGTATTTTCAAGCCTTCTCTCTTCTCAAACTTTCGACATACTCTCATCCTATTCACCTCACCCCCTCATTCTCAACAACCTCATACTTCACACACAGAAAAATATAAGCCCTCAAATTCCCCCTTCTTTCAAAAGCCAATCCCTCTCCCCTTCCACAGCTTTTCAAGGACCTTCCTCGGTCCATCAGATACATCTACCCATGCCCCACCACCAGCCCCACTGAATCGAAATAGACCTCCCACACTCCTGCACTGTCTCGTAAGCATCAGCACTCAGACATGCTTGAGATTCTCCATCTTTGAAACAACCAAGAATCTCTGACTCTCTTGGCCTCTCCAGTTGTCACCCTCTCTATTCCCCTGTACAGCAAAGTTCTCCAAAAGAGTTGCTACATGCAATGGGGATCATCTTCATCTTCGATTTCCACTCCTTTGTCACTGACAACTGGAGTCATACCAAGCATAGAAATTTGGAAAAACCACCATTTTTATAATGCCTGGTTTTCCCTTCCAAGGTACAACTCTCTCGGTTTTTTAAACCTTCCACTGTATTTCCCAAAGTCTTACAGATTTCCTCTACAGGACACAATAACAATCAAGTAACTGTGTTTTAGAGGGGTAATTACAGCCAGAACTCATACAATATCAGAAACACAATTTCAGTGTTCTCTGAAAGAAATCTGTGATTCTCCCAAAAATGTATAAAGGACCTAACAAGTCCTACACTGAAATTTTTCAGAAATAATATTTATGAAGGATTATAAAAAAACTATTGGACTAAACTCATTATTTAAAACTGCTTAAACAATTGTCAACAGAAGCCTGCGGCTGAGGCAAAAAGTAAATTAACTGGAACAATATTTGCATGAGCAACATTGGAGAGGCTGTGGCAATCCCAGAGAAATTTTTGTTTTTTAAAAAACTACCTGGCATGTCACCTTCAAAAGGCAAGAAAAACACATTTCAAATCTTTTATTTTTAGGAAATTAAGTGTTAAAATGCATTCAAATCCTAAAAACACTATACTGGTACAAACACGAGCCTGTGCAGTTGGGAAGCATTTGTGAAAAAGTAAGCTATATTTCTGTTATTACTGTTGTAACAACCAACTTTTCTTTGGAGATATACATAAATATTTCAGAATGTATATTCAACCAAACTATCCAATTAAAGAATGGGCAGATGATCAGAACATTTTCCCAAAGAAGACACACAGATGGCCAGCAGGTACATAAAAGGTGCTCCAGACCACTAATTACCACTAATGCAAATCAAACTCAGAATGAGGTATCGCCTCATGCCTGTCAGAATGGCTGTTATCAAAAAAGAATAAAAAGTGCTGGAGAGGATGTTGAGAAAAGGGAACACTTTGTGCACTGGAAATGAAAACTGGCACAGCCACTATGGAAAACAGTGTAAAGGTCCCTCAAAAAATTAAGAATAGGACTACCACATGACCCAGCAACTCCACATCTGGGTATTTATCCGAAGAAAACAAAACACTAATTTGAAAAGATATTTGCACCTCAATGTTCACTGCAGCATTATTCACCAGAGCCAAGACATGAAAGCAAACTAAGTGTCCATCAATGGATGAATACAGAAAATGTCACTCACACACACACACGGAATAGTACTCAGCCATAAAAGGGAATCTTGCCATTTGCGATGACATGGATGGACTGTGAGAGCATCCTAAGTGAAATAAGCCAAAGACAAAAGCCATATAATCTCACTCATGTGGAATCTAAAAACAACAACAACAACAACAACAAAAAAACTGAGCTCATAAATACAGAGAAGAGACTGGTGGTTGTAAGAAGTAGGGGCTGGCAGGGGTAAAATAGGTGAAGGGGTCAAAAGGTACAAACTTCCAGTTATAAACAAGTCATAAGGATGTGACATACAGCATGGTGACTACAAATAATAATACTGCACTGCATATTTGACTGCATATTTGCTAAGAGAGTAGACCTTAAAGTTGTCATCACAAGAAAAAAAAATTTTGTAATAGCGTATGGTGACTAGACTTACTGAGATTATTTTGCAATATATACAAATATTGAATCATTATGTTGTATACCTGAAGCTTATATTATATGTCAATAATATCTCAATTTAAAAAAAATGTTATGATAGGGTTCTCCCCAAATCGTTTTTCAAACCTAATGAAACAAATTACCAATTTCTAGGGTCTAGAATAAGTTTTAAGAAAGCTGCCATCTAATAGTAAAATACCCTCCTCTGGAATTCAAGCAAACAGCAGTGAAAAGCACAAGTAATGTCCTCCATCAAGGACTTCACAGGAATCTGACGAGAACCGATCCATTAAAGTGTACAATCCACATCGAACTGAAAAATTGCATGTAACATTTTTTCTCATTTTCAGTTAATAAGATACCAATTATTTTAATACCAGTGAATAAGAACACAAACCAATGAAACATTTCAAAACAAGCGATGCTTAGTTGATACGTTAAACAAGAAACAGGCACAGAAGAACTTATTTTATATGAAAACAGGCACTCTTGATAAAGAAAACTGTACTTACAGAAAAGCTACCCTCATAAAAATATATCAAAGGACAGAACTGCCTAAGGTGCAGTGGCCCCTGACAGTTTTTAGAATGTGACTCCAGACGGCAGGTGGCAGGAGAGAGCCACCTCCACCACGCGGGTCTGGAATGAAGCTCCTCACAGGCCAGGTAGCTTTCAGCGGTGACAAGCATATCATGCTATCTCACATAACCCAACACTCATTCCTGAAAAAGGAACATCAGATACGTCCTCTCAGACAGTAACTACTTCCCTCCCTGCAGCAACAAGCCGGGGACTGTTTGTCTTGGAGGCGATCACCGGGTTCTGCCTCTTCCCTGCCTCCCCTGCAATATCATTTGGGAAATTAGCAGACCGAGCAACGCAGAAGGCACTGGATCAAAAGCAAGAAGGGAAAACTACACACCTGCATACCATGTACATACATCATCCAGAATTCGTCTCAGGCTAAGTGGTTTTGAAAGGAAAGCAGTGTTAATTAAATAATGCCACATTAAAGGAATTTTCTTCTGCCTATTTGTTTCTCAACAGTAGCTCTTCATGTACAGAATTCCTTTAATTTTTGGGTGGCTGCAGTTAACTGAAAACATTTACCATCATCTGTAAAATCACAGGTGGGTAGCTAACCATGGGTGGTTTTTACTAACCCCTAACATCAACCCTAAAGAAGAAACCACTCAGCCATCCTCTCTACAAAAAGGAGTGAGGTGACGGAAGGGAAAGTAAAGTGTTAAATGAACCAAGGCTAATGGCCTTTTACTCCTGCCCATCCTACACACTCCAACCTCACTCCACTTTCATCACCAGGCCCCCCGACTAGCACTTTTAAAAAATAAAATTTAGAGAACCACCAAACCATTTCAGTGAGTGATCAATGTCCCAGTGGACTGAGCATAGGCTGCGAGCTCTTGCAGGTAGTAAGGGTAGCATCGCCTTATTTGTGTTATCTTGAGGTAACAAACTAAAGCAATATTTGTGTTGAGTTAGGAAGAGGGGAGTTTCCCAGATCTAGAAGAAGTTGAGCCACCTGACATTTCACCACCTATATTTTCAAAAAGGGGAAGGCTGACGGGAAGGACAACAGCGTAAACGGTATCACAGCTGAGCCTGTGTGGACAGCCACAAAGGGGGCGGAGTGAGGAAGATGACAGTCAGTCGCCACAGCTCAAAGGAGGGGGTGGGAAGGAACAGAAGGCAGGGGAGTGGGAGGGAGGCTTTGCTGATAAGGTAAACTTCCCCATCTTTACGATTTTGCCTAAGATCCATCGATTTTCTGTTAACTGTGTGTAGACAGTCAGAGGTGATGACCAAGGTTTTTTCACTATGCATGTCATGCAGCTTAGAGGGAATAAAGTAGTGATTCTGAAAAGCTGGCCCACACTGATTCTCCAGATGAATAAAGCTGTATTCGTTTGTCCATTTTCCGTATTTGGCTTACTCACAAAAGGAACTTCATTCCAAAGTAAAATGAAAAAAAAAGAAGAAGGTGCCTTCCGAGTACAGCAGTGAACCACACATTTATTTCATTCTGAATGGTTAGAAGCGACTTCCTCTCAGTATACTCTTCACAATGCTTTATTTATTAAGATTTAGACAAAAGAGGCAGAATCTAGTTGAACTACACGTACCACCAAATTTTTATGCCCCAAATTTTACCCTATATAAAACTGCTCCTGCTCCCAAGGAGAATAAGGAAATGTGAACCCTCCTCCCAAAACAAAACAAAACAACTGGGGGTGGGGGGCAGGCCAGAATCAAATCACCTGTTTTTCCCCAAACCACTCAGAACTCTGTAGATTCTGAGAAGCCCCCTCTAGAAGCGACAGCTTCCCCTCACCACAGCGAGGCCGTGCTGGCAGGACCATGCTGCTCATCACAACGTGCCCTCTCTTAAGAGTGCAGAGGAATAAAAGCCAGAGAAGCACAAAGCTGGAGGATCTCTCTCGAAAGGTTATCAATCTACCACACATGTGCCGCTACCAAAGCGGGAATACAGAGTCAGATGTCACTGTAAATGGCCATAATCCAAAAGAAACTAAAAAAGAAAAATCAAGAAGATGAGATAAAAATGTTCACTTAGGTTATGAATAACAGTAGCATAAATTAGGAATGGCCAAGTGATGGTGATGATTTTTTGATTACTGCTAAGAGTAATAATCAAAAACTAAAATTATGAGACTGATTCTCTAGGCTTATATATCAGTCATAAAGAAGTGACAAAATGATGGTCCCTCTGCTAGCAGAGAGCTGGTAACCCCAGTAAGTGAAAGTGACAACCCACCAGCAGCTGTGCCATTGATGTGGCAATCTGCAGAACACATTACTTTGAGTAAGTCAAATTCTTCACTTACCATTTGTTAGTCTATCAAATAGAAAGATATCAAAATTCCAATTTCCAACTTTTCCCAGCATACACTGAAATGAAAACCAAACATTCCTACTGTAATTTAATTTCAATAACATTCTCTATCTTTTGTAGATAGTTCATGGAGAAGTTAATGAAAATGGAAAGTGATTTACTTTAAAAAACGCTAAATATCATTGATTGTCCTTTTAATCATGACCTTTCCAACTGGCTCCAAAAAAAGGTCTAAAAGAAATAACTCTATTTAAAAAAACAAATATTATTTTGTTTTCCAATTAATGCAAGTACAGGTAAGGGTACTGTCTCTTTCGATTTAACCCGATAGTCCCATGAACTTTCAAGAATTCTAACATAATTGAACATCACAGGAGTGTGGCTCAGATGTTGCATGGTCTAGACACTAGATTTTAAAAGTCAAGTGAAAATAAGTTATAGTAACTGAGTCCTTACTAAATTCTCAGGACTGTTAAAGATGCTTTACTCACTCTTACTATTCTCACCAACGCTGTCAGGTAGACATTGTTTTCAATCCTCATTTACAGATGGGGAAACAGGCAAAAAAAAGTAAACAACTTGCTCAGGTAAAAGTTAATAGAGCTGGGATCTTAAAATAACTGGTCTGATTCTGGATCCTAAGCACCTGACATCTATCCTATACTATGCTTAAATTATTTGTTATTCTTTTCCTTAAGAAACACTCCCAACTTATTGGTATTTATTTATATCCTTTAAGTATCCTTATAAAATAATAGCATGTACTACATTAATTTTTAGATATGTATTTCAGTCACGCAAATAAATCCCACACTGACCCTAAGAAACAAATAGGTTATATTTTTACACTATATATTTGTAACTTGAAAAATCTGTGGACTTTATTTTTAAGAAAAAAGTTTTATTTTGTTTCTAAAAGTTGTTATACGTATTTATGAATAAATCAACATAAGCAACAGCAAGATACTACTAGTAGATATTAACTATGGTAGTACTAACAACCATACACAGACCAATATTTGCATTCTAAAAAGCAGATCTTGTGAAATTTTTAAGATTTCAAAAAAGCATGAACACTCTTCATGGATTTCTTATATCAAAGAGAGAAGCAAATTTTTTCATTTTAATGTCATCATAAAAGTACTCTAGCCCTATCTACAGAAATTTCAAAATCTAGCCTAAAAATATTAATTTAAAAATAATTTTAAAAGTATCAGAAACATAAGATTTTTAAAAATCCTCATTTGATCAAAAACGAGCTCATCTAACCTTCATCTTCATTAAGACATTTCAAACTACATGAGAAAATAATGCTCACAATCACTGGATTTAATTAAGAAACATTGAAATCCTCAAATATCTCACTGATAAGAGAGACTATAAATGATCTGACTGAAAGTCATGAAATCTAACTTCCTGCATTAATTTACCTCTACATGAACTGGGTGAGCTCAAACAAGTATCTTGCTTATTAGGCCATCGTTTTCATCTACTGAATACAGATTTTAGATCAGATAATCCATAATATTCTTCCCAGCATTAATAGTCTGTATGATCTTACAGCTTAATGTTCTACTGATCTACCTGTTATTTAATGTTACAATAAAACATTTTCATTTATTTATAATTACTTCAGAAATTTCCTTTACTCTGTAATACTTAATCATAAAATAAACAGCTATTCTAAAGGAAAAACCTGAAAAATGGGCTCAAATAATTTTTGCATCCAAAAAAGCCTCTATTAATCAGTACCATATGGGGTAAAAAAGTATTAATTAAACTTATCAAAAAAATTAATATTTTCTTGAAAAAACTATACATACCTTGGCTTGTCCATTATAATCATCATCTAAAATGTTTAGGGAATTTGAAACAGTAGTACCACGAAAAAAGCGTGAAGATCTCAGGTATCGCTGAAAGCTTAGTAACCTTCTGATATTCCTTGCAGACACAGAAACTTCAATTTCAGATTGAGCTGAAATAAAGGCGTAAAAGGTGAGTACAGCAAGATGAGACTACATATAATATCTTTGTAATAGTCCTTTTCTAGTTATATACAAATATATTTTTTAAATTAACCATTATACCATACCACATTTCTAGGAGAGAAGAGGTGCTTTATTTATATTTTCAATTAAAGAACTATGAATAAGGGTTAAGTGGCTAACTTTGATAGCATTTAGAAAGCTAATAATGAGGAGTGTGGCTGGACTAATAATCAGTGTTTTAATCATCTCTTACTTTATTGTTTCAATACACTATATACATATTATGAAGCAGAAAGACAAAATCTAGTTTCGAACTATGTTTCCTACTGAGAAGCCAGGTCCCAAGTTACAGATGAGACTTCAACAATTACATGACATCTTAAACCCTAATGAGGTATCGTTTCAAATATTTCCTTAAGGTAAATTCATTTAGAAGCTGATAAAATGGAATGGAAAACAGTTTCCAGCCTGTAAGAGTTCTCAAGGATAGAAATAAAAATTTTGTAGGATGAAAAATTCTAGGAAAGATAGGCTTCCGTGCTGGAACGTGTTTTCATTCAGTAAGTCTAACAGCCATTTTCCCCTCTAGTGTTAGAATAAACCAAAGTTTCTTTGAGCAAGAGACAAAATAATAGACTTGGGTTAAAAGTTATCTTGTAGGGAACATGTTATCTTTAAATTATAGAATCAAACTAAATTCAGTGAAATGTTCACAGTATAAAACACATGAAAATGAAGACTAAGAATCAATAAATCATTATCTCTCATATTAACTTCCATTAACTGAGCATCACCAGGTGGAATGCCAGGTAATCAAACATATTTTCTCTTGTGTGTCCAGTCACAACTCCTCTATTTTATCTACAAAATAATGGTGATAATATTTAATTCAGAGTGCTGGATTAAATGAGATAATGCAATCACAAGTCAGATACATAGTAAATATTAAATGGTGGCAATGTAGATGATGATGAAACTGATGTTGATGTCACTGCTCGCAGGTACGCTTCTAGGTAATTATCCTAAGTTCCAAATCTGATCATGCTGTTCTCAAGTATTCACTGGCTACTCATTATCTTATAATGAACTCCATCTCCTTAGCCCGGAAGAAAATGCACCACGTTCCAGATTCTGGCTTGCACCAAACTTGACTGAGGTGTCACCTTCCCTGGGAAGCACACCTGAACACCTACACGCACACTCCACATCTAAGAGAGATGGGAAGCACCGCCCCTGGGTAGGAATAGTTCCCTGTGCACAGACCTATCCTACTACTTGATACTGTATTATAATTGCTTAGTTATCTGTCTCCTTCATAAACAATGACCTCCAACAGAGGCACAAACTATTTTTTTCATCTCTGTATTCCAAAGCCTAGTAACAGTACCAAGTAGGTACATGTAAAACATACTATATAAATGTCGAATGCATACTGTTTTCAAAATATTTGATGAATTTTGAGGTTCCTGTATACTCACATTAAGCCAGAAAAAAAAATAATACAGACTGTTATGTGGTTTGCTTCCCTCATTTTTCATTCTAGTGAGTGTAAAATAGAAAATATCTTGAACAACTATGGAATTAAATGTCGACCTTTATCAATATAACTTACATTATAAGGACTAGAACCAAAATGATAAAAAGATTAATATCAAGTGATTATGTATGAACAAGAATTAGTTCAGTGAAAGTAATGTTCTAAATGCTTTACAAAAAGTATCTCAGCCCTCAACAATCTCAAAAGATAAATATTATCCTCTGCTTTACACATGAAAATACTGAATCTACAAGACATTAAGTAAGCTGTCCAAGGTCATACAGCCAATAAAGGGTGACAATTGGATTCTAAAACACAGACATCTGTTTACAAAGCCTGTGTCCGCAGTATCAGTCAGAAGTTTTTTTTTAATATCTCAACAGTATTGTTTTATTATGTTTATTATAAAAGTTCAGCGTATGCCATTCAAAACTGTCCTTACTGGGATGAAAGTGTGTGTGTGTGTATACATATACACACATACACATATACATAAAGAGAAAAGCTAATGTGCAGGAATATAAGTATTTAATGTTGGCCCTTCTAGTCTTACTCCTAGAAGAGAGTAGATCTGGAAGAGACAGAATGGACTGGCACAAATTTATGGGGAGTAGATGGGATCTAATTAATACAATGATAGCACCATCACCTATGTATTTATAGTGTACTTTATACTGTTTTACGAAATATTGCAGAAGATACACATTCTATTCAATATGGAAAAGTAATCTAAAAGAGCTCAAGGTCATGAGCATGACTTCGATTTTTCTTACACACAAAAGGTAACAATTTATTACTGGCAATTACATCATGTCGTGTGTGTACACGTGCATAAGCACTAATAGGATCACTGCTTTCAAATTATATGTCTCGATTAACGCATCCTTGAAGTAAATTTAGAATCTCTTTGGGAGAATAAATGCGTAAGATCCAAAAAATGAATGAGCCTCATTTGAGAGAAAAATCCCAACAACTCAACTTGCTATGCTAAGTCCCTATGTCAACAGGGCAGGATTCAAGGTCAGTGGTTAAGACAGTTGGCATTGTCTAGAAGTCAGGACTCCATCCACAAGGTCATAGTTGTACCCTCCCCCTGCCTTACTCCTATTTTCTGGATGACTTCTGACAAGTCAGAAGTTATTGATGTCTCACATATTCCTTAACTGAAAAAACTAACCACAATTTATGCCTTTTTCCTCTTTCACAGAGACTTGAAGTTGGGACTCATTATCCAGAGTTCTGCTTTGACCACATGAAGTTGAGAATGAATATTAGACGTTAACTCAAGGGGTAATGCTCACTCATCACAGGAGCCCAGTGCCTTCCAATAAGACTAATCCTAAAAATAACCTACACAACAGAATAACAGACCTTCACTTAATGACAGAGCCAGCCTTAACAACTACTGCTTATTTCACAGTCAAGGAAAGACAGAGAACCTGTTCAGATGAAACAGCATATCATCTAGAGAAAAGTGTTTTCTTCACCTAAAGGGCCTGGGGAGCCTACACTGAAGATGATTTAGTTCTGGAAAGAACTGAAAATCCCACAAGAATTTGCAGAGATGGCAACTACAACTACCTGAAAGCTGTGCCTAAGACTTAATACAGGGCCAGAATTTGGTGTGTGTGTGGGGGGGAGGGATGGGGGGATATTTGATTTTTTTTTCACCAAGCTAATTTTTGAATATGTAATCCTTTTACCGTGGCTTCTTCCCCAATTACAATTTGTTTGCTTAGTTTCTTCCTGTACAAATTTCCTTGAAAAGGGCTCATGAAAATAAATCACACAAACAATATATTCTTGAATGTTTAAAACTTTTTTTGGTAGTCTTTGTACTTGAAAGTCAGATTGACTATATATAAAGTTTGTAGCTCTCATTTTTCTTCCGAGTTTATTCGAAGGTGTTAGTTGTCTTCTCGTACTAAGATTTGCCAAGTCTGAGGCAAACCCGTTATTTCTCCTTTTAAGTGACTTGATCTTTCTGCATGGCCACCCACAGAATCTCTCTTTAAAGTCCAAGGACTTTGCTAGGATAGACCTCATGTTAACCATTCTGGGCCATTATCACCTAGTATGTGGTATGCTTTTTCAACATGTAAATTTAAATCTATTATTTCTGAAAAATTTTTCTTGAACTATTTCTAAATATTTATTCTGCGCCACTATTTTAGCTTTCTTATTCAGAGATTCTATTATGTTGAAACACCTTTTCCTGTCTGCTATATCTTACTTTTCCTCCAAATTTTAACAACGATTTGTTTTGTTTGCTTTTCTCATTTCTATTCACTATGCTCATGACCTTGTTTAGTGCATATTCTATCTTGCATTCCTACCAAATGTCCTCTTTTCTGAAATATGTTTAAACTTTTGCTCCTACTATGTTCTGATTCTGAATGTACGTTTTGTTGTCTTATTATTTCCCTGAGTTCTTGAATTTGTGCTTTACAATAAAGTATTGCTTCGTTTAGTTTAAGTGAGCAGCAGAAAGTGTGGTCAATTTTCATGAGTTCAATGACAACAGTTTTTTGTGAAGAGCTCCTGAACCACTGTTAAGTTCTCCTACTCTCTTCCACCGTTTGCTTAATCTAATTATCTGATGTGCCTGCTTCTCTGTTTTAAAGGATCATTACTGATGGCTGAATTTTCCTGGACTAACTCTTTATATCAAGTTGCTAATGGGGATGGAAGCGAGGTCTTAGGAGAGGTCAGAGGAGCCCTGTGAGCTTCACTCCCCAAATGGCTCTCTCCTCCTCTACCAGAGATAGACTGTTCTTACAAGCATGCCTCTGTTATTTCTCTAAACTAGGCCCAGGAAGACTGCACCTACCTCCTCCTCAGCCCAGATCACAGGCCAAATGTGGCAAGTAAAATACTTAACTTTGTACTTTAGGGTGAGTCCCCTTTACCAAAAAAAAAAAAAAAGTTATTAAGATTTCTTTTGTGGTTTAACATATAGTATACAATGGAGAACGTTTCACATCCATTTGAGAAGAATGTGTGTTCTGCTGTTGTGTGGAGTATTCCACGTGTGCTTGATAGGTCTAACTGGGTCATAGTGTTGTTCAAGTCCTATCTCTTTACTGATTCTGTCTGGTTGTTCTATTCATTATTGAAAATATGTAGTCTCCTTATTATAGAACTGTCTGTTTCTTCCTTCAATTCTGTCAATCTGTGCTTCATATATTTTGGAGTTTTGTGGTTAAATGTATGTAAGTTTATAATTTCTATTTACTTGCTAGACTGAACATTTACCAATGTGCAATGTCCTTGTCTCTTGTAACCTTTCCTGGCTTAAAGACTACTTTGCCTGACAATGATATAGCCACCCAGCCCTGTTACGGTTACTATTTGCATGTCATTCTCATCCTTTTACTTCCAACCTCCTTAAATCTTGAGTCCCTTCTACACAGCATATCGATGGACTATCTTTTTAACCAATTTCCAGTCTCTGCCTTTAAACTGAATTTAATTTGTTTATATATAATGTGATTACTAATAAAGGATCTCTGCCATTTGCTCTTTGTGTTTTGTTTTTTGTTCATTAATTCCTCCATTATTGCCCTTTTTTGCATCTAGTTGACTTGTAGTGTGCCATTTTGATTCCCTTTTCTTTCCTTTTCTATATATTTTTTAGTTATTTTCTTAGTTGTTATTTTGGGGATTATGATTAACATCTTAAACTTTTAATACTCCAGTTTGAATATCAACTTGATGTCAGTAATGTACAATCTCCATCTCCTCCTCTTAGTATTGTCATTGTCACAGATTCCATCTTTACGTATATGTGGCCATTAACACAGATTTATAATAGTAGTTACAAACCAAAAATAAAGTAATACTGGCTTTCACATTTACCTATGTAGTTATCTTAATCAGTGTCCTTCTTATGGCTTTAAGTCACTCTCTAGGTTCCTTTCACTCCCTCCTCAAGAACTCCCTGTACTATTTCTTATAGGTCAGATCTACCGGTAGCGAAATCCCTCAGGTTTTGTTTGTCTAGAAATGTGTTAATCTCTTCTTCATTCCTGAAGGATACTTTTGCCAGATATAGAATTCTTGGTTGACAGGCTTCCCCGTACCTCCCAGCCTTTCAGGATTTGAAATACATCATCCCCACCCCTTATGGTTTCCAAGAAATCAGCTGTTAGTCTTACTGAGGATCCCTTCTTTGTTAGAAGTTGCTTCTCTCTTGTGGCTTTTAAAATTGTCCTTGGGGTTCAAAATTTTAAATACATCTCTGTGTTCACTGAGCTTCTTGAATGTGTATATTCACATCTTTATCAGATTTGGGAAACTTCCCACCATTTTATCTTCATATATCTTTTCTGCCCCTTTCTCTCTTCTTCCTCATGTGGGACTCCTGAGATTCATATATTGGCATGCAGAGTGATCCCCCCACCAGTTTCCAGGGCTCTGTTCATTTCTCATTCTTTTTCTTTCTGCTTCTCAGTCTGGATAATTTCAATAATCTTATCTTGAAGTCTGCTAATCAGTTTTTCTGCCTGCTGAAATCTGCTACTGAATCCTTCTACTTAATTTTTTTTTTCATTTCAATTGTACTTTTCAGCTCCAGAATTTGTTTAGTTCCTTTTAATAATTTCTACCTATTGAGGTTCTTATTTTGTTTATACAACATTTTCCTAATTTCCTTTAGTTCTTTGTCCATGGTTTGCTTTAGTTCATTGAGGATTTAATACAGCTGGCCACACTTTCTGATTTCTTTGTATGTTTTTAAGTTATTTTAATTGGGAACTGGACATTCTGAGGATTATACTAGAAATCTAATCTCTCACTCTTCCAGGGCTGTTTTTGCTTACTGTGGGCTGGAGCCATCTGTATTGTGACTTTTCCAAACTATTTTTGCTTTTGTGTGGTCACTCAAGTTCCTGTTCCATTATCTCTGCAGTCAGCCAGTGACTGGACACAGATTTCCTTAAATGCCTGGCTCCAAAAGGCAGGGAGGGGATGGGTGAGAAAAAAGTACTGGTTCTTTAAATCTTCCAGTGCATGCCTTGGGTGAAACCTCTGCAGTCAAAAGGGCCCAAACCAAAGCAAATGTCTGTACTTATACCTCAGGGATCTGCCAGACTGACTTAAATATGCAACTTCATATTTTTCGAGGACAAGGTCTCCATTGCCCAATCCTGGCTTCAGCAAGCCACTGCGGAAACATGAGGCACTATCCCCCATAGACAGAAGGGCTGAGGAATGGGGGTGATCACCGGTTCATGCACACCAACCAACTGCCAAAGAACAGCCGCTGTTCCTTCATTCAGTGCTCTGGATTGTCTTGCATGTCCAATCAGGATTGAGTCCTGAAATGGTTGATTCTGCTCTTCTCCCACTCCCACCATTTAACGATTGTTTTGGCAGAGAGACCAACACCTAGAGCTTCCTACCCTGTCATTCCGAGTGGCATCCATCCCTTTTCTGGTCCCTTCTGGGAGCAGCTGCCCTAAGCCTTCTGTTCTGCTCAAACTAGGTTTGAGAAAGGGAAGAAGTTGTTTGGGAGGGCTTGTCTGTTCAGAAACAACCATTGTTAACAGCCTGGCACTCTAGATATTTTGCTACGAATTATTTTCCATATGCAGGTGTACATAGTTTCTTTTACTGAACACGTTTCGTAGAATTTTTTTTTTACTTAAAAATTCATGAACATTTTTTCAAGTTAATAAATACTCATATGTGCCATCATTTTGTCTAGTCATGTATTATTCTAAGGTATGAAATCATCATAATTTACTTAATCTTCTGCTCTTAGGCTGTTTCTAACCTTTATTTTTCTGACAAACAATTCTGTAATAAACATTCTTATAACTAAATCTTTGAGCACATCCTAATTGATTCCCTTAGAATAGACCCTCAGAAGTAGATTACGCATATAGCACATTTCAATGGCTTCTGAAACAAAGCCAAATAAGTTTTGGACAATAAGTTTTCTAAAAGAAAATTAGAGAGCTTTCCAGAACTGTCCTAGAATAGCTCCAAAAATGTGATCTAGGGAATCAGTAACTATAAATCAAGAATGAAGCATGAGATCATTTAAGATGGAAATTTTTAGTTTCTTCAGGTTTGTTCCACTTTTCCTCTGTACATACACTCACACATTCCTACTCTCTCTCTCTCTCCCTATGATTAGAAATTCTTACATTGAAACAAGCAAGTAGAGGCTACTAAAGAGAGAAGCATATGAAGCTGAGTAAGTAATTAGGAACAGATAAAAGAGGGAACTAGAACAGAAAATGATGACTATGAGAACTGAACTAGTACTTTCATTCGATTACTAGAAATCTCACGCTCTGACCACATTACATAGTCTAACCCCATTATTGATACTTTCTCATGAGCTCATTCTGTAATGTGATATACACCATTATTTATTTCATAGCATAACACACAATAGACTAAAATTTTCTTTATTAAAGCCAAGGTTCTGCCAGGCTTGTTCTAGTTTACATGGTTACCTACATTCCAATACAGCTTAGAAAGCTAACAGGGCTCGGTGAATTAATCAGTTTACTATGAAAGAGCTGCTGGCTCCACTGGTTCTCTTCTAAAATATCACATTACCTCACTCTGTGACCATGAACGAACTGATCCGCCGCCACCAAAGCTCAATGAGCCGTGTTAATGATCATGGGAATTACTTCCAACCAGCCATTCTTGGCTTCTCTGAGCCAAAAAATAAAATGTAGGTAGCAAGCAAATTTAGAAGCAAGGTTTTTCTCTTGCTTTTCCCTCAAACTGGAAAGTGAACATGAAATAGAGGTTAAGGGAACAAAAGGGCTGGAGAATCAACACCTTGAGCAGCATTCCTCCCAACTCTCCCACAGACTCTCTTCTCAACCAAATGGCACACCAAAAGATGCCACCAATACCTAGTTATTAGACAAAAGACGTTTTTAACAGAAAAGCCTTCGGATCATGAGACTTGACCACTATTTGCTTTAATAGTCCACAAGAGGGAGCCCTTAGCCACTATTATCTGCCACCTGAAAACCATAACAACCATTTAGATGCACATAATCATGAATTACCCTTGGAGATTGTTTAAAAAAATTTTTTTTTAATTCAGGGCTGTAAGGCTTTAGGACAAGGCCATGTTGAATAATTGAATAAAAAATCTGAAGACATTCTATATCCTAACCTTCCCTTTAATTTTCCTAAAAAAAAAAAAACAAAAAAAAAAAAACAGGAGCCATATCTGAAAGCCTATTGTTAATAGTGAATAAGTACATTTATCTACATCTATGAGGTAAGTTTTCTTGGAAGAGTTTTCACATTTAGCATGCATGGGAGGGTGAGCAAAGGGCTTAGGGCAATGTTCTTTAGTAGAGTACCCCGTGCTAACACGAAGAGGCAGTCCAGCAAAATGGGCTTTGGAATTACATACCTGAGTCTGAATTCCCTGCTCTGTCATTTTTACTAGTCTTGTGACATTAGGGAAGTTATTTAAGATCTCTGATGCTCAGTTTCTCAGTTTCCTCACTATAAAATAAGCCTCACAGGGCTGTTGTAAAAATTAAATGAGATAATACATGCAATATGTCTTTTTGAGTGAAGAATAAAACATTAATGCTCAATTTATTACAAATACCAAGTATTTTCTTATTGAGGTATATCTGATGTATTAGTTTTAGGTTCAAATATTTTTAAACACATGACTTCACACTTTTTAACAAAATCAGATTTATTCTTCATGACAGCATAATTTTACCCTGAAGACCATTGCATACTTTTACATACTATAGAAACGAATGCTGTTAGTTGTCGATTTGTCTCATATGGCCTTTATCATCATCATCATCAGAGAGATGAAAATTAAAACCACAATGAGATATCACCTCACACCTGTCAGAATGGCTATCATTGATAAATCAAAAAAACAAGTGTGGGCGAGGATGTGAAGAAACTATGTAAATGTCTAACCACTATGCTGTACAACTGAAACTAACATAAAATACTGAATGTCTAACAAAAGTGCACACATTTAAAAGATTTCAAAACATAAATACAATTTAATTCCTTTAAAATGAATAGACAGTCCAAGATTCACTACAAATCAAAGAACTGAGTTACTCATAATCTCAAATTAGATCAATGTGAACATGAGAAATAAATAACCAGTACTCTTTCCCTTAACCAATTTTTATAACCTTAGTTTGCAAAATTCAATGTTCACCCTGACCTGATTTGATAAAACAGTCAATATAAAATCCTCTTTAAAAATTAGTCTTATTGTTATGGATTAGGCATTTTCCCACCCTTCAGAGATGGGTTATGTCTTATGTTGGGTCCCTCTTATGCTTAAACTCAGGACTGGAACATAGCTCCTTATATATTACATTCTTAATTCCCTCATTAGTAAGCTGAGAAAGAAGAAAAAAAAGCACACAGGCCTTAACGGCTAACATAAAAAATAACGCCTAATGTTAAAACTCCAAATTCTCCAATTTTCCAAAGCACAAGTAGAATTAAACTACCATTAAACTGTATTCTTATGAAGGTCCAATCCACATCAGTTTCCTAATTTATGCTATGAAGTTATCCAGGAGATAAAAATATTGTATTACTTCGATTTGGGACAAAGAAACAAAAATCAGTTGTTTTCAAATGCAGGCATTTCACAATTACCTGGAAACTAGGTAAGTTTTTAAAAACACACACGTGGGCAGAATGCTCTTTTCTAATTCAATTCCATACAGCAGCGCTCGTCTCTACAAGCACTGCTTCAGCAACGGGATTGTTACAGAAAGGATGGAAAAAGGACACGAGGTTGTTGCTTCCTGTGGTATCTCCACCAACTAGTACAGAAATGTTGTTTTCGAAATAATCAGATACAGTTTCAAGACAAATGAACGACTAGGAAAAAACTAAATTAAATAGGAACTCCAGACAAAATTTGACTTTAGTCTACAAGACCACAGCTCTAAGTAGAGGCTGGCATGGCTCATGTTTAAAGGAGAGACTAAATTACAAATGATGGATAACCACTTTGGCAGAGTAAAAAATAATGGCTGAAAAAAAAAAACACTCTTGTAAATAGGAAAGCAATGACTTTCCAATGCAGTGCAGTACAAAAAATAAGAAAAACACTATAACGAAGAAAAAAATCATGGCTAAGGTAAATGCCAACCAAAAGTTTTATGCTAAAAGTGAGAAACAATAAAAGCTTCTGAATATAACAGGATCTACCCTTGTGTGGGAGTTACTATATACTAAAGACTGAGATAATCTAAGACAATAAAATCAGCATGACATAGCTTTTACGTCCAAAATACACATATAAACAGATGTTCTTTCTGATCATATAACTAAACACGAAACAAGTATCTAACAGCCCTGTTAGGAAGACAAGAAACAACCCAAAATCAAATACACATGAGGCTCTACGGGAAAATTTAGGGAGAGTTTTGTATGTTTTCATAGTAGGACATAATAATAAAACAACATGAGACACAACAGAAAGGCAGCAACCAGCCTGAATTTGGTTAACAGTTAATACAGATTATACTTGGAGAACAAATGAGATCCTATAAAATCTAACTGAGAGAAGATATACAGTTTTGGTCAATTTGATGTAACAAAAATATATTAAATCTTTACTATGAGCCAGAGGCTGCTAGAAACCAGGAACAAAAAAAAAAAAAAAAAAAAAGAGTAAGACTGAAACCTTAGGTTAAGAGCTTTTAGGCTACAATTTAAATATCCTGAAAGGTTTACTTGCTGCCCTAGCATGGGGTGGAATAAAGTGCTAAAATGAATAAAAAGCTCAAGATAATGAGCAAAACACATTTACATTGGAATGGAATATTATCTTTTGCCAAAAGTAACAGAAAATGGAAAAAAAAACGCATTTGTGTAGAATGGAAAAAACTGTAAAGAAATACATCCCTTGTATTGTCCAACGTTGGCAGAGACTGCAATGCCTTCCAGTCTAAGTGACGTCAATACGCTTTGGTGAATTCCATGAAAAGTAGTAACTGTCAGGCTGGCACTTTCCATTACTATTTAATAATCATGACAGAATCTTTCAAAAGAACACATCGAATTTTCTAAGTATATACGTGGAGTATAATTATAATAATTCCTTTAAAGATGTTAGTATTTCTTATTATGTAAGCTCAAAATAATGTGTAAGTAAATGAAATACTTGTTAAATTTAGGGACCTATAAATTTCTTATTATTTTTTACCCTCCCACCCCTATCCTGCTCTCCCACTGGCCTTGACATCTGCAAGGCCGAAACGGATCTTCTTCCCCAGGGAGGCTCGGACACTCACTAAGGAATCCTTGAGGTGGTCATTGGAAAGAAACCTAGGTATAGGACAGGAGCACCCAGGCAGCGCCAAGGTCAGGACTGAGAACGAGGAAACGAGTCGGGAGATACTATTTAAAATCAGTGACGCCGCCAACCCAACGGGGGCATCCCAGGTGCAGCCCCGGGGTCCCTGCCAGGGTCCCTGCCGGCCCCCAGCGCAACCCCACCCCGCACCGCCTGCCCTCCTTCTGCTCCTGAGTCTCTGCAGAACCGACCTCGGCTGCTCGTTCCCCATCAGGGACATATATATTTAGAGCAAACAGGATGAATTTTGACAAAAAGTCAATATGGAATTCATCTCATCGAATCTGATTTAGATCAAAATATTATTTCAAGAGGCCAGATTAATGGACAAATGAATAGAGAAAAATATCTGGAGGAATATTTGGAGCTCCTAATCCAGCCCACTTACTCAGGAGGAGGAAACCAAACCCAGGCGTCTCCTGGTTGTCTCTAGCTAGAGTTGAGTGAAAGCAGAAATTTGAGAAAGTTTCCCTTTTTCAGATGAAATCAGTTTTTCTGTATTCCTAGTTTCCTCAAAATTCTAACAAGGAATAAATATTGAATTTTATCAAATGCTTTTGTGGTATGGGTCTATCCATGACTTTTCTCTTTTAGTAAATGTAGGGAATTACAATGCTTGATTTTTGAATGTTAAACCAACCTTGCATTTCTGGAAAAATACAAATTGAGTCAAAATATAAAATTCTTCTTATAAATTGGAGACTTGATTTGATAACATGTTATTTAGGATGTTTCATCTATATTCATGAGCGATATTGGCTGTAATTTTCTGTTCTTGTCATATCTTTGTCATGTTTAGATCAAGATTATGCTGGCCTTATTACATAAGCTGTGAAGTGTGTCCTTTTTTTAATCTTATTCTCTAGAAGAGTTTGTAGATGAAATTTTAGTCTGAGTCATTTTTCCCCCCATCGCTCTGATACTATCTTTCCTTTCTTTGTCATTCAGCTTCTCGGCTTCTGTTGAAAGTGAAGCACGCTGCGTTTCTGGCCATGTCACAGTCACTGCTTTGAAGGTAATAATTTTCTTTTTCTCTCAATACTTTTTAAATATTTTCTCTTTGATTTTGGTTTGAAGTTATTCTATGATACGTCTAGGTGTGGTTTTCTTTTAATGTTTCTGTACTTGAGGTTCATGATGCGTCTTGACTCTGTATCTTAATGTCTTTTATCAAGCTTTAGAGATTTGTCAGTCATTATCTTTTCAAAGATTCTTCTACTATATTCTCCCTCCCCTCTCCTGGAACCCTAATCACCTTTCCACACATTTTGTGCCAGATTAAAGATAGAAGATTAAAACTTTTTAAACCTTTCTCCCTTTGACGAGTGGGGTCTGTGTCCTCTCTGCGTGAATCTGACTGAGTTCGCTGTGTGATAACAGCAGATCAGAACATAAACACAGGATGTTGAACCAGTGCCCAGGCCCAGACCATCGAAGACCAAAGCGCCCACACTTCTCTCTTGGAATGCTTGGTCTAGGGTAAGTCAACTGCCAAGACCAACTACCCTGAGACTATTGTTTATGGAAAGAGAGGATTCCTGGCCAGCCCCGGAAATTCCTGCCATCGTAGCCCTGGCACCAGATACGAGTGCAGAAGCCATCCTAGGTGTTCCGGCCCCAAGAGACAACATGTAGAGAAGACCAAGGCCTCAGACATGTGGACCTAAAGGAGCCATCCCAGCCATCTTGAGCTGCTTGAACTACCCCAGCTGAAGATGAAGACATTGTGGAGCACAGACAAATCTAAGGTGGACTGAATCACTAACCCTCAGAATTATGATCATTACAAAAGGTTGCTGTTTAATACCAATTAAGCTTTAGGGTCATCTGTTACTACTGAGAGAGGTAACCGTCCACAGAGGCCCTGAGTGTCCATGTACACACTCTTGCTGGATGTGTAAGAATGTGTCAAGCCCTGATGCATCTCCACCTGGGCCACTTTCCAGGGCTGTGTGTGTAGCTAGTTACCTTGAGGGATAAGTAACATCTTTTCCTGGGACACAGAACAGTCTTACTATAAAAGGGGTAAATTCCCCAAGCTCATTGTTCCTTAGATGTGATGCAAACCCACTGTTTGCAGAATACTCAAGTTAACCCGTATAGCCACTGTAGGACATGGGGGTGCTGGACATGCCAACACAATACATGGTGTTTGCTGGTCCATGACTATCAAGGTCCTTTGTCTCTGACCCCGGACTCCTGTGTCTTATGCCAGCTTCCACGAAGCAGTAGCAGGTTAACTTATCTGCTAGCTTACGAGGGAAAATCCCAGACCCGTCACGATTTTTGACAGGTACAAAGCAATACATAACTGGAACACATCCCATGGCTTTTTTGTATTTCCTACCTTTTGTACCTCCTTGTGTTTCATTCTAAGTATTTTCTTGTGACCTATATTCCAATTCACTGTCTCTTCATTTTGGTCTTATCTACTGTTAAAATCTTCTCCAGTAAGTTTAAGGTATGGTATTTTTCAGCTTTTAAAACCTTCATTTTTAGGATCCCTTGTGGATATTTCTACTGTCTGTTGTTTCCTCTTCATTTTTGGTCACATCTTCTCTCTTGATGCCTTTTTGTTTTTAATTCAGTGCTTGGTATTGCATATGAAAAATTCAGTGGCAATCTGACGCTTAGGGTAATGTCACAGTCTTCCAAGAGGGATTAATATTTATCTCTGGCAGGTGGCTAAGAGGCACTAAAGTTACAGATCACCTTAACCTAATCAATGACTGAGATGTTTCAAAGCTGGGATTTATTTGTAAGGTATAGCAGCAGCATGGGGTTCCAACTTAAGCATCAAAGGTTTACCAGGACCAATCCCCAAACCTTGGTGACCCATAAATATCTGTTTTGTTTTTCTGGCCTTAAGTGTCCATCAAAATCTCTGCTCAGCTTCTCATCTACCTTCCCCAGAATCAACGGATGCTACTAAGGGGAAAAGCAGCCTGAAATGCCAGACTCGTCTCTCTGCCTTAATAACATTCTGATATACTCAAAAATACATGTCTTTCATATTTTGCCTAATTCATTTTTATTGGGAATGTCAATCTAAACAATTTATCTAACTTTATCAAAGTGGAACTTCTCCAAAAACAGATTTAATGTGTTTAATACTTAAGGGTTTTAGAAGTTCTGTTTCTTCCCTTTTCTCCATTATGGGCCAGACCCACATAATATTTATTTATTTATTTATTTATTTAAATATGCACACTATGAAACATCTTTAAAGTTGATATGAATTTTCAAATGGACCAAAAGATACACCTTTTTAATCATGCAAAACCCTTAGAAAATGTCATTTGCCCAAAAATGCCAGGAGCAGTGAAGATAAAAACATTTGAAGTCACACACACACACACACTTTAAAAAGAAAAAAAATGAACTAAAGTAATTTCACATTTAAATTAAAAAGAAGAAAAACTATCAGTTTTCATATTTCGGCCTCTAAACATTTTACTAACATTGCCTAGAAATAAAATATTTATCATGACCTAGTGTTTTTAAAACATTCAAAACATAATATAGTTTTCTTATATTCTTTTTCCTGTGGTAAATTATGTAATTTTATGAAAATCTGAGGTTTACTCAAAGTCTGAGAGAAATATTACGTCTGGCAACACTTACCGTGAAAAATACGAAAATCAATATATGGATGAGAACCTCTCCTTTCTGATTCGAATCCTGCTCGACTCCTTACACGGACATCTCCTAGACAGAATAAAGGACAAAATGTAAGTTTAGAAGGGAAGAAGCTCCCAAATGCAACAAAGGTCTATGTGGTATCGTGGTCCTAAGTAATGGCCCACTAATAATTTATATGGAAGAAGTAGTTCTGAGGTGATTTATTTGAAGAGTTTATAAATTTTCAGCACTGAGTTATAAGGCTAGATTGAGTTTGTCTTTTAAAAATTTACTCCTACAATAATGATTATAATTCATATTTTAAAGTTAGCCTTCTGAAAGATGACTCAAGTGTATTATAATTCAACCCTAATATCTTATTACTCACATGGAGTTAAAAAAAATTCTCAGCATAAAACTTTAAAAAGCCAAAGCAACAAGCAAATATTTATGAAGTGTCTACTCCATACCTGGAACTATACTACAGGATATGAAGAAATAGAAAATACATTACCTAGTCTCGAGTGGCTTACAATTTTTTAAATGTACAGAAAATTAAAATGTTAAAGATTTTACCTTAAATATTTACTCTGATCAGTCTTCCCTTTTTCTCACTGACAGTGGGTATTCCCAAGGCCTTTAGCTGGTTCTTAAACTCTGATCTTATAAGCTCAGTAAGGTTTCCATATGTGTCCGTATGACACTCGAATATACTTCTCCATACAGCGCCACTGCAAGCTGTATACCAGGCACTCTTTTTTGTGCCTCATAGGCATTATTTTAATTCACTAACCAACTGAATCTTTATCCCATTTTACAGATGCAGAAACTGAGATTTTTGAGAAGTAGCAGGTATGCCACAAAACTAGTGTAAAGGGGATCAAGATTTAAACCTACGTCTGTGGGCTCCAAAGATGGTACCTTTCTCACTATACTTCCACAGCCTCCGAGTTCATGACCTTTAAGTCTTCGGTCCCTATCCCTGCAATTCCACTTGTCTCGAAGGCTTTCCTGCTTACTCTTCGTTTCTCTAGGTAAGGCCACCATTTCTTTTGAGGCTCATGTCATCTACCATGAGCCCTTCCCACAATGATTAATCACTACTCTCACGTGGTGATTCCTCACTCTGCAATAAATGTTTACTGAGCACCCAACTACATATCAGGCACAAGAAATACAGCAGTGAGCAAAATATATAAAGTCACTGTCTTCATGAAGCTTATCCTTTCATGGTGACAAGTAACAAATAAATAATTTCGTCCTTTGGAAGATGGCAACCGGTAACATGGAGAAAACGAAAGCAAGGTAAGAGGAGTAGGGTAGGAGTGGTTAATGAGTGGTCAGAGAAGGCTTCACTGACAAGGAGGCATTTGAGCAGAGACTGAAGGAACTGAGGCCATTAGCCATATGGCTATCTGGAGGAAGAGGTTTCCAGACATAAGAGTGAGCAAATATGAATACCCTTAGATGGGAGCATGCTTGACATATTCAAGGTCAAGCAAAGAGGCCAGTATGGCTAGAGTAAGGAGAGGCAAAGTCAGAGAAGTAGGAGGTGCAGGTCATGCTGAACCTTTGTGGGCCACTATAATAGCTCTGATTGCTATTCTATGATAGAAAACCATTAGAGAATTCTGACAGAGGAGTGAGAGTAGTTTGACTTCTATCTGGAACGGTTCGCTCCGAATGGGTAGACTAGAATTGAGTAGAGGCACAGAGGTAGACACAGGGAGACCAGCTGAAGAGCATGTGCAGTACACGAGGCAACGACTATGGCTTGTGGAGGGGGGGACGTGGGGAGATGCTGGTCAAGGACTACAAAGTTTCAGTTATGGCAGCTAAACCTGGACCTCTAGTGTACAACAATGTGACTACAGTAAACAATAAAAAATAATAACTATGGCTTAGATGGGATGATAATAGCACGGAGGTGGTAGAACTCTGGATATATTTTGAAGGTATCAGCCAAGAAGATCTGCTGCTGAAGTAGATATCAAGTATGTAAGAAATACAGGTCTAGAATGACTCCAAGTTTCCCAACCCGACAACCAGAAGAATGGAGTTACAATTTCTGGGGTGGCAAGACCACAAAATGAACAGCCTTGAGAAGACAAATCTTTTAACAGACATGTTTGAATGTGAAGTGCCTATAATACACCATGTGAAGATGTCCTACAGAGTTAAAAAAAATATGAGTCTAAAGCTCTGTTTTAAGGAGAACGTGTTTGCAGAGAGAGTTGGAGACAGTAAAGAGGTAAGGGCTGAACATCTGTGGGGGAAAATGTGTACCAGAGTAGAATGAAACTGAGACAGGTAAGATACACAAGGTAAGTTAAAGAGGGGAAGAAAGGAAGAAGAGCAGAAACAGGATACTGGAGAACTTAGGCTTGAGAGTATGAAAAGAAATTAGGGAAAGAGGCATAAAAAAACAAAACAAAACCTAGAAGTAGGTAAAGGATAAGGATGGCTCAATATCATAGAATTGAGGGAGGACTTCTAGGGATGGGAGTAGTCATGAAAGATGCCTCTAAGAAAAGGTGAGAAAATCTGCCTATTGGAATCTTTCTGAATAGTATGAAATAAAGTACAAAGGATCAAGAAATGTGTGGAGAGAGAGACAAATCTGGCAAAGGGTGGGAGAAAGTTATACATATATACACATCCAAATCCACTTTACCTTGTAAACTGAGTAATATATTAAAAACTTAAGAATTGAGATTAGAAGAAAATAAATGGTCTTCCTTACTAGCCAGCTAAGAACAAAACACATCTGGTGACAGGACTACCTGATTAGGCATTTCATAGCCTCATCTTTATCTCTGTTAGCATGGGCATTTGTTTAGTATTTAACAGCACTACAAATCTAAGACTCTTGTTATGAAGAATGAATAACAACTTAAATCTGCAATTTAGATGCAATTTAAAGCTGGGCACTAGCGACAGAGTCCTAGTTATTAAGTCAGAGATTTCTCAATTACCTATAACTCTTTATTCACACCAGATTCAATACTGGTTTCTAACCTCTGACCTTCAAAGTAATAGATTATTTCTGCTGAAAACAGTGATAAAAAACTAATGAAAGATTATCTCAATTTCAAATAACAGTAGATAACAAAATTAACTGATATTGGTACAAAAAAAATGCTTACCTAGCATACGAATATACAATGCAGTCTGATCAGAACTGTCATAGGAAATAGCTCCACGCCTCTAGAAAAAAAATACACACATTTAACACATAAAAATTAAATATGATATCAAATTCAACAAGCATGTATTTATTATTTATGATTTGTGAAGCACAATGCAAGAAAAGTTGGATATACAAAACGGAATTATATACAGCACAACCTACAGTTGTGAGGAAGACAAATAATTACAATAATACAGTATGGTTGAGCTCTACCACAAAAGTAGATGCAGAGTGAGGAACATGCCGTAGGTACAAATTTAATGTTGAAATATGTCAGACAAGCCCACTTGGGGACAGACCTTCTGCAGAGGTAAACAGAACTGAAGAAGAGATATGGTTCAACTGCTTTACCATTCCCTTCCTATAAACATAAACGAATAAGCAGATAAACAAGAATCATCCAACATTTGAAGAAATCCATTAGCTAGAAACAAGTGAAACAAAAAATGAAATGGCTCAGAGGCTAGAAAGTAGAAAAAAAAACTAGTGTACTCAAAGAGAATTGAGAAGACACTGAATTTTTTTAAAAAAAGGGTACCATTGAAAGAGAGCATATTTTAAAATATATTTTATGTTTAAAAATAAACAGATATAAAAATGTATCTTGCCACATTATTCATAACAGCCTAAAACTGGAAATAACCCAAATGTCCATCAACTAATGAATGGATAAAATGTGGTACAGCCATACAATGGCATAATATTCAGAAATAAAAAGGAATGAAGTACCAATAAATGCTACAACGTGGATCAACCTTGAGAACGGTATGGTGAGAGAAAGGAGCCAGTCACAAAGTACCATCAAGTATATGGTGCCATTTATAAGAAACATCCAAAACAGGCTAATCCACAGAGACAGAAAGTAGGCTGGTGGTTGCCCAGAGCTGGGAGGGTTGGCAGGAAACGGGGAGTGAATGCTAATGGGTAGAGGGTTTCCATGTGAAGTGATGAAAATGTTCTCAAATTATTTGTGCTAATGACTACATGACTCTGAAAACACTCAAAACCACTCAATTGTGCACTAGATAGGTGACTTCTATAGTATTTGAATTATATCTCAATAAAGCTTTTATAAAAAAACAGATATTGCAAATTTAAAATATAATTATTAAAATAAAAAAAAGTTTATCAAAGCTAAAGCCCCCTCAGCAAGTTCTGCCAACTCTACCTTAGCACCCATCGCTTTTCCTCTCTCTTCACCTCACATTCTGTCTCAGGTAACAGCATCTGTCACCTGGACTCCTGCCACGGGCTGCTGACTGGTTTCCCTGATGCACCTCTGGGCCCTCAAGTCCACTCTTCACATAGAAGCAAGAGTGAACATTTCAACCACCGCTAAAAATCCTCCAACGGCTTCCCACTGCACTTGGAATCAAATCCAAATGCCAAGCTCTGAATTCCAAAGGCCTCCGTGATCTGCCGACCTCTCACCTTCTTCTCACCTCTACGACCCAACCATGCTGGCCTTTCTCTCCTTCAACCTTGCCGAATGTTCGGCCTTTACACTTGATGTTGCCCGGTCCACTACCACTGCATCACTGTTCCATTCTGATCTCTCAGGCTCTAGATGAAATGTCATCTCTTCAGAAAGACATTCCAAGACTACCAAATCTGAAGCCACCTGAGAGTCACCCTCTTCCACAAGTCTCTGCCTTCACGCTTTGAGATCACGTAGCTGATGTCACTTTGCTTGTTCTAAAATAAAAGCCTCCCAAGAGCAGAAACTGTGTCTGTCTTATCCCCATTGTATCCCTGGTCTCCAAAATGGTAGCTATTATTTAGTAGACTCTAAAATATTTAGTAAATGATTAAATGCATTTATTACAAATAAATTAATGAATAATTTATAAGTCGATGAATAAATTAATGAATACCAGAACCAATATAAAGACATTAAAAACCTAGAAGATAAAAAAACCAAACCTCCTTTTAGAATCTAAGTTATGTGGAGGCAGAGACTTTGTTCACTACTGTATCCACAGATCTAGAATAAATCCCAAGATTTAGAACAATGCCTAGCACATCAAAAGTGGTCAACAATATTAAACAAACGGGTAAACAAATTCTTAGTAAGTAGCAATAAATAGAACTAGTGCCACAAGTTATTAATAAAGTAGTGTGGACACTACAAAGAAATAGACAAAACAGCCATTAGAAAACTTAGAATCAAATACAAGAATGTACAGTAATTCGTATATGATAAGTATAGGATTTAAAATCTGTGGGGAAAATATAGATTTTTCTATAAAATATAGAATAAAAAATGTTATATTAAGAGGCTGCTACCTGGAAAAACGAAAAGCTATGTCATTACCTTCCTACTAAAATAAATTATGCACGGAACAAAAATTTAATTGTAAAAAATTAAAGCACAAAAATATTAGAAGAAAACATGACCACATTAAAAAAATCTTAAATAGGAAAGGCCTAACTGCTCTATAAAAACCAAGTCATGAAAATGAATCACTTCAGCCAGTTAAAAGTTAAATTATATATGGTAAAGTGTATCATAAACAAAAGCAAAAGACAAACCTAAAACCAAGAAAAAATGAGTTCAACAAGATACAACAAAGGGCTAATTTTTCCCTACTAATCCTAAAAATGAAAGGAAAAAGACATGACTCACAAATTAATTATAAAATGATGAATAGTGTAAAGTACAGGTAGAACATAAACATTATTCACAAGAATAATAAAGCAATAAACAAAAACTGTTCGACTTCATTAACAAAAGAAATACACATTAAAGCAGAGAGATCACATTTTTACACACTATAAAAAAAATTTACTTTATTTAAAGCCCTCATTTGGATTTAGTATGCAAAACAACTCCCAAATCATAATCTTTTTAATGCTTAAAATTTAAAAGAAAGATATAAGTTAAACTCTTATATGACTTAATGTATCCTTAAAAAAACAAAGCCCAAAAATAACCATTCATGAAATGTAAAAAAATAAAAAAACAAAGTTCCAAACAAAAATAAAATTCTAATTCTCAACAACGGCTGCCTCCAAGGAGGGAGAAGGACACAGGGTAGGAGGAGGATTTTCCCGATGTATATTTGATCCTGTAGCATGTATAGTTATCGTATATTCATAAAATAAATCAAACTAAAATTTAAAAGGTAAAATATTCAATTATAAAGAAAGCTATAAAGAAAAGCATCATCTCAATTCCCAAGAGACTAACTCATACAGAGAAGCATCATCTCAATTCCCAAGAGACTAACTCATATAAAACACACTCCTGGCAGCATCGTGTTTACAAGTGTCTATCCCGACAGAATCTCCTCAGGAAGCCTCCTGAATTGTTTCACGTTCATTCTGAAGCAGACGGCCACTAAGATGACTTGGTACAGAAAGCCACCACTCATACCTGCTGTTCTAACCTCCACCCCAAAGATGTCTACCATATTACATTACAGGTCTCCCCTTAATACTACCATGTTAAGGGAAAACCTAGCAGCCTGGAAAGCACAGACATGGAAATAAATATTTCTATCAGCTAAATCATATTAATGGGACTACAGATACCATTACATAATACTCTATCTTGGTGACTACCTATCAATCTGCCAACATCCAATAATAACTTGTAGGTAGCATTATGATTTTTTTTAACGTAGGAAGGATATTTACTAAAACAGCCACTAATTAGAAAGGTAAAATCTCATATATTACTTCACATATTAAAGACTGAGACTAGTATCAACTCTGTTAAAAAAGACAGTATAAGTCAAAACTGAGTAATGAACATTATCTAGATTATGGCTATGGCATACTAAATTTATTTTAAGATAATCGCTTTAGACTTATTTATAGAGGTACTAATTTAGATATTAAAATGGTAAGGTCTGTATTTGTTAATCATAATAAAAACTTGGCAAAAGGGGAGAAGTTAATGTTAAATAAATATTAACCAATTACAAGAGATGTGAAAAATATTCAAGTATTCTATTCACTAATAATTTAAGTAATTCTGGTCCATAAATACTTGGCTTAAACACTATACTAAACCACAAAACTCTTATGATTCCAAACAAAACAAAAAATATTTTTAAGAATGGACTTAAAATGTGTCTGAAACCATCAATGAATATACCCTGAATGATAGTTCATTTATCACCTCATGGACCAAGATTAAAAGGAATATTATTAAATTCCCTCATTTAAGCAATCTAGGTAGAATAATCTAAAGTAACTCATTTTGGAAAAATACACTGTAAATTATTATAACAAAAATTTTATTTCCACATTAGAATGTTATTTTAATAAATAATTATATGTGCTTTATATACCAACACTGCAGCACAGACTTGACCTACATATTTTTAAAGTTTAAAAGCCATATATTAGTAAAACTCTACTTTTAATAAAAATTGTAAAACATTTAATCAAAATTCCATGTCACACTGTCAGTCATAAAACACTCTGAGCTATCACCCACATTCCCACTTCACCTAAGCAGTGAAGAGAAGTAACCGAGAAGCTCCTACTCGTGACTTTTCTAATTTAGCCATCCTGGGAACAGCTTGTAAAGCAACCCTATAGGTCAAAACATGGGTGAGGCTGAGCTAATCAGAAACTGACAGCAGCAGCACCAACAAGTTAAACTGTAAGGTTCCAAAAGATCTACTGCCACTAACAGGAGTTTTGAATGTCCCAGTAAGACACTCACCTTGAATAAGGGTGAATCACTTTTCCGTAAGGTTTGGTTTACAAGGTAAATGACAAAAGGTGTAAGTAAAAGTTGTTCCTGAGATTAGTTAATACGTACCTTTCAAAGACAGACATGTTTTCAAATTGAGCAAAGATATTTTAAGTGCTATTGTTTTTATCTTGTTCAAGTTTCCACAAAAATGATCTATTGTGCAGAAGTGTGTGCATTTCCCTTACATGATAAAACTAATAATATATTAACTGACACTTGCTGAGCTCCTTCCTACTCTGTGCCAGAAAATGTTCCAAGTGCTTTCACACGAACTCTCACCCCACACAAGGCCTCTACGAGGTAGGTTTTATTGGCCCCGTTTTGCTGATAGTGGTCAAAGGGCTTAGACAGAGTAGCACTAAATTAATTTTTTTGGTAATATTACCAAAAAAATATCAACATACTACAAAAGATCAAGCCTAGTCAAAGTGCTGAATGCAGTTTTCTCTGACACAGTAAAATGAATTTTTTTCAGAGTATATTCATCTTACACATTCAAAGACTACATTGGTCCACTGAACAGTATCCCTCCCATTCTTATTCCCTACGCAAACATATACTTTTTAAAAAAATGACAAAATATTAGCATTCTTTTTGCTTAAAAACTTAAAATTTTTTCGTGGTTATAAAAACAAAGTAATGTCTCTGAAAACATCCACAATTCAACCAATGTATTATTAACTTGACCTTCATTCAATAACTTGGCAAGCTAATCCTTGAAAAACAATGAGCAAATAGCTGTCAGTGAAAAATCAGTTCACTTACAAAACACAGAGATTTAAAAAAATTGAGTATATTGTTTTTCTTTAAGAATTTTTCAATCATATCACTAGGAAAAAAGAACTGCTTCAAGTAAGAGAATTTTACTGTAATTTTTCACATTATAGATAATTTTTCACATTACCTGTAATGTAAAAACTTACAGATAAGGGATTAAAGCCTTGCTTGAAAAAGAAATTTAACTTTATAGAAGCTTTTGTGTTGCTTAGTAAACAGTGATGCCTTATAAATTTTAAGTTAATGCTCTTCAGCTTATTAATACAAGAAGAAAAAAGCTGCTTGGTGGAAGGTAAAATCATTCTAATGTGAGTATAGAAAAAATAACTTAAAATCATCTAAAATATTTCCTACTTTACTCTCATCCAGATAGTAAATGGCTAGCATTCTATCAAGCATTTCTCAAGCCTGATATTTAGAATTCAAATTCAAAAACAACAGATATGTAATAACAAGTTTTCAATATATCATAAGACATACATTTTAGAAGTAAGGCCTTAAGAGATTACGATAGATTGGTAGTATTTAGTTTCTAAAAAGTTTATACACTGTAATTGTTTAGAAATCCTCAACAACTGTACTTTAAATTTATAAGCATTAGTAAATTCTTTATCGCCAAAAGAATGTTTAAAATATGCACACTAAAAATCTAAATTGTTTAATAATGTCATGATCTCAAAAGCTAAACTGCTTTAATCATAAAAACTTCTTTAAAGGAATGATACTGAGGAGAGCTACTTGGATACCGAAGACTGATACCATAAAAAGCCCTTGGGGAGGAATAAAGTGGAAGAAGAAACATCACTCACAGTAATTTTAAGCTTTTCAGCTGACAGGTAAAACCCAGACCTCTTTTAATCAGAGAAATAAAAACTGAAGCAAAATCAACTAGCAATTTTATTCCAAGCACAAAAACTAACGATTAATGTCACAATCCTAAAATTAAGACGGCCTACCTTAGAGGCGATCCACTTGATAAGAACCAAGGCCAGACACCAGATCAATGTAATTCCCATTGGATCAATCAAAAGCCCACGGCATAATCTCCCTCCTCGCCCAGCTAGCAACGAGCAAGGAGGACTTGTCAGGAGTCTGATATGAACCAGCTGCCGGGAGGCAGAAGCGAGGGACACTGTCTGCCTTGAACCTTCAGCAGCTGCCCTCAAACAGCAGTCACCTGACTCCTCCGGGAACGCGCTGCCAGCCAGCTTTCCTACCCAGCGCGTGCTTCAGGCCACAACCCAGGGCTGGGGTAGAACGGCGTCAGCGATACCGGGAGCACAAGGAGAAACCTGCTGACGGCTGCCCTGACGGCCCCGCAGACGCAGACAGACGTGGTCTCAGGCTGGCCCCAGACACCTCCACAATTTTCATACTAACACAGGGCTCTGAAACAACGTTCAAAAAATGTTTGGCAGTACTAAAAATGTCCTTTCTTTCATGCAGACCAGCTTCGCAGGTATAATGTCCTGGAATTTAAGAATATTAATGCATTTTGTCTTTTCAACTTTTAATACTGAATTTATTCACTTTTTATTTCCTTTATAGCTACAATTGCACAGGAATGTGAGAGGCTTTCATAAATATTGTCTGTGCTATTTAACATTATAATTAATTCATTTTTAATTTATTGACAGAGTCCAAATGGCCTTTTTGAGCGATTAAAAGTATATTATTCCAAGGCCTAACTGCAATCTAGCTTATACTACAATATTTTGGGTATGTGTCTCATTCTCCTGGCTATAAGTGAGCTCTGTAATAGCAAAGCGGGCCTACATTCATCCACCCTCATGATGCTGAGGAAAGCCTTACATGAAACTTTCAAGTAGTCAACAGTTATGTATAAAGCTACTATTATGTACCAGGCCCTATGCCAGATGTGGGTGCCAGGGGCACAACCCTTGAGTAAAAACAGACATAACTCCTGCCCTTGTGAAACTTATCGTTTAGTCAGTTTACATGATCAAAGTCTGCATATATACACAAATTTGCAACTGTACCAAGTGCAATGAAGCTGAGATACTACCAGTGAAAAAACTGAGAAACTGCCAACAACCCCTGGTTCTGACTTAGCTGAGAGGTGAAGGACTTCTTCCCAGAGTCCCTGAAATGTCCCTGTGCTGAAATGAAGGGACAAAGTATGATGGCCAAGGAGCAGACAAAACGAAGCACAGTAAGCAGAAGAAACTGGAAGAGAGCAAGGGAGTGTGGAGCGCAGGAACGTGGAAAGCCAGGGCAGAGGACCTGTGAAGGCAACTGTCTTCTTCCTCCAGCTCACCCCATCCTGCTGAAGACTACCGCAGGTGTTGGTCATGTGCGGGCAGGTGGGGCAGGGGCAGTTAGGAGACCCCTGCAGAGGTCCAGGAGAGAGGCAAGCACGGCCTGGACTGGGTGGTGGAATGAAGAGCAGTGAACTAGCTGGAGAAATACTCAGGACGTGACAGGGCTGTGTCACTGACTGAAGTTCGTGACAAGCAAAGTCATCTGCATACCAACAGTACACAAATGACGGTTCTAAAAAATTTAAAAATAGCCCTAACAGTTCAAATGTAATGCTACTTTCATTATTCAATCCTCAATATAAAGTGTTTAAAAGTTAATTCTAGACATGTAAAAATGAAGCACAAATTAAGTTTACAGTCTAAATAAAAATTTTCCTGAATTGAAGCCATTCATAACACACGGCTATAAATTGCTCACTACACCTTATACATTATATATCTACTGAACTAACAAGCTGTAGTTAGAATTTGCACAAATTGAGATAACTTCATAATTTTGCTATAAAACTAGGTGTGACATGAGACCATCAAGGTGTTTGATTACTCTCCGTATTCCAGTGAGGCCACAATAACTAAACCCAAAGGAAATGCAGGAATCGGTAGAGCAACAGGGTGCATGTGTACCAGCCCCTCTCAGGAGAAATGCTGGGGGTCACCTGTAAGCGGCCATGGAGGTCATCGTCATCACATCTGCTACTCTAGCCTGGGTTGCACACTCCAAATTAGCTCACTATACCACAAGGCTTAGTCTAAGAATACTTCTAATCCTCAGAGTTCCCTTCTAATCAGCTGCTTAAAACATCAAGTTTTGAGAAGCAAATACAATGTTGCTATTTTGGGTACAGTACTTAAACATTTTTATAAATGGCTTTTTGGTTAATGGTGAGCTCAAAAATCTGCACTTTCTTGTAGTCTAAAAGAGGACATAACAGCAGAAGAGGGAAAGAATCAGAATTGAGACACAGGAAAAAAAGGGCCGTAAGAAAGCAGTCCTAAAAGTTTTCTCATTTAAATGAATTTCTGTTGAGATTATTTCCACCATCCCAAAACTCAACTGGGTTTGGAGTCAAGAGCCTTAGTTTATTTCCCAGCTTTACTGCCAAGAGCTGAGTGACACTGGACGAGTCACCACCTCTCTGGACCTAACTTTCCTCCCCTTCACAGGAGTTAAACAACATCTGTAAAGGAATAGTTCCTAGGAGGTTCTCAATAAATAGTAGCTGAATCAGAATTAAGTTTTTGAAGATTTAAGAATGATAACGACCTAAACATTTTAGCTCCACCCAAGCTCTTGACTTAATTGTAATTCCAATGGTCAATGAGGGGAACTTGCTCTGTGCTTGCCCAGTACCCTGAGAAACCTTTTCTGAGCCCTAGTTAGGGCTGGAGTCTTGGCTTTCATTTTCACACTAGTGAATAGGTTGGCTCTCTAAAAATGGTTCCACAAGCATCCTCTTCTTAAATTTCTGCTATATGTCTGACACTGAAATACAGTGATAATCAAGACACCATCCTCAGATCAGAAAATTTCCTATTTGAATAGACATAGCTACTGAGTTTACGCCTAAAAATCAGAGATCCTACATTGCTAATGACATGTTTACATCACTCGAATCTTAAAAAAAATCTCAGGCAATATAGTCTTTTTCTTAAAATAGTATTTCATTTTCTTAATGGCATGAACCGAATGGCTTTAAAACTTCTTCTGAGATATAATTTATCTTGATAAGTTACAATGCTTCTCAATAAAAAAAATTTCTGTAAGATGAAATAAAATCAAAAGCTGTGACTCAATTAGTATGAACATTCCTCGACAATATTGTTTATTGTTTAGAAAATTCTCTTAATAATTGTTTCCAGATAAAATCATGTAATTTATTATTCCATAAAGAAATAGTTGCCTCTTTTACACTAATAACAAATGTAGTCTTTTATATTAACTGTTCTCAATTCTCAAAAGCCTTAGTGAAATATGGCAGGGCAACAAAAAACCAACTGACTACACTAGAAAAATGAATACATGGGATACAGCTAAACTTTCCAAAAATAGAATGATACTGTAAAAATAAAATACAAATCTTTTACCTTCCGGGGGCTTATTAATACATAAAAAATTAATGTATTAAAAGCAGATCTATTTTAGGAGTTGGTGTGGTCAATAGAAAGAAAAGGTATGACTTTGATCAGTGTGTCTTAGAGAATTAATCTAAGTGCAAATTTTATCCCTGGGGCTTTCTGCCACCCACAGGACACCTGTCAATCTTGGCAATAGCCTTTAGCTATCCATAGAGAGACTTGGCATGTCCTTCTCTTGACCAAATTAAGCTAACCTCATCTGCATTGAAATCAGTGTCTATAATTTTGGAATCCTGCTGACGGAAATAGCTTATCCCAGAGTTCTTTACACAAACGTAGTGTATATAAAACTATAACCAAACTTATAATAGAAAAATGTGAACACTAGAGTCAAAACCCTCCAACTGTGCTTTTATCATTTTGAATTCCACCAATTTTAATAACACATAATAAATCAGGGTAGCTTTTTTGTTCTTTTACTAAAAACCACATATCAGAGCATTTTATTTTTCAAATGGTATGAATTTCAAAAAATATATACAACTGATGAAATATTAAGCTTTGATAACAAAAATTGTTTTAAAACTATTGTAACATGGGAGTTTTACGATTTAAGACCTTTGTGTCTCATTGATTTAGAGTTCTGAATTAAGTTTCCTGTTACATAGTATCCCAGTGTTTGATGGCAATGGACGAGTGATTAGTCCTAGTATGAAGAAATAAAAATGCCTTGACATTTTACAAAGATTCAAGTCTTCTGATCCAGATAACTACAACTGGATATATTAAAATAAACTTGAGATCTGCTTATCAAGCCACTGTTCATAATATTTTTTAAATTATAAAAAAGTGGAAGTGGTCACAATTTCTAGAAGGAAAAAAACAGTGACATAGATTCCACAACTGTTAGAGTCTGGACTTAGAAAAGGGGCATGCAATGCATGTAATGTAAGTGGTAAGGCTCCGGGTATGCTGGACCAGGACACCGTCACAGACACAAGATGCCTTCATTCCAGTAAGGTTGTACATAGTTTCTGGTGACATCACTGTGAACAAAACAAAGCAACGTGAGCCTCAGCCTACAGTTAGACAGGCTCCCAGGCTGACTGAACAAACACACCTAGAAATTAAGTCCTTGATATCAAACTAGTGCAACAATTGACCTTGGTCTTGTCCCACAATTTATTTACCAGGGTGCAGATCAGACAAACGCATATCAAATCTGCATATAAAACATAAAAGCATGCTCAATTACAAAATAACTTTTTAAAAAAGTCTGTATTTTGACACAAGATAAACTGCACATGTATAAAATAGAAATGAGTTTTAAAAGTTTCCTCTAAAAAACAGAAAAAAGGCCAGAATCCTTAGACTCTATGTCTGTATGAGACAATAAGTAGAAGCGAGCTTAAGAGGCACTGAAAATTAGAGCAGTATCCAGATCAAGAATGTTCCACCATTCTCAATACAGGTACCTACCATTGGTCATATTGAGTTCCGTTCTGAATACTATACTGGAAGATGCATACATAAATAACATTTTTTAATGTAAAGATAAAAAGAGAAATAGAATAGGTGCTAAACTGCTATAAGATAAAACAGCCTAAGGATTTTAGCTTTATTCTGTGAAATTACACAAGCCAGAAGTAGGATCAATAGGTAGAAGTTTGTGGAAAACAGAATTTTACTCAATATTATTTTCTAAGAACTTTCTACAACTAAAACCATGTAAACTGACAGGAGTCATCACAAATGAGACTCTAAGAGGTTGTGTGGCAGACTGAAACAAATGACCTTCAAGGACTCTGCCAATTCTAAGAATTCCAAATATTATAATTGACTCAATTTAATATCAAAGAAGCCTTTAAAAGAAAGCTATGATTATTAAAGCCTTTTTAATAGGGGATGCCTCCATCACCACACCCCACAGACGTAGCTATACTGACTTCCTCAAATCTTCTAGAACAATTAAGTGGTTACTGGGAGTTGTCTTAAAAGGTACTTTTTAAATGAGACATATTTGTACGTAAGGAAAAAAACTTCATCTCTAAAAACCATATTATGAACAGACCACTAATTGTGGATAAAAAATAGATCAAAATATTTATAACAGATACTAAATAAGAACAATACTAAAATCTACAGAGATCGAACACATTTAAAAAGAAAACTTCTCAATAAGGATGACAAGTGTCAATAACTGCTCCCTTCTCCAAACTAGAGAAGAGCACAAAAAAATTCTGAAGTGTATTTGAGGCACAATGAATTGAATAGTACTGTTTCATCTCCACATACAGTACTGCAGGAGAGAGAGAGACAAAGGGGTTTTGAGATCTCCAGCGTGTTAGACATGAGGGATATAATGTAAATGAGATAGTCCTTGCCCTCACACAGCTCAGATTTTTGTGGAGGCTACCAAACGATCACGACAACAAGAAATTTCAATTACAAGCAAATGTAAGATGCTACTGAGGACCAAGTATGACACCTAACCCAGCCAGGGTTTGGGAAAAAGTAACATATAAGCTGACTCCTAAATGATGCATAAGAGTTTGTCATACATGAGGCAAGAAAAAGAGCTCCAAGCAGAAAAAGCAGTAAGTGCAAATATCAGAGATAAGCAAAATCATGGCCAACTAAAAATATAAACAAGGTCCATTAAATGATGGGGTAAACGGTACTAGACTAGGCCTCCCCTCACGAACAACTAGAGAACTAGGCTTTCTATACGAAACATGTGAAACATTGCTTTCAGATGTCAGACAAAAAGTAGTATAGCACACTGCTCCCTGAGAGAAGGAAAGAGAAACAGGGTGAGCCCTGTAATTGCCCAGGTTTCTTTTTAAAGGCAGTTACCAGACCTGGAAGCAGAGCAGAGTGAAGAGCACAGCTGAAGAGCCTAACAGTTTCACAAAGCTGAGGACACAGAGGCTGGAGTTCAGGGAGGCTGAGGCACTTGGGATTTGCAGGGCTGATTTACCAGAGTGAGCGAGCTGTGAAGATAATGGACTCCGAAAGTCTCAAAGTGGGTCCCCTGAGTCTTTGGCTAGATACTAAACTAGACATGTATAGGGTGATTCCATGAGGCCAGGGAGCAAACAACTACCAGGTAAAGAAATGTAGAACTGCAGGGGAACTGAGAGACATTTGTGTCCACCTAACACTGAAAAATATCTAAAATGAAAAATTCCCGGTTGGGCTTAACAGCAGACAGAACACTACAGAAGAGCTCTATAGATATTAAATCACAGACCAAATCTCTCATAAACACTTTTACAAAGATAATTAAAATATTAAATCAAATCCAAAATATATAAAAAGGAAGTACACTACGACTAGAGATTATCCCTAGAACCCAAAATTGGTTTAATGTCTTAAAAAAAAAAGTAAGTTAACATATTAACAGATTTTTAAAATCACATAATCATTTCAATTGACAGAAAACATTTAACAAAATTCAATATCCATTTATGATAAACACTCTTGCTAAACTAGAAATAGAAACTTCCTCATAAAGGGTATCTGCGAAAGAGTAAAGGGTGTCAATGAAAAACCTACAGCCATCAGCATACTGCATAAAAAACTAAATGCTTTTGCCCTAAGATCATGAACAAGGCGGGGATGCTTTGACATACACAAATCAATTAATGTGATACACCACATAAACAAATTAAAAAACAAGAATCACATGATCATATTCATAGATGCAGAAAAAGCCTTCAACAAGATACAGCATCCATTTATGATCAAAACACTTAACCAAATCGGTACAGAAGGAAAGTACCTTAACATAATAAAGGCCATGTATGACAAACTCTCAGCCAACATTATACTTAATGATGAAAAACTAAAAACCTTCCCGCTAAGATCAGGAACAAGGCAAAGATGTCCACTTTCACCACTGTTATTCAGTATAACATTGGAGGTCTTAGTGAGTGCAATCAGACAAGAGAAAGATATAAAAGGCATCCAAATAGGAAACAAAGAAGTCAAACTGTCACTATCTGCAGATGACATGATTCTCTGTATAGAAAACCCTAAAGATTCCACAAGAACACTACTAGAAACAATAAGCAAATACAGTAAAGTCTCTGGGTACAAAATCAATGTTCAAAAATCCATAGCTTTCCTATACTCTAATTATGAAGTGTCAGAAAAAGAAGTGGAAAAAATAATTCCTTCTGCAATTACAACAAAAAGAATACAACATCTAGGAATAACTTTAACGAAACATGTGAAGGACCTATATAATGAAAACTACAAGACCCTATTAAAAGAAATCGAAGATACAAAGAAATGGAAGGATATTCCGTGTTCTTGGATTGAAAGAATCAACATAGTTAAAATGACCATGTTACCTAAAGCATATACGAATTTAATGCAATCCCCATTGAAATCCCATCAGCATTTTTTTAAAGAAACAGAACAAAACATCAGCATATTTTTATGGAAGCACAAAAGACCCCGAATTGCCAAAGCCTTCCTGAGAAAAAAGAATGAGGCTGGAGGCATCACTCTGTCCAACTTCAAATTATATTACAAAGCCACAGTAATCAAAACAGCATGGTATTGGCAAAAACAAAAACAAAAACAAAAAAAACAAAAAACAGATACACAGACCAGTGGGATGGAATCAAAAGTCCAGAAGTAAACTCATATTTCTACAATTAATTTTCAACAAAAAAGCCAAAAACATACAGTAGAGAAAGGAAAGCCTCTTCAATAAATGGTGCTGGGAAAACTGGAAAGCCACCTGCAAAAGAATGAAACCAGACTGTTGTCTATCACCACACACCAAAATTAACTCGAAATGAATTAAGGACCTGAATGTAACACCTGAAGCAATAAAATGCATAGAAGAAAACACAGGAACTAAACTCAAGGACCTTGGACTTAAAGAAGATTTTATGAATTTGACCTTAAAAGCAAGGGAAGTAAAAGTTAAAATAAATGAATGGGACTACATCAACCTAAAAAGCTTTTGCTCAGCAAAAGAAATCGTCAACAAGGTAAAGAGAGAACCATCCAAACGGGAAAATATATTTGCAAGCAACACCTCCAATAAGAACCTAATATCCAAAATAGATAAAGAACTCATATAACTCAATAACAACAACAAAAAACAAGTGATTCAATCAAAAAATGGGCAGAGGACCTTAAGAGACACTTTTCCCTAGAGGACATACAAATGGCCAACAAATATATAAAAAGACACTTAACATCGCTTGCTATTAGGGAAATGCAAATCAAAACCACATGAGATACCATCTCACACCTGTTAGAAAAGTTATAATCAACAGGACAAGCAATAACAAATGTTGGAGAGGATGTGGAGAAATAGGAACCCTCATACACTGTTGGTGGGACTGCAAATTGGTACAGCCAATATGGAAAACAGTATGGAGGTTCCTTAAAAAACTAAGAATTGATCTAATTTATGATCCAGCAATCCCTCTACTGGATATTTGCCTCAAATGCTTGAAAACCCATATCCAAAAAGATATTTGCATGCCAATGTCCATAGCAGTATTTTCACAGTGGCCAGGACAAGGAAGCAACTGAAGTGTCCTACCATAGATGATTGGATGAAAAAGCTGCAGTGAATACATACAATGGAGTATTACTCAGCCATAAGAAGAGATGAAATACTGCCATTTGTGACAACATGGATGGACCTACAGATAATCATGCTAAGCAAAATAAGCCAGACAGAAAAAGTTGAAAATCACATGATATCACTTATATGTGGGATATAAACCTAAAAGCAAATGAGCAGGACAAATGAACAGACATATGGACTATAGACTAGTGGTTACCAGAGAGTGGGGTTCAGGGAGGCGGGGGTAGGTAGACGGGGTAAAGGGGAAGGGTGAAGTGGGTGAAGGGAATGGAATCTATGGTAGCTGAAGGAAAGTGGACTTTAGGTGGTAAACATACAATATACAAATGTCAAATTATAATGTATACCTGAAAATTATATAATTGTATTAACCACTGTTACCCCAATAAACTTAATTAAAAAAAAAAAAGACTAATCATCTTTCTATATGCTAGTAAAAATGGCTGGAAATTTTAAAAATACCATTTCATATAGCAACCACGAACATGAAATACTTGGGGGAAAATTTTAAAAAATATGTGCAAGATCTGAATAAAAACTATAAAAACTTTTTATAGAAATTAAAAATCTAAAAAATGGAGAAATATAACAAGCTGTTAGGGAACTGAACTGTGTCCCCCCTAAAGATATGTCAAAGTCTTAACCCCAGGTACCTGCTAATGCAACTTCATTTGGAAACAGGTTCTTTGCAGACGTAATCAAGTTAAGACGAGGGCATAAGGGTTAGAGTGAGCTCTAAACCCAATATAACTGGTATTCTTATAAGAGGGAAATTTGGACACCAACACACCACCACAGGGGAGAAGGCCACGTGAGGATGAAGACAGAGATTGGAGTAACTCATCCACAAGGAATGCAAAGGATGGCCAGCAACCACCCGAAAGGAAGGGACCAGGAAAGGCTCCTTCCCTAGAGCCTTCAGAGAGCATGGCCCTGGTGAAATCTTAATTTTCGCTGCTTTAAGCCACCCAGTTTGTGATACTCTGTCTTAGCAGCCCTGGGACACTAACACACACATTTACTGACTGGGAGGTTAAATACTGTTAAGATGTCATTTTCCCAAGTTAATCTATAAATTCGATGTAATTCCAATTAAAATTCTAGAATGCTTTTCAGTAGAAATTGACAAGCTAATTCTAAATTTATAGAGAAACACAAAGACCTAGAATAACCAAAAAAGGATTTTTTATTTTGGGGGGATGGAGAACAAGATGGAAAGACACTACATGATTTCAAAACTTATTTTGAAGCTACAGTAATCCAGATAGTGTGGTATTTACATAAATGCAGACATAACTCAACAGAACTCAATGGAGAGTTCAGAAACAGACCACATCTTTGTGGTCAATTGATGTTTGACAAAGTTGTCAAAGTAATTCAAGGGAATGTGTAGTCTTAGCAATAAATAGCACTGGAAAAACTATATTAACATGAAAAAAATTAACTTCAATATGCAATCTCATGCTATACAAAAAAATTAACACAGATCACATATCTAAACATAAAGGCTAAAATAATTTAATATCTAAGAAAAAGTATGAGAATATATTCATGGTCTTGGTTTAAATACAAAAACACTAATCATAAAAAATATGTTAACTGGACTTCATCATAATACAAAACTTCTGCTCTTCCAAAAACAGTGTTAAGATACGGAGAAGAAACCAGAGACTCACAGAAAATACTTGCAACACATAAATCTAACAAAGGACTTGTACCCAGAATATATTAAAAATGTATAACAAATAATTCGATTAAAAATATAGGCCAAAGATTTGAACAGACGAGTTACAACAAAAGATATACAAATAGCTAATACACATGAAAAGATGCTCAGCAACCACGAGATACTACTACACACCCACAAGAATGGCTAAAATTTAAGACTGACGATATCTAGTGTTGGCAATGATATATATAGCAATCAGAACTCTGCAAATGAAACATATGTCCCAAAACTGACCTGAACGTGTTTGTAGTAACTTTATTCTCAGTAATCGAAGCTGGTAACAACAGCATCAACTGATAGATAGATGATACATCCATACAATGGAATACTACTCAGCAATGAAACTACCGATACACGCAACAACATGGATAGATCTCAAAAAACACTGTGCTAAATTAAAAAAGAAAAAAAGAGTACATTCTGTATGATTTCATTTACATGAAGTTCTAGAACAGACAAAACTAATCAGCAGCGGCTTCCTTAATCCAGAATTAGATGATGACCTAGATTAGAGTAGTGATCATGAGAATAGAGAAAGGTGATGGGATTCAAGAGATGGTTTTCTTTAGGGTTTCAGGAGAGGGTTCAGTGCTCTGGGATAACTAGGTAGAAGTGTTCACTCACAAATGGTAGCTATTCAATCTAAACAGCACACCTTCCATTATGTTTTTTTCTTACATACATATATACAAATAACATTCCTTTCCCTCTTACACCTCAGTAATTTTAAAGCCAGTAAGAAACAGCTTTGAATACAACGCGAAAAGCAATAATAAAAAAAGGGGGGGGGGCATTGCTCGACAAACCTCAAAATGAATCCCATTTTATGTTTTAAAGTTCACTCCAGACCTACACTAAAGAATGAAGTTTTGGTTCAGTCCCTTCCCCCAATCTAAGTTACTTTAGAAGACGAAAGTAAGATATAGCAGATAGATAGCATTAAACTTTGATCCAGTTCTGTAATAGATTTGGAAGAACACAAGAATAAATTATAGCTAACCAAAACAAAGCCTGTATTCCTATTACTATTACTTACTAGGTGGCATGAACAAATTTGTCAGTAAAGTCTCTGAGATCGCTCCATTTCCAACACTGGATTAGTTTAGAGAACTGACACCACCACTGAAAACAACTGAAAATGCTGAAAAATACTGAAAATATCAACTGAAATGACTCCATGAGCTGGTAAAAGAAAATAAGGAATACTCAGGCAAAAAACTAAATAAAAGCAGGAATGCACAAAGGTAATAAGGGCACAGAAGCTGGCTTTTCACTTCAAGGTCAAAGTAAAGTGGGTGAACCTGAGCTCTGGGTTTTTCACAGTCTCATGGATTTATGGGAAAAAAGACCAAAGCCCAGGGTCTGGCCAAAGTGTTTAGAGCCTCTCCCAGTAACTGTGACTAAAGGAATACAATGAGCAATAATAATGACATTCTATGCTCATTTAAAAAAAATAGACTGAATCAAATCATGTGCAATTTGACAACCATCGGCTAGAAAAACATGATATAAACATATGCAGGGTGGCAAAAAGATTGTCATCTTTTGGATTTGCTACCATTTTGATGAACTTAATTGCAAAGGCAATTAAGACTAATGCTACTTTAAGGAGCTCTAACTAAAACAATGTATATAAAAAGCAATTTAGTAAGGTTCAGAAAGAACTATTTTCCTCTTAAATTTGTTTATATTTAATAAAATGAGAGCATGTATTTAGCATATATAATTATAATGCTTTGTTTAACAAGAATAGACAAAGAATTAAAAAGGCAAAAATAACTTAATTTGCATTCAAGTACATGTTACTTCTTGTTCAAAAGAAATGCACTTATGATCAACACTACAAAGAAATTTAAAATTTAATTTATATCTAACATCAACAAAATTTCTCACTAAAAAAAAATTTTCTTCATAGAGAAAGAAATTAGAATAGAGGTTACCAAGGTCTAGGAGAAAATAGGTACACAGTGTCCGTGCAGCATCGTGAAAAAGTCTGGGAAATGGATAGCGGTGATGGTTGCACAATATTGTAAATGTACTTAAATGCCACTGAATTGAACATTTAAAAATGGTTAAAATGGTAAATTTTATGTTAGGTATATTTTAGCACAAGAAAGTATATAGGAAAAATACTTCCATCTAATTTTCCTTAAAGTTTGGAATTCTCTTAAATCTGAAATTCCTGTAAACACATATCCTTTTAAAACTGGAACAGGGAAGCACAGGTTTTGGATCATGTGATCATGACGTTAACCATGAGTCTTGATTCATGTTACATTCTAAAAGCCTCAATCCTCCACCTAGTTACTGAGAAAGTATGTGAACACAAAGCTGTGGTAAGGATTAAAACAGATAGTTATGGTATGCACAGCATAATCCAGGAAACGTCACTAAGTGTTCTTATCCAATTCTCTGACACAATCCAAACGAAGAGTCATTAACTAAAACTTACAAACCTTTAAAAATCACCTGATATCCTTTAACCAGTGCTTTGATAATATATCTAGGCATATACCAAAGACTCGATCCAAATTCTTTAAAATGACTTCCTCCTTTCTACAGAGCTGACATTGATAAACCTAGCTATTTAAATTGCCAGTTTCTCTAAGTTACAATACAAAACAGTCATGCAGTTAAAAAAAAAAAAACCAACTCATCACTTATTCAAGTTTGACCATAAGTTCCCCCTTTTCAAATGTTCAGCTGTTACCCAATGAATAGTCTGCTTTCAGTCCTCTACCATCAATAACAGGCATGCATTTTACAATGGTAAACCAGTCAGAAATTTGCCCAAGTAGTTCGGAGTCTAAATCACAACTTTACTCTTTTAGGAAACCTGACATGGCTGGCACAGGTGATGTTTAATCTTCTTAAGTGTCAAAAAGTTTGCATACCCCCACATAATAGCTACTCTTCTAGCATCCTGTATTTTGTGCATGTATGCACACGTGTGTGCGTGTATTTTTAAACTACTATTATCTGCGTAAGATGATGTTTTGACACCTTAAAAAAAACAAAACCTTTCTGGCTATGGAAAACCTCTCCCTCCCTGGGCTAGCCAATCCTTAGAGACAGCAAAGGGCCCAGCCAGGAGCATGCCTTTCATACTCAAACTGACCCATCTGTGCCCAGACCTCTTATCAGACCCTTGCACCCCAAGAAGCCTTAATCTTCCCAGGGCCAGGAAGCAGGCAACTAAGGACCACTCCTCTACCCCAAATTATTCAAATTAGCTAGTCCTAAATTGTTTACTCTGCCCTGCCTTGTCTCTCCTCGGAAACTCCCTTCGCAGCCAGAACCGTGGCCTAAAGCTTTCCCTTGGCTCTTGTGTTGTCTCCTGACCACACTGGTTTCCCCATGTGGCCCTTTCTGGTGTTGGAGGAATTTTCACTCAAAAGGCTAATTAACTCTTTGTTCTGCTTCTGTAGATATGCTTGCTGCACAGGACGTACTTGAAATTAAAGGCTCATCTTCCCTTTTGCTTTTGCTAAGAAACAAATATAACTGCCTGTACCCTCTAGCAACTCCTGCACTTTGTAACTCTTTGTAACAGCCTGCAACCATAGCAACTCCTGCGCTTTGTAACCATCTGAGGACAAAGTAACCCATCAACCCATAACAAAAAGTTCTATATAAGCAATGTTTTAACAGTTGAGCTCGGGGCCCAGATTCTCAGAGCTCTATCTAGCTCCTCTGGGACCACCAGTGTAATAAACCTGAGTTCTCCAACTCTCCAAGTGCTGCTTGTTTCTCACCAGTCTGATTTTTTTCAACTTTTCTGCAACATTTCGCCATGCTGCCTGTCTCTAGGTACTGTAAGCATAATAATTTGTTTTCCTGAGCCTCTCTTGTATCTTTTTGTGGCATCTCCTGACCATCTCATAAAAGAATACAAAATATATCTACTGATTGAGAAAGCACAAAGTAACACTGAGTTCAGTAGTTGTGTTTAAATGAATTTTATTCATTATTCACAACAGTACTTATATTTGGAAAACATAAGTATATACCTACGAGATTTACTTTTTTAACTTTACTATTTCAAATATGTGTGGATTCATGAATCCCTTGCCAAAATCCCAGATTCTCCTAGGATCTGCCATTATCGAGACCCACTGGCCAGAGGATAATAAGGTGAGGTGTGTGCATATGTACACCCCCTTCTTCTTTCCTGTCCAACACAAACACTTCTGGAAGTTTTGCCCCATTCTGTATACTGTCATATCTCTTTTAAAAAGCTGATAAAACTGGGGGAAAGGGGTTATATAATAAATTGATATAAGAAATAAAACTATATGGTCAAGGTTAAAAGGATACACCAAGAACACAAAATATTTAACCCTAATCAAAGTGCAGACGTACATACATCCTCATCATATATATCATACATCATTATCTACACCATATTTTTTATTACCAAGAAAATATAGAAAACCACTTAATATTTGTCTTTTATGGTACAGATTTACCCTATCGTCTCATTTTTCACCCGATATATACCATAATTCCAACCAAACACTTTACTCACAATTTCCTGGACATTATCACTGCCACACCTGGACCCAACTCATTTCCTCAATCTGAAATAAATTCCCTACCACTTTATACAACATGTGGTGTATAAAGAGAAAAGAAAACTCAGGCATTCTGGCCATCAGAATGGCTTATTTCAAGATTTACAGGAGAAGCTTAAGAAAAACCATACTAGAATAAGTAATTTGGTATAGCTGAAAGTTTAATATCATTCTATGGACAATTAAGAACCAGTTAGATAAAGTACAGGCCATTTACAACTGGTGAGATATATTTAAAGAGATTCTTGTTTAGAACCTGGAATACGAATTGGGACCATAGTGGCTTAGCTAATTTGAGGTAATGTTTCAAGTAGATAGAGTTGATCTTGAAATCGTGATTCTGGTTCACTGAAAAGTTTCTAAAGTGTTGGACAGAAAACAATTTTCAAAATTAGACAAGTAAACATTTAACTGGGAAGCAGATATCATCCTGCATATTAAAATTTTCATTGATTATACTTTATAATTTATATAAGTCTTACATCAACCAACAGAGATTAAGGCTACAAAACAAAAGTTTATTTGGTGTCACAAAGGATTCGAATCGGGGAGACAGATTCAGGGAAAGACCTGAAATGTGCTCCCAGAAAACAAAGAAAGCTAGAGCTTATAAAATTAAAAACCACAAGCTGGAATGAAAAAATAAATTTATCTTATGGGCTACTTAACAAGGTGTGATGACGAGAACAGAAGGACTGGTCAAGTCCAAGTACACGCAGGCACGGGGCTGGTGGGGCGCAGGTACCAGCATGTGCTTCCGCCACAAGCATGGAGTCCAAAAGGCCAAACCTCATCTGACTGTGAGTTTGTGAAAGTCTGACTTCCCTAATGACCTTCCAATTTCATTTTAGGGTGTCTTGATATTAGTATTTATATTACAAATATAATATTTGAGTGTAAACTGATAAAAACTTTCTGGAACATAATTTGGCAATGTTTAACAAAAGGCTTACAAGCACACCTAACATTTTAACTAGCCATACCACTTCTAGGAATTAATCTTAAGGAAATTATCATAAGGGACTAGTTATAAAAATAGAAATATGTAATACTCACAATCATTAAAAGTGAATGCTGCGGAACATAAATGTTCAAACTGTTTTCAAACTAATTATAATTCTTGGATCCTTTAAACTATTGAAAACTTGCAGTAAAGCACTGTACATATTCCATACGTAAATACATAGAGACAAAAGTAGTTACTAGTTGCAGGGGCTGGGGAAAGGGGAGTGGAAAGTGTCTTTTAATAGGGAGAGTTTCTTTTCCAGGTGATGAAAGTGTTCTGAAATTAAGTAGGAGTGAAGGTGTGCAATACTGAACTTTGTGAATATACTAAAAAACACACTGTACATTTAAAAGAGGGTAAATTTTATGGTATGTGAATCATTTCTCTAAAAAATGAACACTGTCAAACATTTTAAAAAATTAACTCTTTGGGCACTCCTTCCAAAATATTAATTATTGCTGCTGGAATATGTTTTTACTCAAATCTTAAAGTAGGCTGCCCCCTGGCACCTCTGTGTGTATGTAGCTGGATGTTTTATATACATGTTATTTATCAGCAAAGTTTGGGCTCTGAATTGACCTTCTGTTTTTTCATTTGGGCCTGTGCGTGATTCCTTGGGCTCTACTAAAGCAACTGAACTCCATAAACTAATGCAAGGCAAAGCTCAGATGCACCTGTTCAGCATATATTTTCATTAAAACAAAGGAGTTTTATACTAACAGATGAGCATGTAAGACTGTGTTAGGATATTATAATTTTAATGCTTAGTGTAACTTTGGCAATACTTTACTTTTACATGTATGACAAGATGGGCAGCATTTTAGATATACTGACAATACACTGAAAGAAACATTCAGCTATTTTTCTTTCAAACTTCTAAATCACTATTTTAAAAGTATTCTGAAACTGTAAGGGAAGGCTTAAATACAGACATTTTTTAAACAGCTTTCTTAAACACAGTTTGCAAGCCATATAATTTATCCATTTAAATAAAATGTAATGGTTTTTAGCACATTCACAGATATGTATGACCATCACCACTGTTAATGTTATATTTTCATCACCCCAAAGGAAACCCTGTAGCAATCATCCCCCACTCTCCCTCCCCTCCTACCTCAAGTAATCACCAATCTGCTTTTCATCCTTCCAGAAATACACTGTCTGGAGACTTCATACAAGTGGATTCACAGACACAGTGTGTCCTTTTGAGTTTGGCTTATTTCACTTAGCATGTTTTCAAGGTTCACCCAGGTTGCAGCATGTACTGAAGAGGATTTTGCACTCAAAAAGCTAATCAACTCTTTGTTCTGCTTGCTGCATAGGCCGTACTCAAAAGTAACTAAAAACTCATCCTCCCATCCTCTCTTTAACTTGCTCTAAGCAACAAATGTCAAATGTAACTGCCTGTACTCCCCAGCAACACCGGCATTTTGCAACTCTTTGTAACTATCTGCAATCATAGCAACTCCCCGACTTTGTAACTGAGGACAAATTAACCAATCAGCCCATGCCAAATAAGTTCTATATAAGCAATGTTGCAACTGAGCTCCAGGCCCATATCTTCAGAGAGCCAGCACCTCTGGGACTGCCAGGGTAATAAACCTGAGTTCTCCAACTCTCCAAGTGCAACTTAGTTTCTCGCCTGTCTTATTTTTGCAACTTTTCTGCAACAGTATCAGGGTAATATTGGCCTCATAGAATGAGTTAATAATACTGTTCACATTTGCAATTTCCTGGATGAATGGCAAAGTTTACTGCATATTCAAAGAGAAAGATAAATTAAATATTGAAGCTAATAATACAATCAGAAGTGTCATCCACAACCCCTGTGCAGTAGACACTGCTGGTTATATAATTATAATCAACATCCACCCCTCCTCTCCTTCCTAAAAAAAAGCAAAATTTTGTTTAGGTGTCTGGGCAGCCATCTGCTTCAGGAGAATGTGGCTGCAGCTTCATACTTGAAAAGTAGGCCCTGACTGGTCCAAACCAATCATTAACAGTTCCACCTGTCTTTCCAGAGACTGGGTTGGGAACAACCATGTGAAACAATCAGGTGTCATGTGAATTCTGCTGGGAGAGCCCCATGGGATGGGTTCCTTTGCACTTAAAATGCTACAAAAGGGAAGACACAGCCCTTCTCTTTCTCTGGAAGTTGTCATGTCTGGACACATAGAACTACTAAAGTCGCTTTGCAAAAAATGAAAGAAGGGAGGGAGGGAGGGAGGGAGGGAGGGAGGAAGTCACTTTGCAATCATCATGGAAGCCAGTATGAAGACAGCTTTAACATACTGAAAGGTAGCATAACAAAGAAAAAATGTGGGTCAGTGAAGATAACACAGAGCTGCTGAATTAACCAAATCAGGAGTCATTCAACCTTGTGACTTCTTGGAAGTCTCTTGTTTAAAGAAATCAGCTTAAGTTTTTTGCTACCTGAAACTAAACACATTCTATACACCCAGTGGTATGCTGGAGCCTGCTCAAGACAGCCAACTCTTCCCAACAACTCATTCAGCAACATTGCATCGATAACGTCAAATTAACCACGGTAAGAGTACGCACACTACAGAAATTGGCAAACATCACAAATCAAGGCTATTTTTCCTTTAGAGACCCACGTGTGATATGCAGCTGCCAGCACATCACTGGATATAACCTTAATTCAAATTTCTCTGTTCATCAAAACATTTTATTCCCAAATTAAAGTTATAAATTAGTGACATGAAATTTTTACCACTATAATACTGCATATATTTGTGTTTCTAATGAGAGTATATAGAAAAGTCTCAGATATCTGAAATATTGCTATAGAATGTTTCATAACATGAAAAATACTATTAGAAATTTTTACAAAATATAAAAACATTATGCACAGGAAGAAAAAGAATGTATTTAGACAGATACTAGACTGTTGAGCTGAACACTAACATGTTCACATGGTTATCTCTAAGTGATAGGATTACAGGTGATTCTTATATTTTTGCCTATTTTTCTCAAATTTTTCACATGACAATCTATTACCTTAGTAATAAATAAAAAATACAATTCATGCTTTTAAAAGGAAGAAATTTAGCATTTTTTTGTTCATGAGCACAAAACACTATTTTTCTTCCTTTGTCTCTAGGGAGAATCTATACAATGCTTCGTAGATAAAAAGGTAGCCCCACTTTTTAAGCTGTACCACTTTCCATAGCACAAAAGTTACAATCTTGCTCTCGGACTACCTCAAGAAGATGTAGGCATAAAGTGAATTACGTGTTATAAGAAGTGCTGAATCCTTCACACATGATCACTTTGAAAATAAAATCTGAGCCAAGATCTGTTTTGAAACATGCATGCGATCTGATTCATGAGACTGCATTAACTCTATTGCTAAAGATAATGAAGTAAAAGACCACTGACGATGAGTCAGAGATATATTTGGTTTATAGGTCTAGAAGTAAACTTTATTAGCCATATGACCTCTGGCAGGCAGCAATCTCTCTGAACCTAAACCTTCTCATTTGTTAAAAGGGGCCTAACACCTACTCATATCTCTTCATTGGATGAGATAAAGTTGATGAAAGGATTATCAAGTAAAAGATGGTATTATATGTCACCTCTTCATATCTTACATACACACTTCAAGTCTTGTAACAATTGTACTTTGTTCCACTTTAATATAAAACACAGCCTTATAACCAGCAATGTTTGATGCCAATTTCCCTGGTAACAAGTTAACTTACTCATTGCTTTAAAAATCTTTGTATTAAAAAAGAAATCTCTTTGCTGCTTTACTGTTTTTAACTTGCCTCGAAAAATAAAGGATGATATGAACAGAGTACTATTACCACAACATGACACTGGATACAGAAGAGAAAGAATATTGCTTCAAAAGTCTTAAACAAAATATTAGCAAATAGACTCATTAAATTAATCAATATATCTTAACCAGGTAAGAATCATTCTAGAAATATAAAAGTTAATATTAGAATATTTACTAAGAATATTTACCAAATTAGATCAAAGGTGAAAAACTAATCATCCTAATAGGTGCCCGAAAATGCATTTGAATAAAATAAACAACTATTCCTAAATACTCCTAATGAAATGAAGATAAAAAGAGGCAAAACTATTTGCAAGTGATGTATTTGCAGGCAATTATGAAATAAACAAGAGTACTGAAAAACTATTAAAACAAGTACAATTCGGTATGCAGCTCATTATAAAAATTAACATACAAAAACAGTTTGCTACACATGAACAGTTAGAGAACATAAAGAGAAAAAAAAACCACTTATAAATGCAACAGAATAAAAGTAAACCTGGGTAGAACAAAAATAATAAAGGTTTCTATAAAGAAAATTTTAATCTCTATTGAGGAATCTCAAAGACTGGAATAGACTCAGTATTAGGATGAGAGAAACTTTATCCATCAGATTCCCAGCAGGAAACTGATGCATGCTCAAAGGAGTAACTGAAGAGAAATCCACAAAGGAACTATTTTCTAAGGTCTGGGCAGGGTGGAGCTCCCAGTGGCTAGCAACAGCAGGAAGCCATTACCACTGTTATTCCCAGACTCAAGAACCACCTGGCAGGAGGTGCGGCATTAGGTAAACAAATACAACCCTACAGGGTGAGAGGCTGGAAAATATACCCTAACCTCTCTTTCCTCCAACTCTCCCATCTCTTACTAGGAGCAATATTTGAGTGGGAACTAATTTTAAAAGAGGCGCTTTATTACTTTTTTCTTCTGATAACGAATCTAGTAACAGAGAATTAAAGAGAATGGTATGTCTACTATACTGACACAAAGATGTTCAAAGTGTACCTATTTATTTATGGAATATGTATAATTCAATTTGCTTAAAATAGTATCATGTTTATACATAAAACATATCGAGATATGTGAACAAATTTTCAGGAAAAGCATTCAAGAAACTATAAACATTGCTTATTTATGGGGAATTGGTAAGAAGAGATTTCTTTTAATTGTATTTTAGATTCTACTGAATTATTTAATTTTAACACAAGGAGGTATGACTTTTACAACTATGATGATGATGACAACTAAGTTTTAAATTAAGTACATGATAATGATAGATAATTGGTGATTCTAGCTTCCAGGAGTTTAAACTAAGCCCTAATTTACAGAAGGCATTACATTTAGAAATCTCATATACTAATTAATTGAAAGCCATTTCAAAAGCCATTCTTATGTAACACTCAATTACCCTAACAGTTTTTTTCCAAATGTAATTACTTCAGACAGAAAACTTGTTTATCCCTTAGAGATGAAGAGAAGCAATGGGTTTTAATATAATAAAGTACATTGCTTAATGTTAACACCAAATTAAAAAATTCATTGATATGTTCCAGATTCCACTTTGCAACTAACTTTTATGAAACTACCACTTCTTGAGTTTTGGCAACATATCAAAAAAAAATATTCACAATTATAAGGAAAGGCTACAAAAATACACCTCTCTTTTCTAACTAAATCTGAGCGGTGTCAGATTTTCTTCACATATTTCAGTCACAATGACATATCGCAGCAAGTTCAATGGGGAAGCCTTACGAAATCCAGCTGTCTTCTAAGCCAGACTTTAACGAGAACTGAAAACCAATAACAAGAGTGTGTATCAATGCCACTCTCCTTGCTAACTTTTTGCTTTGGAAAATATACTTTTTCATAAAAAAAGTTATTTGTTAACATACACTTAGTATTATTATTTTAAAATAAATAGTATTTAAATTTTTCAGTTTTATTTTCTAATCCAAAAAAAAAAAAAAAAAAAAAAAGTACATAAAACCCACATAAGCAAAAGCTCTTTGGAGTCTTCAATAATTTTTTAGAGTGGAAAAGAGTCTTAAAAGCAAAAATGTTGAGATTCTACAGACCAAAAGGCAAATGACTGGAAACAATTTGTTTCCAACTAGAATGAATGAACCATATAAGCATGGTGAGGATGGAGAGGGAATATGCTACAGATACTAAATGTTTTTAGAACTCAACGCTTTTTAAAAGTTAAAAAATGAGAAAAAATATATTTACAGTTTTTATATGAACCTACATATTTACATTTCCAATGTCTCCATTTCTTCCTGTAAATCTGAGTTACCATATGGTGTCATTTCCCAACAACCTTAAGAACTTCTTTTAGTATTTCTTATAAGGCAGGTCTGCTTGCTACAAAATTTCTCAGTCTGCATAGGAATATATTTCACCTTAATTTCTGAATTATAGTTTTACTAAAAATAGAATTATTCCAGTTTTTTTCTTCCAGCACTCTGGATATGTCAGCCCACTTCCTTCTGGTCTCCGTGTTTGTGATGAGAATGCAGCCCTGTTTTTTTAAGGAGTTATGTTTCTCTTGTTTTAAAGAGTTAAGGTTTTCTCTGGTCTTTCAACAGACTGAGTAGGCTACATCTGGGCATGGGTTTCTTTGTATTTATCCTGAGGTTCACTGAGCTTCTGGATATGTAAAGTTTTTCATCAAATTTGGGAAATTTTTCAAAAGGCTATTTTCTGTACCTTTTTCTCTCTCTCCTTTTGGGACTCCCGTTACACATACGTGTATGCTTAATGTTTTCCACAGGTCTGAGGCTCTGTTCATTTTTCTTCAACCATTTTTTCTGTTTTCCAGATTCAATCAAATCTATTGGTCCATCTTTAAATTCATTGACTCTTTTCACTGGCATCTCAAAACAGCTGAGTTGTTCTAGTGAATTTTTCATTTCAGGCATTATATTCTTCAAGTCTAGAATTTCCATTTATTTGATTTTTTAAAAAACTTTTTACTTTGGAATTTAAATTTATTTACAGGAAAGTTGCAAAAAAACAGTACAGACTACTTACCGTATATGCTTCACCCACTTTCTCCTAATGTTAGTATCTTACATAATCATGGTACCTTTGTCAAAAGAAATTAGCACTGGTAAAAACAAAAACTATAAACTTATGACTTTATTTGAATTTCACCAGTTCTTCCATTACTGTCCTTTTTCTGTTCCAGGATCTAATGCAGGATACCATATTGCATTTAGTTTTGTCTCCTTGGTCTCCTCTGATCTGTAATATTTGTTTTTCCTTGTTTTTCATTACTTTGACAGTTTTCAAGAATGCTGGTCAGATGTAGAATGATCCTAAATCACACTTTGTTGTTTTCTCATGATCAAACTCAGGTTATAAATCTTGGAAAAGAATACTACAAGCAGAAGTGCCTCTCATGACATCTTATTAAGGGTTTTTTTTTTTTTTTTTGGTTGTTATTGATTTAAATAATTTCAATATCCTTGAGAATCTCTATGTGCTGACTTACTATTGTTATATTTTCCTTTAATTAAATAGTTTCTTTTAGTTCTTTTAACATATTTATAATAGCCGATATGAAGTCTTTACTAAATCTAACATTTGGGGACAGAGAATTTTTTGACTGCTTTTTCCCCTGCGCATAAGCCACACTTATCCAATTTCTTACATGGCCTACAATTTGTTGTTGTTGTTAAATCTAGAGGTTTTATATACTATATTGTGGCACCTCTGGATTGATTCTTTTCCCCTTGAAAGGTGGTGGTGGTGTTTTGTTTACTCCTTTTGTTTAGTATCATGCCTAGGCTAAATATATGACATCTGTTTCCTTATAGTATGAGGTCACTGTTATCCCTGCTCAGTTTTGTTTTAAATATACTGTTTTATTTCGAAGCCTGGCTTCCCAGGGGTTACCCCTTTGCCTAACTGAGTGATCAATTTGTGACAGGGCAGAGGTTATGCTCGAATACCTCAAGCCAGTAAGACTCCTACCTCTGCTAATGGATATGTGTGTGGGCAGGAGAGCTCACCTGAAGTTGTGTTTTCAAGTTTGCCCCAGGTTTATCTTTCCATAGGGCCCTTTCAAGTCTTCTAGGTGCGCACACACGACTTCAGGGTTAGTCCTTTAAATACCTTGAACCTTCTCAGATCTTTCCTGTGCTTATGTGTGGCCTCATCCAGGAATATTTGACCCAGACAGTATTGCAATCCCAGGCTATCTGAACTGAGCCACTGGTGCCCCCTTGCACCTCTGAAAATTCACATCCACAGTCAACACCACTGGGCAGTACCCATGATCAAAAGAGCTGAGAACCCTTCAAGCTGAGGTCTTTACGGCCTGCTTCTGGCTGGCAGAATCTCCATGTCAATCATGCTGGGGGCAGAGTGGGGTGAAATGTGGGTAGCCCCAAGTTAGAATGCCAGAGATTCTCATTTTTCTTACTCCAAGTTCAACAGTATGAAACTTTTCAGTTTTATACAATTAGCCTTTAGTCAATCTTTGAAGTACTGAAATGGCTGCTTTAGAAAAGTAATGTAGAAATAAAAATTCTATTCACGTGTTCATACTGTTTGGACCACTAATTCCAGTTCTATAAAAACTGTCCTAAGGGAAAAACCCAAATATGGAGAAAGCTGTATATAGCATGTTCCTACAACGTTATCTCTTCTGAACAGCCAGTTGGAGCCATGTGACTAAGTTCTTACCAATGCAATAAGAGTGGAAGAGATGCCACAACTCCCTGTCACCCCCTCAATGGTAAACTTCCCTGAACTTCTCTTTCTCCTTCCCATCAGCTGAAGCGTGGACTGGCAGCAACTCACAGACAACCATGACCCATGGATTGGATCCCTGTATTACTTTGTGGCTTGGAATCACTTCACCAGCAGGTACATATTTCTAGGCTATTGTATAACAACACACAAAATGTTATTACTAATATTATAAATTCTATTTTTAAAAAGTAATACATTCCAAAAAGCTACAAAATTAAATGTACCCATCATAACTACCATAAAATATGTATACAAACATAACAAATACATAAAAATAATGTTATGATGGTAGGATTATGAATCATTATTCCTTTTCAAACTTTCGATAACATTGTTTATATTACTTTGATAATTTTAAAGTAATATAAAACTATTAAATATGATTTGAAACCATTTTTCACTTTGTAAACAGTGAAAAACCTGACCCAACAAGAAGCTTTATGCCTTTTCTCACCCAGAGGCTGGCCCGACATGAAAAATGTATAGCTTTTACCATTAAAGTCTCCCCCCACCCCAAAAAGAAAACTAAAACAGCCCAACTCAGAGAAAGCAAAATAGAGCTGCTAAACACTTTGCTGTCCTCTCATATCTGAAACTAAACAACCTTTTTAAAAATGCAGCTAATTTATAAAGTATCTTGATATTTCCAAGCCTTTTAAAGATTAAAGGTTTGAATAGAGGAAACGTATAGAACTCACAAAATATAACTACAAATTTGTCTAAATTTTTAAAAAGAGGTGGCCCTGACTCCAACAAGATTTACCATAAAATACCATTACTTCTAGAGCTACACTGTCCAATAAGATAATCCCTAGCCACTATGGCTACAGAGTGCTTGAAATGGTGGTGCTGGTACTCTCCAAAAATAAATAAAATATATACATCTTTTAAATATTGACTACATGTTAAATTAATATTTCAGATATAGCTGGTTAAATAAAATACATTAATTTCACCTGTTTTATTTTACTGTTTAAATATGTGGCTACAAAAAAATTTTAATTACATGTGTGGCTCGCACTGTATTTCAATTGGACAGCACTAGTGTTACACCTGAACAAGCCAGTCCAGTTTCTAACCAGCAAATTTTCTTTTGGTTTCATACTCTCTACTTTCATACTTTTATGCTACCAACAAGGAGGATGTGCTAACCTAAGAATATGTCCCACTGGGTATTGAAGATAAGGGCTGTCTGTAGTCATCTGGTTACTCAACAACAGAGGTCTAACTTATTATGACAACAAAGTCCCCAGAAGGTCTGATGTACTTTATTACATTTGCTGACTACTCTGGATGAAGTACTGGGCTGAAGAGAGCTAAATAAAGTGTTCACTTTTAAAAAGCTCATAGTCTAATTGAACTGAAGTCAGGATAGATTAGTGTACAAGGTGAGCTGTTCTAAGAGTCAATAATCCTGAGCTGTAACCTTAAGGACTAAAATTAGTCAAATAAATCAATAGAGAAAAGGCTGTGCCTAAGGAAGGCTGTGGTTACCTGAGATTTCAGGTATTCTAGAAGTATGATGAACTCCAAAAACCCTTTCGAATGTTCTATACGTTTCTGTGTGGCTTTTGTGTGAATGAAAGAATTCATAGGAATCAACAGATTCTCTGAGGTAGTGGTCTCCAAACCTGTACTGACTAATGAATTACAGCAGGTCCTCAAATAACATCATTTCGTTATAATAATGAGATGGCACAGAAACTTAACTCTTTATAGCAATTAGCCTATGGTAAAATGGGTTTCATTATATACTGTTTCACCAAAGTTCCAAGAACCTATCGACAAGTGAAGACTTACTGTACATACATACATTTTATGTACACAATGCAACATAGATAAAATTAGGTTCTAAAACAATAAGGTTAAAAATATAAATAAAAATTCTAAAATTTTATTTTTCCATCTTCAATGGTTTTTCTTGCATACATAGCTCATGTGAATCCTGCTCTAAGACGTCCTAACATTTAAAAGGAAAATAAATTTTTAAAAACACTGCTGATGGGGAAATTAAAGTGGTGGAAAGCCTTGAAAAAATTATTAAAACTACACCTCAAATGGAAAAGAGCTGAGGCCAACCACAAAAATCCCTGGAAGTTACTTCCAGAAAGTTTTCCTAAAAATGAATTTGGAGTATTTTCATTGTGAATCAAAAGAAAAAAAAAAGTTTGTTCTACACATTGGTTTAACCCTCAAATTGTCCTCTTTTATATAAACCACTAAAAATGTTCCTTTTAAATGTTTTTAAGATATGAATTATCTTTAAAAATGTAAAGATTTTAGAAAAGCTATCTAATGTCCTATTTTCCATTTCTCTTACTATAAAATTTGAGGTATTACAAAATTAAAAATATTTGCTTTAGGTGACAGTGCTTCAGTAGTATTCAGAAGTTCTCAAGTCATTCATTTCCAATAAACTTTTTCAAGCACAAAAATGTTTTTCTCCAATTCCATATTCGAGGTTCTAAAATATTTATCCTGTCCCATTCTTATTACCATATATTAAATATATAAGATAACGAGTGATAACTTATTAACAATTATTCCACATGACACTAAAATAAAAAAGATCTTTATCAGAACAATATGTTGAAGAATTTTACATGTGAAATAATTTAATAATGAAAATTTCTATTAATAAGAAACTTATTCCTATGGTTAAAGAGACTAATACTTGCTAAAGGTTTAATAATGTAGATAGAACATTGTTAAAAATGTCAAAAAATTGGAATTTTGCCACAAATTTGACAAAATGTTCATTATCAATATGCAACAATTTAAAAATGGATTTAAAATATACTAAATTGCCAACAGAAAAATAGGCAGTGGATATAGATAAGTCATAGTAGACATTAGGTAATTAACAACAAATATATATTCCAAGTTTAAAAACAACAAAATCCAAGAAATAGAGACTAAAAATATTAACAAAGTATGAAAAGGCACTCATTAGAAAATGACTTCCAAATTTAGAGAAAGATTTATGAATGAAAATAACATCATAGTATTGTTTCTGCATAGAAAAATACTGGATGCAAATGTTCTAAAATGTTAAAGTGGGTTTCTCTGGGTGGAAGGACTACAGAGATGGTGTTTATGCTTTTTATCTTTATCTTTTTTGTATATTACCTGTATTTTATAACAAGCACGTATTAACATTAGTCCAAAAAAATTCAAGTTACTTTTTAGAATTCCTTTTAATATCTCCAGTTCTTTTTATAGAAACACGTGTTTGCTATTTTGATTCCAAATGGACAGGGTTCCTATTCTAATTCTGGATTTTTACCTCCCACTCACCGAAACGTCAGCCCCCCACACCAGCACAGCAGAGAGGAGCTCTAGTCAGAGATCTAAATTCAAATCCTATAAACACCACTTACAGCTGTATTACTTTGGGCAACTTTTAACTTCATTGCATTCTTAAATAAGATTACATAAATGTAGAGATTAAGATAGCTCCAAAAGCATATTGGGCAGCTCAGAAAGGGTATAAAGATGAAGGTGGAATTTTGGGGGAAGGGAGTGGGTGGGACTATAAAATGAAATTATAAGAATACAATTTGAGATTTACCCCAAAGAGAACTATGGTGACTTATGATATGATGTAATAAGCATGAGACTAAAAGAGTAAGTTTTTCTTCATTCTCCTGTATGGAATACCTCCTGGGTATTGTACTGGAGGGAGAGGGCAGCAAGGAGGGTGACAAGATCCTGCTTCCTGACCACATATTCTATGGTGGCAGGGCTGGGGAGTAAGGC